>CM065728.1:72370439-72447939 GCA_033310375.1 Conus canariensis | reverse complement strand
GCTTGCATCATCTTTGTCCAAATCCTGGACAGCTGGACATTTTTCCTGTATTCTGGACATCCATTTGTGTCTGCTTCAGAAGAGTTTTTTTTCTCCTTAATTCACAAGACTTTTTTCAAAAGGAGGCCATGAAATGTCTAACAGAAGGGATACCTGTGTCTGCTTTTTCTGTGCCTTTAGCAGTATTCTTTCTTGAAATCCCGTCGTGTTTGTTACTGCAAATAAACTAAAAAAACTTTTCATCAGTTTCAAGTGGCATACTTCCGCATTGAAAGTTCACTTCAGGATGTTTGCCTGCCACGCAAAGGACCATGTGTGGAAGTCCACAGACAGAAGGAATGACTGGGAAGACAGTAACTGACAGTATGCATCAACCCATCACAAATACTTGGTTCTTATCGTCATCTTCCCGTAACCCCCTCCCTCTGTCTCACAAACTTTCCACCTCTCTCACACATGCACACAACAGACTTCTCAGCTAAGGTGAAAAAAGGGAAAAGAAGAGAGAGAGGAAGAGAGGGAGACAGACAGACAGAGAGAGAGAAATGGGGGGAACACAAGCACTGATATCAGAGGAATGGTAGAGATGATGTTTATGGAGAGCAAAGATGGAATGGTTTACCAATTTTGAGAGAAAAAAAGAGTCACACTGAGAGGGAGACAAAGAAGCCACGACAGTGGGGGAAAAAAGGACAACACAGAGACACAGGGGGGATACCAAGAGTCAGACCACAATCTTTCTTTCTGTACATAGGGCAATAGCGCGTCCACCAGAAAGCAGATCATTTTCCTCATCCATTCCTCTTACGTCCTGTAAGGAATGGTCAGCCCCACAGAAAACAGACTGCATCCCTGGCTCTCTTATTGACGCAAGAGGCGCCAAAATCAGCCATAGTCATCACTTCATCAGCAGCACACAAGATACCATCATGATCAACATCAACATCCAATGACACAACATCAAATATGACTGTAGAAAAATTATTCAAAAAAACAGTGTAACACGAAAGCACCATATATCATTGATTCCTGAATGTCCTAACAGTAAAAGTCAGTTAATCTACACCATGCTTACTATTTCCAGCAATAGTGAGGAAAGTAAAATATTTTTTTTGAATAAAGATTAATGCACAAATCAAGCATAATGGTTACATTTTTCATTGTGAACATTTAGAAGAAGAAGAAGAAGAGAAGAAGAAGAAGAAAAAGAAGAAAAATTGAAGGTTTCTACACCACAGTTTCTACAACAGAAACTGGTCAATTCTTCAGCTTAAGAAAGTGAGTTTTTGAGGCCATAGTACAGTTACTGTTATCCTTCCATCTGTCTTTCAAAATGGGTGATGGGTTCATCTCGAACTGTGTGAGACAAGCTACTCCCCTCTGTTATGCACTTCAAACATTATGAGCAGCAAACTCTCCTCAACAGGATGATGGCCTGGCTTCTCTGGTCCACAGCACTGACACAATGGAAACGAAAGGAACTGTTCATCAACGATCTCATGGGAAACTCAGCCATGGCAGTCTAGGATGTGAAAGCCCTGCAGAGGAAGACGGAGTTCAACAAGTGGAGACAACCAGGGGTTCCAAAAAAAACCCATTCCCGTGAAGAAATGCACCTCTGTGTTGTGGAGATTGCAAAGTACCTGACAATTGGGCCATGAAACATGACACGATATTTCACTTCAATGTCGCTATCATCAGTCCCCCAACTGACACTATACGCATCAATGTGAGAAATGTCAAACATCCAAGAATGGCTTGAGTGTTGTTCATGGACATTCTCTCTTTGCTTTTGCTAGTGTCAAGACTGACTATGAAATCAGTTGGGAAGCCCGATTTGAAATAAACCCCTACTTTTCTGCATTGCTCTTCATGGAATTGTTATCTGTCCCTTCTCCCTGAGTGACAATGTTAACCATCAGCTACAAAAAAAGCTTTTAAAAAAAGAAGAAAAAAAAAGGACAAAGAAATGACCATGGTATGTCAAGGTGTACCTCAGCTGCTGAAAGACATCGTGACAGAGGTGAAAGGTCACACGGTGACCCCGAGACAGACAGCGACCCCTTCCCTGACAGCAGGCATTGCATAGTGGACCTCCATGGACAGCGAAGTGACAGGTCACTGTCAACACAGGCCCCGCCCCACTGTCATGTTTCCCTCAGCCCTGACTGGGCCTCCTTCACGATCTGATCTCACAACAACCAGAGGTGATCTGTGATGGATCAGCATTATTGTGCATATGTCAGCAAGAAAATACATCAAAGATGAATGTAGGAAAGCAGAAGAACCATCAGTATAAACAACAATTCTTACTGTCAAGGCGGATGAACAGCAACAACAGACGGAAGTAGAAACTGGCTCTAAAGCGCTGCAGACTAGTATTGTAAAGGAGAATGAACAGCTACAACAGACAGAAACAGAACCTGGCCCCAAAGCGCTGCAGACTAGTCTACCTCTGAAGCAGACCTGACCCAGCAGGAACTTGGTATGTACAGACAGTTCCCACCGACACTCCCCTCCCCCCCCCTCTCTGTGTACAATCATAAACACCGGCGTAACGCCGCCAGAACTAGCATGCACCACCCCACCCAACACACCCCTCATAAGGTCCCTTCACCCGGCCCCCACACCCACTCCAACACACATTATGCTGGTAGCCATGACAGCAAGCTGTTGACGGCTGTTTACACCGAGGTCTCCCGACGTTGGCTGACCCATCACAACGCGGTATGCTCGGTGTCCACGTCCTGTCTGAAGACTCTGGAAATGCCCTCTGGTCCTCCCTTCTGTCAGCACGGGTGGAGAGTTCCACTGATGTAGCTCTAAGGAGCGGAGTGGTGACAACACACACAGTCCATAGTCAACCCAGCCCCACCACACCATGAAGAAGAGGGGGTTCACACAGTCCTCACAACAACATGTCAGAAAAGGACCGACTTGTGACAGAGTATCTATCACCTCATTCCTTTATATCTCGGAAGTAAAATCATCCATAATGTGTACAGAAAACCAAAGCTGTAAATGATGTTGTTTGATTATTTACAGGCTCCAGACACAAGACTTCTGCTGCACTGATCAGATTAAAAAAAAAGGTCATTAAGACACACTGCTTCTCTTACACATACAGCTGACACACCACTCTCTCTCTCTTTCTCTCTCATTCACATTTTCACACAATTGCTTCTCCAAACAAATGACACAAAGCATGCATGCACACACACACACACACACACACACACACACACACACACACACATGCCCAGGTCCAGCCACCAGCCCCTGGCCTTCCAGTCCAGCCCTGCACACCCTACTAGAGGTCCTTTAAGCGCGCCAGCAACTGCTCGGCCTCCGACTCGGCAGGCGGTCTGTCTTTGGGCGGCCGACGCACTCTCTCCTGCGGGGGGTTGGAGGTGGCGCTGCTGTCCAGATGGGAGCTGTTGATGTCGATTTCGCGCACCGTGGACCCCGTCAGGTTGAGGAGGTCTTGGCGGGAGCGTGACCGGGCTAACTGAGCTCTTCGCTCCGCTGAAAGGGCAACACAGACACCAGGATGAGGTCAGGGTGCGGAAAGGGCACAGGAGGTCATCAGTCACATGGCCAAGGGGGAAAACAACACACAGTGCATTAGAACACACTTTACAAAATTTACTTTATACATAAAATCTATCATATGCAGATCATACTCATTCTACACATATACAGAAATAGGCCGGCGCGCAAATGCCCATGCCCAAACTTGCACACACACCACACACAAATGCATGCATGTTCATATATACACACACATACACACATGAACACACACACAAACACCGATTTCAATAGTATAATGAATAAAGAGACACATCAGAAACACAGGTCACAGTGCCTAAAAGTTTAAAGCCATGAGCACAATGAACAACAACAATGTATCAATGTGTGTGTTACCAATGTTCAACAACAATTCAACTTTTCTCACTCATTTTTGTAGATGGTTCCACAAACCTGATTATATAGAAGACATTCATCTTTCAAAAGTCCATAGCAGTTGTCAAACTTTTCATGTCGACCAACAAACAGGCAAACCAATCATCAGTACTACACCCATCAAAATAAAGAGTTTACTCAATGTCAAACAGTATTTGCAGCTAATTCTGAATAAAAGAAAGGAAGGCTGTTCCCATGGGAACAACCTTCGGTGTTCTAACCAGCCTGACAAAGGGAAATCACTCTGAGTCCCAGTTTAAAGGAGGATGTGTGGGTACCTGCCCAATCCCTCCTCCACACCCACCCCCTTATGTGCGTGCACACACACACACACACACACACACACACACACACACACACACACACACACATACATGTATGAACACATTCTCCACTGCACCTTCCTGCCTCTTCTCTCTTTCTTTCTCTCTCTTCCTCACTCTCTCTCATGAAAAGAAAAAAAGGAATATCACTGCCCCACTCCAGCTCTCCCCAGTGTAGGCGGTAAATAAAGCAACCCCTTCTGCAGCTGTTCACCCCTTTAAAAACTCTTCACCCCTTTCAAACCTAGACCAATGAAAACAGCCCTACCCAACCAAACAAAATCATAATAAAGAACACAAGACCAGATGCATACCCCAGTATCACTTCAAATGAAAAGTGGTCCACAAACTAATAAATAAAATGTACAATATGCCTGCACACATACCCACTGGCAGAAATAATAATGACAAGAACAGAGGCACAAATATACAATGCCATATCAAAATGAATGACCAGACACATGATACCGTATAACTTCAGAGAACAGTAGAGTAATATAACGTACACACACTTGTGAACAAACATGAGTTCAAACTAAAACATTGCAAACTGACACAGACATAAAGGCGACGCATACGTATGTTGTAGGCGAGGGAAACACACAACACTTAACAGTCACAACTGTCTCCTACACATTTATGCACAAGCCTGTGATCTGTAGTGAACAACTGTCTCCGACAGATATACACACACGCCAATGTCCCCCTACCTAACTGTAGTGAACAACTGTCTCCTACAAACATACACACCCATGTGTCCCCCTACCTAACTGTAGTGAACAACTGTCTCCTACAAACATACACACCCATGTGTCCCCCTACCTAACTGTAATTAACAACTGTCTCCTACAAACACACATACATGTTTCCCTCTCCTAACTGTAATTAACACCTGTCTCCTACAAACATACACATCCATGTGTCCCCCTACCTAACTGTAATTAACAACCGTCTCCTACAAACACACATACATGTGTGCCCCTACCTAACTGTAATTAACAACTGTCTCCTACAAACACACATACATGTGTCCCCCTACCTAACTGTAATTAACAACCGTCTCCTACAAACACACATACATGTGTGCCCCTACCTAACTGTAATTAACAACTGTCTCCTACAAACACACATACATGTGTGCCCCTACCTAACTGTAATTAACAACTGTCTCCTACAAACACACATACATGTGTGCCCCTACCTAACTGTAATTAACACCTGTCTCCTACAAACACACATAATGTTTCCCTCTCCTAATTGTAATTAACACCTGTCTCCTACAAACACACATACATGTTTCCCTCTCCTAACTGTAATTAACACCTGTCTCCTACAAACACACATACATGTGTGCCCCTACCTAACTGTAATTAACACCTGTCTCCTACAAACACACATACATGTTTCCCTCTCCTAACTGTAATTAACACCTGTCTCCTACAAACACACATACATGTTTCCCTCTCCTAACTGTAATCAACACCTGTCTCCTACAAACATACACACCCATGTGTCCCCCTACCTAACTGTAGCTCACAACTCAATCATACAGACATATACATACATCTCCCCACCTAACTGTACTTAACAGCTGTCTTCTACACACACACATCAGTGTTTTACTTGAACTTTGTGTAACTTAGGACACATGTTTTAGCTCAAGGACATTTTGGAAACCTACAGGCCAAAGAATCAGGATACTGAGGAAAAAGAAAAAAGTTCTGGTTTTAATTACTCAGGTACTTTCAGCTGGCACAAAACAATTTGAACTGTTCATGCAGAGCCTCAGTAAATCAAATGCTCTCACCACAAAGTCCAGTTTTTACTTCCCCTTTGAAACAGCCGAAGCTCCATATAGCTGGAATCAATGGCTAGCAGCCAATGTTTTTTTTTTTTTTTTCTGTGTTCTTTATATCCGAATTGTCCTTTCAAGTGAGTTTTTAACATAGGATTTACTGCTTCAGACATGTTAACCTGTTTTCTCTATGTGATTTTTGGAGTAGTGATGACTTCACGTAAGAGTTCTGGTCTGGCTGTGGGACATGGAGGTGTCAGAGGTCAAAACTGTATGAGCATGAGATGGGTAGGTATGAAAACCAAAGAGAGCAAGAAAGAGAGATAAAGAAGGGGAGGAAGGAGGGAGGGGGGCAGGAGGGGACTTGAATAAGCATTCTCCCTCTTTCTCTATAAAACGTAACTCGCACACAAGCATTTGTGTGTGCGCATGCATACACGCACACACATGCACGCACACACACACATACACACACATACATGTATGCAGCCACATTCACACTTCCATGACAACGATACAGTCCAACACCCAAACACTAATATCAGCCAGGATAGAAACAGCATTCAGGATTGTTTACATTTGGCAATACAACTCTCAATGAACATAACTCACGCGAGCATTGTAGGAATGGAAAACTAATATTGTTGTATGACTTTCATCATGACGTTCATGGCTATAGAAATAAATAATTAAAAGCTGCATCCACCATATGCCTTCAAGTATCTTTTCAGGAGAACCAGATACCAGCACACAGTTTCCTTTCAATGAAACTCACAAATGCTGAATTCTTTGATTCACATGTTTCCCATCCACCACATTATGTTTGGTTTTACTTATCATGTTTTAATGAAAATTTATGAAGCATGTGTGTAAACAACTGCTTCACTCACAAGCACCCAATAGACATCAAAATTTCTGGTTAGCCTGTGATTTCGGCATTCTGTAGTTATTCCGTTTGATGAAGAACAAGTGTCAGTGGCTTCACACCATTTGCAATGTTTGCACACTTCAGCTTTGATGTAGCCATCCAAATGACCTGTCTAGGGTAGGAAAATTCCTTTCATGTCAGCAAAGCTATGTTTTAACCAAATTTGTGTGTCCTGAAAGTTCTTAGTGATACATAGGAACAGGCCGGGCAGGGATCCCCCCCCCCCCCTCCCCCCTTCATCATAAGCATTGAATGTTGCCAGAAAGTGCACTGTCTGTGTATGTGAATGCAGTTCCCTTGAAGTCACTTTCACAGTGCTGAAGGGCACATCAGGAATGAGCGATGAGCTGCACTCATGCCAGCCTGAAGTCGTGTCAGTGGTGTGAGTCCTTTGAAGCCAACGAGTGGAAACAGCTTGGTCAGGAATAATGACTAAGGCGGCTGTTTTTTTAAAATTCAGGAGTGATCGAGGAACTATCCAGGGAAAGAGAGGCAGATGCCGGCAAAGGAAGAAATGGGCAGACAATGCAGGAGTGGACCGATAAGCCTCTGGCAGAAACACAACCGACAGGAATGAAGCGAGCTGGAGCAGGAGTCCCTAAAGCCTCCCCGCTCCCTCCTCACTTCTCCCGTGACTCTACCCACAGTTAAGGGACCAAGGCAAGGCAAGGCAATGCCTCCTACCCTGTTCCCATATTTTACACTGTGTCTAATCCCTGGATTAAAGTTTTAATCATTCAATATCGGATGAATGTGATGATATGTCAAGAGTTTTAATCGGACCTGAGTTTTGTGTAGGCCTTAATGCGTGACTATGTGTAGCTTCATTTAAAAGAACATTTAAAACAACTACAACAAGAAACGTGTTCATGTGCATACACACAGAGACATAGACACACTCACAAAAACACATACGTCGAAAAAACACATACGTCGAAAAATAATTATGACAGACAAGGAATCAAAATAAAGGACAGAAATATGAGAAATAAAAGGTGGTAAGAATGAGCGAAAGACAAAGGAAAAGAAAACGAGAAAGAAAGAACACGGAATAAAGGAATGAAAGTGATACTACAGGGAGAAGAAATAAATAGAACGATCTGGTGGATACACTGGGGAAAGAAGGCAGAATTAAGCACTGAAATCAGGAGACTGGGAAAAAAAAGATGAGAGAGAGAGAGAGAGAGAGAGAGAGAGAGAGAGAGAGAGAGAGAGAAGAGAGAGAGAGAGAGAGAGAGAGAGAGAGAGAGAGAGAGGAGAGAGAGAGACAGACAGACAGACAGACAGACAGACAGAGGCAGAGAGAGACAGAGAGGAAAGGTAGAATCATCATACATTACATGCACTTTCCACTACACTAACCATCAACCCAACATTAACATTTCCCTCCTTCCACTCCCACTTGATACTCATGCACTCTCCCAGTCACATAGTTAAGGCAATCCTACACAGTACACAAGATGCACTCTCCCAGTCACATAGTTAAGGCAATCCTACACAGTACACAAGATGCACTCTCCCAGTCACATAGTTAAGTCAATCATAAACAGTACACAAGCATCTTGTAACTTGGCATCACCAGGACAAGGTACCGCTTTGACTGAAAATGTTCTGGTCCTTTTCAAGAGCGATCTGTCCAGTGCCCCATGTCCAACACTCTGATGAATCTCTGAAATACACCTGTATCCCCCTGCCTGACTGTGGTTAACTTTCTCTTATAGATATACACACGTCTGTGTATCCCTTACGAACTGTAGTTAACGACTGTCTCTTGAAAATATACTCATGTGTCCCCGTACCTAACTGTCCTTAACATTCTTTACAGGTATACACTCCTCCCTGTATTTCTACCTAACTGTAGTTAAGAACTGTCGACTACATACATACACATGTATCCTCCTACCTACCCGTAGTTAGCTTTCTCTTACAGGTATACACCTGCGTATCCCTATCTAACTGCAGTTAAAAACTGTAATCTCCAGACATACACCCATGTGTCCCTGTAACTAACTGTACTTAATTTTCTCTGACAGGTATACAAACCTTTGCGTACACCTTCCTGTCTGCAGTGAACAACTGTCTCTTACTCACATACACACATATCTACATACCTTACTATAGCTAACAACTGTTTCCTACAGACATACACACCTGTGTCTATTTATCTAACCGTAGTTAACTGTCTCCTATTAACATACACAGGCATGTGTGTCCCTGTATCTTGACAATTTAGACATTCTCAGAAGGGCAGGTAAAAAGGGAGGCTAACAGTTAACACATTTAATGAAATAGATCACCTGCAATCTAAGCTGTTGAAACAGATTATCAATTAACACAGCAGATGAAATAGATTACTATTTGACACAGCTGACAAAAAAGATTATCAGTAAACAGAGCTGTTGAAAAAGATTACCAGTGAACAAAATTGTTGAAATAGATTACCAAATAACACTTGATGACCAAATAACACTTGTTGAAATACATCACCACTTAACACAATTATTAAAATAGATTACTGGTTACCACAGTTGACCAAACAGATTACCTGTTACCAGATTTACTGAAATGGATTAGCAGTTACCAGAGTTGTTAAAAAGGATTAACAGTTACCACAGTTGTTGAAATAGATTAATGGTTAACACAGTTGTCAAGACAGATTACCTGTTTACACAGTTGGTGAAACAGATTTTCTGTTAGCAGTTGTGGAACTGGTCAGTTTGACAGCTTGTTTGAAGACAGCTGCATTTTCTTTGTATTTGTACTGAAATAATAACTGTGCACCCAACTTGTGCATTTTCTCTCTCTTTCTCTCTCTCTCCCTGAGATACGCATACAAATGCTGAACCATCCTCCCATCCACCCTGATTTCCAAGCCGACAGGCAATCCCACAACACCCCATACAGTCATGAGGATGATTTTTTCTTTCACTTTCCCAAACTACTTTATCGAATGTCACAGCAGACAGAATGCAGATGATCAATGGAAACAGTCTTCATAAACCTTTTCAACTTGAAACCACATTCTGGCAGAGAGGAAGGGGGAGAAGAGAAGGGAAGAGAGAACAACGAAGAATGACACCGAAGGAAAATGAAGGAGAGAGAAGAGGTGGGAAAACAAAGGGGGGGGAAAGGGGGGGGGGGGGGGGGGGGGGGGGGGAGGGAGGGGAAAGACAGAAGGGGGACAGAGAGGAAGAAGGTGTCAAAAAGAAAGATAAGTGGAGTGTGGAAGTGGGGAAAGAGAAGATGTGGGTGAGAGGGAGGTGGAGAGAATGGGAGAACGAAACTGGAAGGGGACAAGGACAGAGGGAAAAGGGAGGAACTGGGAAACTGGAAGGGGACAGGGACAGAGGGAAAAGGAGGAACAGGGAAACTGGAAGGGGACAGGGACAGAGGGAACAGGAGAACAGGGGAAACTGGAAGGGGACAGGGACAGAGGGAACAGGGGAAACTGGAAGGGGACAGGGACAGGAGGAATGGGGAAACTGGAAGGGACAGGGACAGAGGGAACAGGGGAAACTGGAAGGGGACAGGGACAGAGGGAATAGGAGGAACAGGGGAAACTGGAAGGGACAGGACAGAGGGAATAGGGAGGAACAGGGGAAACTGGAAGGGGACAGGACAGGGGAACAGGAGGAACAGGAAACTGGAAGGGACAGGACGAGGGAAAGGAGGAACGGGGAAACTGGAAGGGGAAGGGACAGGGAAAGGGGGAACGGGGGAAAGAAGGGGACAGGGACAGAGGAACAGGGGGGGGAAGGAGGGGAAGGAAGAGGGAACGGGAAACTGGAAGGGACAGGACAGAGGAAAGGAGGACGGGGAAACTGAAGGGGACAGGGACAGGGGAAGGGAGGAACAGGGAAGGAAGGGGACAGGGAAGAGGGAACAGGGAGAAAGGGGAATGAGGGAAGGGACAGAAGGGAACGGGGAAACTGGAAGGGGACAGGGACAGAGGGAAAGGGAGGAACGGGAAACTGGAAGGGGACAGGACAGAGGGAAAGGGGAAAACTGGAAGGGACAGGGACAGAGGGAAAGGGAGGAACGGGAAACTGAAGGGGACAGGGACGGGGAAAGGGAGGAAACAGGGGAAACTGGAAGGGGACAGGGACAGAGGGAAGAGAACAGGGGAAACTGGAAGGGGACAGGACAGAGGGAAAGGGAGGAACGGGGAAACTGGAAGGGGACAGGACAGGGGAAACAGGGGAAACTGGAAGGGACAGGGACAGAGGGAACAGGGAGGAACGGGGAACTGGAAGGGACAGGGACAGAGGGAACGATGGAGGAACAGGGAAACGGAACAGGGGACAGGGACAGAGGGAACAGGGAGGAACAGGGAAACTGGAAGGGGACAAGGACAGAGGAAAGGGAGGACAGGGAAACTGGAAGGGGACAGGGACAGAGGGAAAGGGGAGGAACGGAAGGGGACAACAGGACAGAGGGACAGGACAGAGGGAACAGGGGAAAGGAAACTGGAAGGGGACAAGGACAGAGGGAACAGGAGGAACGGAAACTGAGGACAAGGACAGAGGGAAGGGAGGAACAGGGAACGGAAGGGAGGACAGGACAGGAAACTGGAAGGACAGGACGGGGAACAGGAAACTGGAAGGGGACAGGAAGACGGAACAGGGAAGGAACTGGAAGGACAGGACAGAACGGAGGAAAGGAAAGGAAGGGAAGGACGGGAACAGAGGACAGGAACGGAAGGAGGACGACGACAGGGAGGACAGGGAAACGAGGGGAAGGACAGGAACAGAGGAACAGGAAACTGAAGGACGGACACGAAGGGAGGAACGGAATGAAGGACAGACAGAGGAAGGAGAACGGGGAAACTGGAAGGACAGCAGAGGAACAGGGAACAGGAAGAGGCAGGAAGGAACAGAGACAGGAAGAAGGAAGGAAGAGGAACAGGGACAGGGAATGGAGGAAGAAGAGGGAAAGAGGAAGGGAACGAAGGGACAGGACAGAGAAAGGGGAACTGGGAAACGGAAGGACAGACAGGACAGGGGAATGGAAATGAGGGCAGGACGCGGAAAGGAGAAGGGAAATGAAGGACAGGACAAGGGACAGGGGAAGGAACTGAGGACAGGACAGAGAAAGGGAAACGAAGGGAAGGACAGACGAACAGGAGAACAGGAATGAAGAGAAGACGGAACAGGAGAACAGGGAAACTGGAAGGGGACAGGACAGAGGGAACAGGAGGAACAGGGAAACTGGAAGGGGACAGGGACAGACGGAACAGGGAGAACAGGGGAAACTGGAAGGGGACAGGGACAGATGGAAAGGGAGGAACAGGGAAACTGGAAGGGGACAGGGACAGGGGAAAGGGAGGAAGGGGAAACTGGAAGGGGACAAGGAAGAGGGAAAGGGAGGAACAGGGAAACTGGAAGGGGACAGGGACAGAGGGAACAGGGAGGAACAGGGGAAACTGGAAGGGGACAGGGACAGAGGGAACAGGGAGGAACAGGGGAAGGAACTGGAAGGGGACAGGGACAGAGGGAACAGGGAGGAACAGGGGAAAACTGGAAGGGGACAGGGACAGAGGGAACAGGGAGGAACAGGGGAAACTGGAAGGGGACAGGGACAGAGGGAACAGGGAGGAACAGGGGAAACTGGAAGGGGACAGGGACAGAGGGAACAGGGAGGAACAGGGAAACTGGAAGGGGACAGGGACAGAGGGAACAGGGGAAACTGGAAGGGGACAGGAGAACAGAGGGAACAGGGAAACTGGAAGGGGGACAGGGACAGAGGGAGGAACAGGGGAAACTGGAAGGGGACAGGGACAGAGGGAACAGGGAAACAGGGGAAACTGGAAGGGGAACAGGGACAGGGGGAAGAACAGGGGAAACTGAGGAAAAGAGGGACAGAAAGGACAGGAGGACAGGGAAGAACAGGAGGAAGGACTGGAAGGGGAAAGGACAGAGGGAACAGGAGGAACAGGGAAACTGGAAGGGGACAGGGACAGAGGGAACAGGGAGGAACAGGGGAAACTGGAAGGGGACAGGGACAGAGGGAACAGGAGGAACAGGGGAAACTGGAAGGGACAGGGACAGAGGGAACAGGAGGAACAGGGGAAACTGGAAGGGGACAGGGACAGAGGGAAAGGAGGAACAGGGGAAACTGGAAGGGGACAGGGACAGGGGAACAGGGAGGAACAGGGGAAACTGGAAGGGGACAGGGACAGAGGAACAGGGAGAACAGGGGAGAAACTGGAAGGGGACAGGGACAGAGGGAACAGGGAGGAACAGGGGAAACTGGAAGGGGCAGGGAAAGGAACAGGAGGAACAGGGGAAACTGGAAGGGGACAGGGACAGAGGGAACAGGGGAAACTGGAAGGGGACAGGGACAGAGGGAACAGGGAGGAACAGGGAAACTGGAAGGGGACAGGAGAGGAACAGGGGAACAGCGAGGAGAAGGAAACTGGAAGGGGACAGGGACAGAGGGAACAGGGAGGAACAGGGGAAACTGGAAGGGGACAGGGACAGGGGGAACAGGGAGGAACAGGGGAAACTGGAAGGGGACAGGGACAGGGGGAAAGGGAGGAACTGGGGAAACTGGAAGACAGCAAAGGAAAGAGAAAGGAAAAAAAGACAGAAGGAAAGACAAAGAGATGGGGACAGAGGAAATGGGGAAAGAGAGTAAGTGAAGAGAGAAAAAGAGGGGGGTGGGGGGGGGGGGGGGAGAAAAAGAAGACCAGAGTGGGAAAAAGATAAAGTGAAGAGAGAGAAAGTGGGGAAAGAGAGGAGGTGGGGGGAAGTAAGGAAGAGGGGAAAAGAGAGGAAGTGGAAGAGAGGAAAAGCGGAAAAAGAGGAGGTGGGAGTGAGGAAGAGAGGAAAGGTAAAAGACTGGAAGAGGGGGAGAAGAAGAGGAAGAGTGGAAGAGGAAGAGAGAGAGAGAGAGAGAGAGAGAGGAGGGGGGGGAGGGGGGGGAGGAGAAGAGGGACAGAGAGGGAGGACAGAGAGGATGGGGGAAGCAGTGGGATGGTTTGAGTGTGTTTTGAGAGGAGGGAGTCAAGGAAGAGAACAACAAAAATCAGCAACAAATACAGACCCACAATATTGTTCGACATTGTTACAATATATTGTTTAAAAATGTTGATTCTTGATATGTTTCCTTTCATCCAGACCCCTCTCTCTCTCCCTCCCCTTCCTTACCACCATTCCCAAGCGTGCGCACGCATGCACGCACACACGCACGCACGCACGCACGCACGCACACACACACACACACACACACACACAAGCTCTCTCTCTTATACACAACCCCCCCCCCCCCCCCAAACCTGACTCATGGCCATCCCCAAGGAAAACCCCTCAGTCATCATCAATGAAACAGTCTTCAGGTCTGTGGGAGTTCAGGCCTTGTCCTCATGGCCATTCCCAAGGAAAACCCTCAGTCATCATCAATGAAACAGTCTTCAAGTCTGTGGGAGTTCAGGCCTTGTCCTCATGGCCATTCCCAAGGAAAACCCCTCAGTCATCATCAATGAAACAGTCTTCAGGTCTGTGGGAGTTCAGGCCTTGTCCTCATGGCCATTCCCAAGGAAAACCCTCAGTCATCATCAATGAAACAGTCTTCAAGTCTGTGGGAGTTCAGGCCTTGTCCTCATGGCCATTCCAGCCCCCTCCCCCAACCCCTCCACACCTCCTCCCCTTCCTCTTCCCCCTTCCCACCCATGTCAATGGGGAGTCAGCGTCAGCCTCTTTCACTGGCACCCTGTTGATGGGGCGTGCTGTTTCAGGCACACGGTGGTCATTTTCCACCATGAATCAGCAGCAGTGCTGGGCGTCCTCTGGATGGTGGCCTCACAGTGACTCAACACTGACGGCTTCCTACAGGTTGCGGAGGTGAGCCAATAATGACTGGCGAAAACACTGGATGTCTGTATGTGTGGAAGTCAAGATGAGAACAACAGCCCCTAAGAAAGGGTCAGAGGTGACAAAAACAAACAAAAAGGAAGTAATAAACTTAGCAAAGAGAGAAAGAGAGAGTGAGGGAAAGACAGAGATATGAAAAAAAAAATCATATGGTAAAACAAAGTCCTCCAGGAACCATGGGGAAAAAAGATCAGGGAAAAACAAAACGGAAAAGATCCCACTACTGTCCAAAATCCCTCACAACATGCCAGGAAAAAAACAGTGGTGGAAAAAAAATGTCATACTCTCCAACAGTCCTTGAAAGGCAGATCAAAATACAATTGTGAAATCATTAATACATGTCACATGTTATCAGCTTCATACTCCTTGTGTAAACCCCTCTTGAGGGAAGGGATGATTACTGCCTTAGAACGAACACATACCCACAGAGATATTCACACACACACACACACACACACACATGCACTCTCATTCACACAAACACACATACACCACACATGCTCTCTAACACACATGCGTTTATTCTTTCATGCCATTTCAAGCCCAGCCAATCGCTGGGGGCCACACAACAATTGGGACTGACACTCACATATACACCTGAAAAAATGTGAAGTCTGTATTATCACATCATTTCATTATTTTAAACGCTTAATTGCAATAGTGTGTCAAACTGCTAGCTAGCCTTGCATGACATTAAATTAAAGAGAGGAGACGAGTGAGGGACAGAGAGAAAAAGAGAACGGGAGAGCAGAGAGAGATCAAAGGGGAAAGGGGCAGAGAGAGAGAGAGAGAGAGAGAGAGAGAGAGAGAGAGAGAGAGAGAGAGAGAGAGGACATACAGACAGACAGAGAAAGAGAGACTGGTATACAGACAGAAATCAGAGTGATAGATCAGTATGTTGATGAGAGAGAGATTGACTGATTGATCTTTAATACCCAAGGATGGAGATTTAAGGCCAAGGCCCAGTCTTATAATCTGTCCTTGTCATGCATAGATTATTTCAGAGAGAGAGAGAGAGAGAGAGAGAGAGAGAGAGAGAGAGAGAGGGAGAGAGAGAGGAGAGAGAGGAGGAGAGAGAGAGAGAGAGAGAGAGAGAGAGAGAGAGGGAGGAGAGAGAGAGAGACAACGAATGACCGATTTGGAGACAGAAATAAGAGTGACAGATCATTATGTTGATCAGAGAAAAGCAACCACAGAGGAGCCCAGCTTAACAGTTTTGCCCCTGTCTCCACCCCCCCCCCCCAACCTCAATCCTCCCTGTTACAGCCGTGCTGACCAGAACCATACCAGCCTCACCTGGGGGGGGGGGGGGGGGGGGGGGGGGGGGGGGGGGGGGGGGGGGGGATGGGCCTGGATCCCAAACAGCTGGGAAAGTCAGGGGTTAATTCATACAGGCTTCATTACACAAGCAACATAGGGTATTGCTCCTACACATCATGCTCAATGCCACCCCTTAGTCCAGGCCCTGTACAGAGGTCAGTCAATACACCACTCATACACGGTCAATGACTGCTTGCAGCCCTGGGATTAAAGCTGTAATTCAGCAATAAATGACAGTGGACCCCCCATGACTGACGTGTCCAATATGACCAGCACTGATCAAGCTGTCACTTGGAGTACACTTGGAGCAAGCAGTTATGTAAGCCACAGGGTCTCCAGTCAGTCCACACACACACACACACACACACACACACAAAAGACACACACACACACACTGTATCTGCCTATACTAGTGAGCTGAGAGGGTCACGGTGAGAGGTCTCACACAGGATGAAGATTTTGCTGCTCTGTTATTTGAATTACAAGACAGCATGACCTAACAGGGTTGGCAAGTGGTCCATGCTTTGATGATTATGTGATGATGATGATGATGATGATGAAGATGATAATGATGATGATGTTGATGATGACAATGATGATGATGATGATGATGATGATGATGACGATGACGATGAAGATGATAACAATGATGATGGTGATGATAATGATGATGACGATGATATCCTTGTATGGACTGAACAGTGAGAGGAGACACAGTCAACATGGCAGCAGCAATGAACTGGAAGAATGTATTTTTCTGGTCTCTGAAAGAGCTAAGCACTAATGTACAGAGATAAGTAACCACTTTTACACACTCATCCACTTTGCGTGCAGAAATAGGATAGACAGCTGGGGAAAAATGGACACAGAGAGTGAGAAAGTTGTAAGGTGGGGGAAGAGAGAGAGAGAGAGAGAGAGAGAGAGAAGAGAGAGAGAGAGAACGAAAGTGTGAGAAAGAGAGAGGGGGGAGGGCAGGGGGGGGGACAGACAGGAGAGAGAGAGAGGGGTGGGATGAGGCGGGGCCATAGAGGACGCAGCCAGCCAAAGAGCAGTCATCACAGCTGACAGGGGACCTGTCATGTTTGGACACCTGGGCCACCCTGCTGTCATCACCACCGCCACCATGCAGGGAATGACCGCTACAACAACAACAACCACACGCACATGAACACACTATAAAAAAAACAGGTCAGAAATAACATGCATGTCAACATGGGAAATTGCAATTCCATCAACAGGTGATATGATGATGCATGCATGCATGCACAAACATGCGCGCATGTATGCGCGCGCGCACACACACACACACTTACACACACACATGCAGAAAGAGAGAGAGAGAGAGAGAGAGAGAGAGAGACTGACAGACAGACAGACAGACTGACACAGAGAGAGAGTGACGTGGGGAGGAGGAGGAGGAAGAGGAGAAGGAGAAACAAAAGGGGAAAAGTCAGAGGGATCAACACAAAGAAAAGTTTCACCAGTGAACACAAACACACACACTCTCTCTCTCACACACACACACACATACAGACAGACACACACATGCGCAAGCACACATATCCACACACAAACACACACACAGTCACACACACACCACACACACACCACACACATACACACACCACACACACACACACCACACACACACACACACACATGCACGCACACACATACAACACACCCACACCACATCACACACACACCCACACCCACACGCACACACACACACAGCACACACACATCACACACACATCACACACACACACATCACACACACACACACACACACACACACACACACAAAAGACAGAAACCAAAGGAAGGAAGCTGCAGGGCCTAACACTAAGAAAAGCCTCACAGACATTCCAAGGTCAGACCAGACCAAAGCATGAGAGTCGTCACAGCGACACAGACACAATGAACACAGACAGAGAATTCAATGTTGAAGGCTTTCTGCACTTGCACTGAAATGAAACAAAAGAAAAAAACACAGAAACAAAATTTCAAGCTGGAAAAAAAATAAACAACAGATTCTCAACACATCCACACGACTGAAAGTTCAAGCAAGTAAAGAGTGTAGAAGTGGAGGTGTCAAATTGTTGAAAATAACAACAGCAGCAATACGAAAAGTGTCAGAGAGGAAATGACAATGCTAAGACTATATGACGCCGACAGAGACAGCACACAGGAAATTAGACTACAGCAGCAATGATAAGAAAACTGTCCGAGACGAAATGGCAGGCAATCAGGGACAGTGTGCCACAGAAAGAGACTGCACACAGGAAATCAGACAACAGCAGCAATAAGAAAACTGTCATAGAAGAAAGACAGGCAATCCAAGACACTATGAAATCAGACAATAAACCTGAAAATTAAAAAAAAAGAAAAAAAGAAAAGCAATTAAAGCCAACTGAAAACAGAAAGACAGAAAAAAAAGACAAAGAAGACACGGCAGACAGCTCATCATGGGGTCTTGACCAAGAAGCCATAACATGATCACTGGCCACCTATTCCATCAGTCAACAGGCACAGCTTCACAACACACCCACCCTATCTGGGCAATCAGAATGATGATGACTATCATGGGAAAGATGACAGGAGCGCGTCATGGTGGGTCATGCAGGGTCAGAGAAAGCGGTCAGTATCAGGCAAGCCTCTAGTGCCGCGGGTCAGGGTCAGTAATGTGAGATGCAGGTACACGCTGAATTACCTGGCTGCCCCCCCCCCCCCCCCCCCCCCCCCCCCTTCCCCTCCACCTCCTAGCTACATCTCCGTCAGATTCATTGTCCTGGCTTTTCTATTCATAACATCAAACCCTCCCCCAATATTTCTTCTGTGATACATTCTGTGTCTGTTCACAGACTCTGATGCCCTGTCAACTGTGTTGCACAGTTATAGTTCATGTTGGATTTCCGTGGATCACAACTATTCTATTACTCTCCAGCTGAAAGGGTCTTTCAGAGACACTCTGTTGGTTCTATCAACTGATTTCTACACCAATCAATGGATTCCATATCACTTGACTGTCCAAAAGTCTGTCCATGCATTCTGTGATTTCAGCCACCTCACACCACTTGGATGACTCCATCACTGTCACATCATTCTCAAGGAGTCCTCACCTTAACCACTAGCTGAGTCTGTTACTGTCGCCATGTCTATTACCTGACAGCAACTAAGTCCCCATTTTAACCAACCCTAAGTCTCATGCTGTAGCCATGTGCTTTCTCTGTCACAGCAACAAAAGTCGTCATCTTCACCAACCTCCTTCAGTCTGTTGCTACAATTGTGTCCATCATCTGTCATATCAACACAATCCTCATCTTCACCCATCACTGAATCTGTTAAAGCAGCCACGTCCATTATGTATTACATCAACACAGTCCTCATCTTAACCAACTACCATGTCTGTTACTGTACCCATGTCCACTACTTGTCACACAACAAAGTCCTTATCTTAACCAACTACCATGTCTGTTACTGTACCCATGTCCACTACTTGTCACACAACAAAGTCCTTATCTTAACCAACTACCATGTCTGTTACTGTACCCATGTCCACTACTTGTCACACAACAAAGTCCTTATCTTAACCAACTACCATGTCTGTTACTGTACCCATGTCCACTACTTGTCACACAACAAAGTCCTTATCTTAACCACTACATGTCTGTTACTGTACCATGTCCACTACTTGTCACACAAAGTCCTTATCTTAAGCTCACAAGTTCTTCTGTTGTGAACATCTAGCAATTTCTTCACCGTGTGTGTGTGTGTGTGTTGTGTGTGTGTGTGTGTGTGTGTGTGTGGTGTGTGGTAGAGAGAGAGAGAGAGAGTTAGAGAGAGAGAGAGAGTGTGTGTGTGTTTGTGCACCAATGCATATATCAGTGGATATGTGCCCACATTTTGTTGTGAGCATGAATAGGCAGGTATTTGTCTGTGTGGGTGTATACATTAGTGTGTGTGCTTGCTGCTACCTTTTTAATCTGCTTATGTTTTGTTATGCACAATTGCCAATGTTTTTTGTTTGTTTTGTTTCTTTGTAAACAATCTGAGCTCAGTTGAGATAGAGAACTCTAAATACCCCATCATTAACGTCATCATCACTGTTATATTCTTATCAACCAAGTTCACATCTTTGATATCAACACAGTCTGTGCCCGTAGCTATGTCTGTGATGGAGGCTGTGGCTATAGCTATGTCTGTGATGGAGTCTGTGGCTATAGGTGTGTTTGTGATGGAGTAGTGGCTGTAGCTATGTCTATGATGGAGTCTGTGGCTATAGCTATGTCTGTGACGGAGTCTGTGTCTATAGCTATGTCTGTGATGGAGTATGTGGTTGTAGCTATGTCTGTGATGGAGTCTGTGGCTATAGCTATGTCTATGATGGAGTCTGCGGCTACAGCTATGTCTATGATGGAGTCTGTGGCTATAGCTATGTCTATGATGGAGTCTGTGGCTATAGCTATGTCTATGATGGAGTCTGTGGCTGTAGCTATGTCTGTGATGGAGCAGTGGCTGTAGCTATGTCTGTGATGGAGCAGTGGCTGTAGCTATGTCTGTGATGGAGTATTGCCCGTAGCTATGTCTGTGATGGAGTCTGTGGCTGTACTATGCTGTGATGAGTCTGTCTGTAGCTATGTCTGTGATGGAGTCTGTGGCTGTAGCTATGTCTGTGATAGAGTCTGTGGCTGTAGCTATGTCTGTGATGGAGTCTGTGGCTGTAGCTATGTCTGTGATGGAGTCTGTGGCTGTAGCTATGTCTGTGATGGAGTAGTGCCCGTAGCTATGTCTATGATGGAGTCTGTGACTGTAGCTATGTCTGTGATGGAGTCTGTGGCTATAGCTATGTCTGTGATGGAGTCTGTGGTTGTAGCTATGTCTGTGATGGAGTCTGTGGCTGTAGCTATGTCTATGATGGAGTCTGTGGCTGTAGCTATGTCTGTGATGGAGTCAGTGGCTGTAGCTATGTCTGTGATGGAGTCTGTCGCTGTAGCTATGTCTGTGATGGAGCCTGTGGCTGTAGCTATGTCTGTGATGGAGTCTGTGGCTGTAGCTACGTCTGTGATGGAGTCTGTGACCATAGCTATGTCTGTGATGGAGTAGTGGCTGTAGCTATGTCTGTGATGGAGTCTGGCCACGGCTGTCACACTGACCCCACAGCTAAGTCCACGGCGGCCTGGTACAGAGGGCGACACTGATGCCTGGTACAGAGGGCGACACTGATGCCAACAATACACTATGTACACAACATGCCGGTCACATGACTGCAGTACAAAGATGGATGGTGCCATGCAGAAAGGGAGAGCACTAGGTCACCTAGGCAAAGGAGGACGACGAAGAACTGCTGTTCCGTCCACTGCGTGAACGAGCCAGATTTGACATCCGGTCTGTCGTTGTGAAGGACATTGCATCAGGATCAACGTACACCAACATTCACTTGTAAAACCAGCTTATCACCTAGTACACCATGTGCTACACAGGATTATGTACAATGATGAACTAACAGACAATAAAAGTGAACATAAGAAAACTTTCACTCGAGCATTCATGGCTTGGTTGATGCAGGTACACACATAAACGTGGTCTCAACCTTGCTGAACCTAGAAACCTATACGTGACATACATATTAAAACCTGCAAACAGTGAAACAAGAAGCAAAGGACAAGCAGCTGTGTACATAAACTTACGAGGCCAAGACAGTCTACTGCTCTGCCTGTCTTAGTTCAGCTGACGTCTCCGAGGTCTAAGTGTATTTCAGTCCTAAGAATACTCAACAGCAGGAGAGACAGAAAATATATCATTCCCCCTCCCCCCCCCCCCCCCCCCCCCAAATAATGCAGTTTACATCATTCAAACTACTCTCAACTGACAGCTGTTTTAGTCAATCCGTCTAATCTGAACTGATGGTAATTCAGATATACTGACTGATCTAAACTGATGGAAATTTACGTCAATCCAGCTGATCTCAACTGACGGCAATTTAAATCAATCCAATTATGGCAGTTTAAATCAGTCCAACCAATGTTAACTGAAGGCATTCCATCTTAGGGCAATCTAAATCAATCCAGCTTAACTAACTGCAATTTAAGCTGATGGAAACCGATGACAATTTAAATCAGTCCAACTGATCTCACCTGTTGCCATTTAAAATCAATCCAATTGATCGCAACTAATGGCAACTCATCTCAGCTGGCATTGATTCAAGCAAATGAAACTGATCTCAACTGATCACAATGTAAATCAAACCAACTGATCTCAACTGACTGCAATTTAAATCAATCCAACGGATCTTCACAGAAATTCTGCAGGAAGGTACATTCATCAGCTCATCGCACTGTTAACAAACTTGTTAGTCTAAAAAGAAAATAATCCTTAGCAAAAGTCAACAACAATACGAATGAAAAAAAAATCACAATCTTTCTGCAAACCAGGCAGTTTGCCTCTTATGACTCACGCGTGCCATGTCCTCATCGTACTCATTGCCTAAATAGAAAGAACGCCTTTGTATTGGCAGGGAAATGGCAGTGTGTTACATCACTGAACCATTGACTGCTAGGTGCTGGTCTACACTTCTTAACACCTCACTCCATTTTGGACTGGCTACACCATATGACCATGCCACCTGTGCCATGAAGAGGGGCGGGGAGGTGGGGGGAGGGGGGTGTGGGGGCTGGGGACAAGGAAGAGAAAAATGGACAAGAGGTAGGGAGGGTGGGGATGGACAGGGAGGGGGAGGAAGAGGGCAAGAAGGCGGTCTATCACTTTAGCTCAGCATCCCTCAGAGGTGAAAAAGGCATGTATCCACACAGCAAGTCCAAGACAAACCTTGACTGGTCTGCTCTTTGTCACATACGCCTTTCAGCCCAGAATCCATTCAAAGGTTCATCAGCATCTTGCTGTTACGTTACACATGCCATTTGTTTCATACGAAGGTTCTGCTTTGGATTTTCCACACATTTATTATCGTCACTATCAAATTTTTGTTTGCCTACAGTCACCGAGGTTAGTTTCAGAGGAACTGGGTTCACTTGACTGCTTAATGAGCAAACAAGTACAGCGGTTTTCTTTACCACTTTCATGTGGCTCCACTGGCCTGATTCATCGTAACTTTTCAGTGGACTCAGGTAAGATTATCCACTTTGCTTTCATGTGGTGCCACTTGCTTGACTTATCATACGTGAGAAACTGTTGGTTAGCTTTCTTTGGCAAGACCTATTTATTTGAGGCTAATCTGTCTTTAACATTCAGTAAGAAGTTTATTTCTTTCTGCTCTTCTGATTTGCAAAAAAACAGCATAAAATGATGTCATCTGGATAAGAAGTAAGTCATTTATTACTGCATTGTTGGCATAAATCATCAGCAAAACACATCTTTTATCAATGTTGACAGCAGTAACTGTCACTGTTCACAATCTTTTTGAAAGTGTCAATGATGTAACCTTGAAAAAAATTGCTGAAAATGATTCTCAGATTTGCGGCCTACACCTTTGGGTGACATCTGTATGCAGGGGGATGGCTGAAGAGGTTTTAATGGTCTTACAAATGTCAACACTTCTGCCCAGTTTGGGTGTATCAACCCCTGTACATACTGAGAAAAGGTCAGTGTTAATGTCAAACACAACACACACACACAAACACAACACACATACACACACACTCACACACACGCAAGGACCACAGGAGCTGGATGATCACATAGACTTGCTTTGCTACACACATGAGTTGACAACATCATGTTTTTTCCTTCTATTATTTACACTCCTTGAAACATGACGAGGACATTTGTTTTTCATGAACATTTTACAATCCATTCAGTTGCTGTATCTTGGCAGAGGATAATACTTCTGTTCAAAGCGTTGATTTAACACTCTTGGGAAAATGCTGAACAGGTGAGTCCCAAATATAATGGCCTATCAGATGTCACCAGTGGCCATGACAAACGTTCTAAAATGAGCAAAACAATGACACGTTCAACTTTCTTTGCGAACCACATATAGAAAATGCCTAGAATAGATTTCTTCAGCACAACATTTCTTGCTCATTTCAGCACACAAATAGACTGGATTCATCCATCAGCTGAAAAAAAAAAAGTCTGGAAAAGTTTTTTTTAAAAGGGGGAGGGCCAAAATACACCACTGTCTAACTGGTTGCGCTGGAACGTTACTTTACATCTATCACTATGAAAAGATGACCATCAGTACAATCAAAAGAACAACCACAGATTTCCAAGCCCCTCCCCAGAAGGACACAACTACCCACCTCCTGCAGCACGAGGTGTTCGTCGCTTTCCGTCCCGTTTCTCCCGATTGACGTTGAAGGCGGAGCCAGTCTTGAGGGCTTCCAGCAGGTTGTCCATCACGCCCTCTTGCTCGTCGTCTGGGGGGTAACACAGATCTATGTCAACACTATGAAACCGGGGGTCTTCCCGCAGTGATGAGAAGAGACAGAGGTGGGGCAAGGTGGGGGAAGAGAGAGGAAGGGAAGGAGGGGGGGGGGGGGGGAGAGAGAGAGAGAGAGAAAATGACAAAAAGAATGGACAGAAAGAATCAAAATTTTTTAAAAAGTAGAGAGTCAGAGAGAGAGAGAGAGAGAGAGAGAGAGAGAGAGAGAGAGAGAGGGGGGGGTGAGAAAGACAGATGACAGAAAAAAGAAAATAAATACAGAAAGAATCAAATGTAATAAACGAAAAGCACAGCTCTAGAATAAACTAACAAACGGAAAAAAAAAAAAAACAGTTTTTCAGAAACTCAGATTCTCTTATTAAATTCAAGACAAGCTTACACACATCTCTTCCATAACAACTAGCATAAGTATCGCTTGCCTGATTACACTGTATGCACAGCTTTACAGGTAAGGTTAAGACGCAAGGTGTGCATATGAAAGTATGAGCCTATGAATGAATGTGAGTCATAAAGTAATTTTGCAGAGCACCATGGTCATGTGTCTACTTAACGAATTAAACTAACATAATGTATAACCATCATCATAATATCTCACACACACACACATACACATACAGCCACACCCACAAACACACAGACCTGTTGTCATATCCAGCAGGGCCTTCTGCCTGGCCTTCTTCTCCTTCTTCTCTCTCTCCGCCTTCTCTTTGGCTTCTTTGGCCCGGCGGATCTTCTCCTGGGTCTCCCTCATCTTGGCATTCTCCTTAATCGCCCTCTACAACACATTTACATAGTTACACACTGCAGTAAACACACTCTATGTAACAAACACACTCTGCAGTATATGACAACCTTGTAACATACACACTCTGTGACACAAACACACAGGTCTGCAACATACACTCTCAGTAACAAAAAAACTGGCATACACACACACATTCTGTATGACAGACAGATGGACCAACAGACAGACAGACAGACAAAGTCATCCCACTCTTCGCTTGAAGACATAAAACATCATTTGCAGTGAATGAATGTTAAAGTACAATCATCACAAGTAAAAAAGACATAAAACATCACTTGCAGTGAATGAATGCTAAAGTACAATCATCACAAGTAAACAAAGAAACACATCTGTTCTATTACAGATACACACGATGAAAACTGAATAGAAAAAAAGGCAATAAACCAACATGTTACCTACAAATGGTAGCAAGTATAAAGATGACAAAGAAAAAGTTCAAAGAAAACGCAAAGAACGGCAATGAACGCAGACAAGATAAAGAAAAAGAGTGAGCAAAATGCAGAGAACAAAACAGCAGCAAACACAGGGCAGATGAAGGTGCGAGCAAAACCCAGAGAATGAAACAGCAGCGAACACAAAGGAAGAGAGAGAGAGAGCAAAACGCAGCGAACACAAAGGAAGAGAGAGAGAGAGCAAAACGCAGCGAACACAAAGGAAGAGAGAGAGAGAGCAAAACGCAGTGAACACAAAGGAAGAGAGAGAGAGAGCAAAACGCAGCGAACACAAAGGAGAGCAAGAGAGAGCAAAACACAGCGAACACAAAGGAAGAGCGAGAGAGCAAAACGCAGAGAACACAACGGTAATGAACACAGTGAAGAAAAGGGAAAAATGCAAAAACCTAGAGAACAAAATGGCAGTGAATGCCAGGAAAACCTAGGGAACTAAACAGCAGTGAATGCTAGGAAAACCTAGGGAACTAAACGGCAGTGAATGCTAGGAAAACCTAGGGAACTAAACGGCAGTGAATGCTAGGAAAACCTAGGGAACTAAACGGCAGTGAATGCAAGGAAAACCTAGGGAACAAAACGGCAGTGAAATGCAAGGAAAACCTAGGGAACAAAACGGCAGTGAATGCAAGGAAAACCTAGGGAACTAAACGACAGTGAATGCAAAGGAAAACCTAGGAACTAAACGCAGTGACTGCAAGGAAAACCTAGGGAACTAAACGACAGTGACTGAAGGAAAAACCTAGGAACTAAATGACAGTGACTGCAAGGAAAACCTAGGGAACTAAACAGCAGTGACTGCAAGGAAAACCTAGGAACTGAACGGCAGAGACTGCAAAGAAAACCTAAGGAACTAAACGGCAGTGAATGCTAGGAAAACCTAGGGAACTAAAGACAGTGACTGCAAGGAAAACCTAGGGAACTAAAGGCAGTGACTGCTAGGAAAACCTAGGGAACTAAAACGGCAGTGACTGCAAGAAAACCTAGGGAACTAAACGGCAGTGACTGCAAGGAAAACCTAGGGAACTAAACGGCAGTGACTGCTAGGAAAACCTAGGGAACAAACGGCAGTGATGCTAGGAAAACCTAGGGAACAAAACGGCAGTGACTGCAAGGAAAACCTAGGGAACTAAACAGCAGTGAATGCTAAGGAAAACCTAGGGAACTAAACGGCAGGACTGCAAGGAAAACCTAAGGAACTAAACACAGTGACTGCGAGGAAAACCTAGGGAACTAAACGGCGTGAATGCAAGGAAAACCTAGGGAACTAAACGGCAGAGATGCAAGGAAAACCTAGGGAACTAAACGGCAGTGAATGCTAGGAAAACCTAGGGAACTAAACGGCAGTGACTGCAGGAAACCTAGGGAACTAAACCACAGTGACTGCAAGGAAACCTAGGGAACTAAACGGCAGTGAATGCTAGGAAAACCTAGGGAACAAAATGGCAGTGACTGCAAGGAAAACCTAGGGAACTAAATGTAGTGACTGCAAGGAAAACCTAGGGAACTAAACGGCAGTGACTGCTAGGAAAACCTAGGGAACTAAACAGCAGTGACTGCAAGGAAAACCTAGGGAACTAAACGGCAGTGAATGCATGGAAAACCTAGGGAACAAAACGACAGTGACTGCAAGGAAAACCTAGGGAAAAAGCGGCAGTGAATGCAAGGGAACCTAGGGAACAAAACAGCAGTGACTGCTAGGAAAACCTAGCGAACTAAACGACAGTGACTGCAAGGAAAACTTAGGGAACTAAACGGCAGTGAATGCTAGGAAAACCTAGGGAACTAAATGACAGTGAATGCAAAGAAAACCTAGGGAACAAAACGGCAGTGACTGCTAGGAAAACCTAGGGAACAAAACGACAGTGAATGCAAGGAAAACCTAGGGAAACTAAACGACAGTGACTGCAAGGAAAACCTAGGGAACTAAACGACAGTGAATGCAAGGAAAACCTAGGGAACTAAACGACAGTGACTGCAAGGAAAACCTAGGGAACTAAACGATAGTGACTGCTAGGAAAACCTAGGGAACTAAACGACAGTGGCTGCTAGGAAAACCTAGGGAACAAACGCAGTGGTGCTAGGAAAACCTAGGGGGGAAAAGGGCAGTGAATGCAAGGAAAACCTAGGGGGGGAAAAGGGCAGTGAATGCAAGGAAAACCTAGGGAACAAAACGGCAGTGACTGCAAGGAAAACCTAGGGGGACAAACGGCAGAGAATGCAAGGAAAACCTAGGGAACAAAACGGCAGTGACTGCAAGGAAAAACCTAGGGAACAAAACGGCAGTGACTGCAAGGAAAACCTAGGGGAAAAAAACGGCAGTGTACACAGAGAAGGTAAAACAATCATGCAAGCCAAACACAGGGAACAAAGCAGCAGTAAACATAGAGAAGATAAAAAGTAAAAAAAGGGCAAGAAACATGCAGAAAACTAAACAGTGGTGACTACAAAGGCCTGTATAAAACACTCTGCCTCAAGTGCTGCCTGTCACTGCACGTGCTTCACCAGAACAAGAAGGGAGACCAAAGAACCCTGGCATGTGTCCTCATTCTGTTCTTTCCCTGGGGCAGGTTTCACTGAGCGGAACATGGGTGGACCACAAAGGGCCTGTCAGCGGACTGTTTAACAATTCATTCACTGTGAAAAGGTAGTCACGCAGTGATAGGGTGCAGGAATGCCCAGTGTTTGCGGAACACGCACACCAAGTCAGGCTAACCCATGTCAGATCAGCCTGACCCCTGTTGGGCCCGACTTGCACTTCTTGGGCCCCGACTTACTCACACTGGGTCAGACTAATGTACTTTGGGCCAGACTAACACACACTGGGACACTTCATCCACTGGGTCAGAACTGCATACGTTATGTCAGGCACACCCACTTTAGACTTTACACTGTGCTAGACTCACACTGTGCTAGATACACACACTCTGGTCCAGGTTTCCACATTAACTGGGTCAAAACATTACACACACTGGGCCAGACCTGCACATATTGGGCCGGGCTGAAACACATTCTGCCAGGTGTACTTACCTTAAGCTATGCTTACATGTACTAGGCCAGACTTTAAGCACAGCTCATTCTTCACATATGTCATATTCAAACATATGACTGTGGACACGCACACAGAATGTTTTCTCTCTCGTCCAATCAGACACACACAGACACCAACCAAGCATTTTACCTGCAACCCATCCTTGAAAGTTTTGAGGTCTCCAAAGAACTCCTCCAGGGCATACTTGTTGGGGTCGAAGGACAGGTACTTGCTCAGGTCTTTGTGCAGGCCCTCCAGACGTTTCATCATGGATGTCAACAGATCATGCTGACCTTTGGCCGACCCCAGGAAATCGTTCAGTCAGTTAAAGATTTGCCTTTTGGCGTTTCTGTCCAGAAAGCTGAGAGGCGCTGTACTGTGTATCTAACAGAAGGCAGCAGAGGCTGATCTACTGAACACAATAGAATGTATTTCAGATCAGACTAAATCACTATGCACTACTAGAGTGATTCAGCAGCAGCGCAGTGTCTCCTGCAGTGGGTTACCTCATGACGACTTGATACTGACTGATCACAGTGTTGTTGATAATAAGGCTGAGAGAGCAAGAGCCTGACAGCGGCTGTGTCTCCTGCAGTGGGTTACCTCATGACGACTTGATACTGACTGATCACAGTGTTGTTGATAATAAGGCTGAGAGAGCAAGAGCCTGACAGCGGCTGTGTGTATGGGGAAGCTGCAATGAGCAGCAGTTTTCTAAATGCTTTGCACAGCTTTCTCCATTTTCCGGTTAAAAAACAACCGTATAGCTGTGCTTTGCACAGCTTTCTCAATTTTCCGGTTAAAAAACAACCGTATAGCTGTGCTTTGCACAGCTTTCTCAATTTTCCCCTTAAAAAACAACCGTGTAGCTGTGCTTTCCACAGCTTTCTCCATTTTCCGGTTAAAAAACAACCGTATAGCTGTGCTTTGCACAGCTTTCTCCATTTTCCGGTTAAAAAAACAACCGTATAGCTGTGCTTTGCACAGCTTTCTCCATTTTCCGGTTAAAAAACAACCGTATAGCTGTGCTTTGCACAGCTTTCTCCATTTTCCGGTTAAAAAACAACCGTATAGCTGTGCTTTACACAGCTTTCTCATTTGCGATTTTTTAAGACCTGTATATAGCTTTCTTTCTTTGCCAATACAAAAACAACAATATTATAATAGCTTTCTTCATCAGCCAATCTGATGTGCTTTTTTTTCTTAATCGCTTTCTTCAATTTGCCTTAAAAACAAACCATAAAAACAAACCCAAACAAGCAAACAAAAAAACCCAAACAACTATACACAGCTTGCACTATTTGCCTTTTCTTTTCTTAATATTATAAAATGTTTCAGTGTCTTCCTCAGCTTTCTTCATCACCTTTTTCTTTTCCCAAGGTGCTCTACTCATACATGTCAACCAGTCTGGAGTCTTGGGGCTTTACACCTTTATACCTGGCCCACACATTCCCGTATCTTCCACCACTTAATCTTATAAACCCCAAATAATGTAACAGGAGTTAGGAGAAGTTAGCTCATACTGACAGCAACTGCACCATTCAAAGCAACAATCAGCCACAACTCTATGACATGGAAGTGACACTGTACAGAAGGCAATAGAATGCATGCAGATCATCTCTGATAGGCAATGATGCCCACTGGCAAGCACAAAACATCAACACAAGTTTCCACCCATTTAACTGGTATTCAAATGACAATTTGGTCTTATATGTCCAAAATAATGAGTTTACTGCATTGGTGTATAGGCAAACCACACTGATTGACATATGTGCTTTACTGACCAGCCTTAAATGCTATCTTCATTCACAAATTTCATCTAGCGCTTTACACAGCTTCTTTACTTGCCAATTTCCTTAAGTGCCTACAATGATTTTCTTCACTTGCCAGTTTCCTTAAGTGCCTACAATGATTTTCTTCACTTGCCAGTTTCCTTAAGTGCCTACAATGATTTTCTTCACTTGCCAATTTCCTTAAGTGCCTACAATGATTTTCTTCACTTGCCAATTTCCTTAAGTGCCTACAATGATTTTCTTCACTTGCCAATTTCCTTAAGTGCCTACAATGATTTTCTTCACTTGCCAGTTTCCTTAAGTGCCTACAACAATTTTCTTCACTTGCCAATTTCTTTTCATGCTTTACATAACTACCCTCATCATCGGCTTATTGTATATTCCATGTTTACTCTGGCACTGAGAAAGCAATGTCCTGCTCACCCACCAGAACTAACTCTGATGGTCTATTCCAAACTACACTGTTGAAGAAAAATATTGAAGATGCTGCTGGGGCAGTCTATGTTCAGTTTTTTGACTGCTCTGGTGGTGGAAGTTAAGTACACCAAGACTTCTCTTGGGTCACACACCGAGACAAACATAATAGTAACACAAAAAGTATACAGAAGCAACAAATGTGAAGGCCAGTCTGTAGCCAAGGATCAAACCAGGAACACACACACACACTTTTCCCTATGCAATCTAACGCTTTGTCCTAAGGATTCCTAGAATGTCCTGTTGATTTTCCTCGGGCTGGGACACATGTCCTAAACTGTTCAATTTTCAAATACAACACTGCTGATGTTTGTTCTCTTTCTACACAAGTCTATTTTTGTATTCATGGACAATCGGCATTCCTTGATGTTTGTAAATGGACATGAAATGTTTCTGTTTTGTCATGTTTCAGAATTTTTCTTTTTCAGACGTCAGCGCTCTAATGGGTGTTACTTTCAACTTCTATCACAACAAATGTCTGACTGTAAAAACAGAGAAGACCTTAAAAACAATAACTCACACACACACATAATTGTTATTTCATTTTGTTTATGGGATCTGGGATGGAAAGCTTATGTGTGTAGCATTAAAACTTGCTAGATTTATATGGCAGAAATGAGTACATACATATATACACAAACACACACACACACAACTCACACTCTCTCTTTCCATGAACATGACAAGTCTAACGGCATGGTAACCAAGGATATTTTCATGACAGCAGGGAATCTGTCGTCTTCATCTGCTCCTTTACTGATGGCCTTGACATCCAGCTCCACCTGCTTGATCTGCTTCTCCATCTGCTTGATGTTCTTCTGCATCATCTCCATAGACACTGAAACACCACAGGGAAACCAGGGTGACATCCCCTGATCACATCTCCAACACTGAAACATCTCCATAGACACTGAAACACCACAGGAAAACCAGGGTGAAGTCCCCTGATCACATCTCCACAGACACTGAAACATCTCCACAGACACTGAAACACCACAAAAGGAGACGAGTGAAGTCCCCTAATTCAATCTCCACACAAGGAAACACTGTAAGAAAAACAGGGTGAAGTCCCATGAGCCCATCTCCACAGACACTGAAACATAACAGGGAAAACAGAATGAAGTCCCCTGATCACATCTCCACACCAGAAAACACTGTAGGAAAAGCAGAGTGAAGTCCCCTGATCACATTTCAACAGACACTAAACCATCACAAGCAAACTAGGGTGAAGTCCCCTGACAAGATCTCCATGCAATGAAATGCTGTAGGTAAACCAGGGTGAAGTCCCCTGACCCATCTCCCAGACAATGAAACGCCACAGGGAAACCAGGGTGAAATCCCTTGATTACATAACACTATAGTAAAACCAGAGTGAAGTCCCTTGATCCCATTTCCACAGACACTAACATCACAAAGAAACCAGAGTGAAATCACCTGACCACAACTCCACAGAAACTGAAACACCAAACAGACATTACAGTTAAGTCCCTTCATATTTCCACATGCACAGAAACACAACAAAGCAATTCTAGTGAAGTTCTCTCACATTATTTCCACAGACACTGAAACACCACAAAGAAATTACAGTGAAGTGCGCTGATAAAATTTCTACCGACTTTGAAACACCACAAAGAAATTACAGTGAAGTGCGCTGATAAAATTTCTACCGACTTTGAAACACCACAAAGAAATTACAGTGAAGTGCGCTGATAAAATTTCTACCGACTTTGAAACACCACAAAGAAATCATAATGAAGTCCCTTGATAACATTTCCCCCCACACACAGTCACACCATAATGAAACCAGACTGAAATCACCTGACCACAATTCCAGACACTAAAAACACTACAAAGAAATTAAGAGTGAAGTCCTCTGACAACTTTTCCACAGACAGACACTGAGAAACACCACAAAGAAATCTTAACTAAGACATCTGACATCTCCACACACTCTGAACCATCGCAGCAAAACCTGGGTGAAGTCTCACAACAAAATCTCCATAGACAATGAAACACTACACAATATAACAAAACACCAAAGAACGTAATGTAATTCAGCACAATTTAACACCTTACAACACAATACCTCCAGCAACTGACTTTATGACAATAATCATGTCAACGAAGAGTGGCATATGGTGGTCTTTTTGCAGCATGATGTAAAAGAGGGCACAGCACAATACAATGCAGTTCAGTGCAAACAACAAAAGGCAATGTGACTCAGAACAGATGGTGTGAGTACTCTCATCAATGAAACCTAGTACGAGTATTATTTTACAGAAACAATAAGAACAATGCGACATGGTACAATACAACACAACTTACTACTGTACTCAACAACACAATGGAATATGACACATTATCATCATTATTATCATGATTAGCATACAAGACCAAACAATACAGTATTACACAAAACAATATGACACAACATAACACAATACAATAAAATCTCTCTCGCAGCCTTTTCTGCATGAAGTCTTGTCAGTGAAACCCAGTATGTTTGGGTGTTTTGTTACGCAGAACATAATACAATACAATACAATCCAATCCCTTTGGCAAACTTTTCTACATGAAGAGTCTAATCAATGGAACCCAGAACATTAGGGCGTTTGTTACACACAATACATTATAATACAATCCTTCTAGCAGCCTTGTCAGTGTGGACAGCATCGTCAATGACAACACAAGACAACACAACACAATACCTCCAGCAGCCTTGTCAGTATGGATGGTCTAGTCAATAACAAAACAACACAACACAATACCTCTAGCAGCCTTGTCGGTGTGGATGGTCTACTCAATAACAAAACAACACAATACCTCTAGCAGCCTTTTCGGTATGGATGGTCTAGTCAATAACAACACAACACAACACAATACAATACAATACCTCTAGCAGCCTTGTAAGTGTGGATGGTCTAGTCAATAACAACACAACACAATACCTCTAGCAGCCTTTTCGGTGTGGATGGTCTCCTCCACAAAGCTCAGGATGTCGGGGTGTTTCTCCTCTAAGATCTGGGCCAGGAAGTGCAGCATGGTGATCTTGCCATCCTGACTCTTCGTGTTCTCCAGCTGCACATCAACCACAGTCCTCACTGTTATACAGACCACATCAACCACAGTCCTCACTGATATACAGACCACATCAACCACAGTCCTCACTGTTATACAGACCACATCAACCAGTCCTCACTGTTATACAGACCACATCAACCACAGTCCTCACTGTTATACAGACCACATCAACCACAGTCCTCACTGTTATACAGACCACATCAACCACAGTCCTCACTGTTATACAGACCACGTCAACCACAGTCCTCACTGTTATACAGACCACGTCAACCACAGTCCTCACTGTTATACAGACCACGTCAACCACAGTCCTCACTGTTATACAGACCACATCAACCACAGTCCTCACTGACAAACTGATTTCACATCATACTGTCCTCCACTTCACACAGACATGTCATCAACTACAGTCCTCACTGACAAACTGATTTCACATTATACTGTCCTCCACTTCACACAGACATCTCATCAACTACAGTCCCGCAATGTCATACCGACCAAACATCACATGTCACACAGCTATCCACTTCATGCAGACAGTACAGACATAGCATGTTCCAATGATGACTGAGGCTGATGTCACACAGTTACCCACTTCATGCAGACAGTACAGACATGGCATGTTCCAATGATGACTGAGGCTGATGTCACACAGTTATCCACTTCATGCAGACAGTACAGACATGGCATATTCCAATGATGACTGAGGCTGATGTCACCCAGTTATCCACTTCATGCAGACAGTACAGACATAGCATGTTCCAATGATGACTGAGGCTGATGTCACACTGTTATCCACTTCATGCAGACAGTACAGACATAACATATTCCAATGATGACTGAGGCTGGATGGCATACGCTGTTTAACTATGATGTTTCCAATTATGCAAAGATCAGAATCCAAGAGTCCCACTCAAAGATGAATTTTTACCACAAATAAAACAGACACAACTGGAAATGATTATACAGCCTACGTTCTGATTGCTTTGTTTGATCATATGACAAATGACATACTTATAACTACCGTATTCCTGCAATTAGTCAATCAACACTTCAAGAAATTTGTATGACCTAACATTCTTCAAGAATGGTACAATTAGCTGCTACATATGTCAAGAAAAAAACAGTGTACACTCTGCAACATGTTCCACGTTGGTTATTAACCTGTTCCCTGCCTGAGACGAGTAACGCTCGTTGTGAAAACCGAAAATCGCTGTGCCCGGGACGAGTGCGTTTCGCCGTAACTTCATCATGGAAAGCAGAAAAATCTACTTGGGAGACGACCGTGCAAAATGTTCTCACCTCTTCTACTGGTGTCAAGGAACAGCCCCTTTCCCTTCACATGAGCAGCTAGCTGACCACATGTTATGCAAATTGCGAGTTGAGAGGTTACAGCTGATAAGCATATTCAAGATGGCAGCTCAACCTAGCACTTCATTGACGCGTCCCGTTTTCAAGCGTTACACTGTACTTGATGTTTTAGATGACAGCCCTGTTCTTTTTGTAAAACCACCATTCATTATATCCCTGTCCATCCTCTAATGGCCAACAAAATTAGATTATTGTTATATAGCATCGTAGCTTGGGGTATAGGGAAAGAGAAGTCATAAAATCTAAGTCATATATCAACAAATAAATAAGCAGTACTGAACCTACCCCAAATAGTAAAATTATGCCCCTTTCTAGTAGAATTGGGGTACCCCCAGTAACATACAGATTGTTACACAGAGGGACATTTACTGACAACAATATGAATCCCAGGTGTTTGTAATGTTGTTGAGCAAACACCAAAAGGTATTGCTGCTGTGTTTAGTGGACTTTTATGTGCTGAATTCTTCTAAAACTATCAAATTGAAAACAAAACAAAAACTGTTTTATCACATGTTACTAGTGTGAACCATAATCATTACAAAAAAATCAAATTAGAATGTTGTGAAATTGTAGGCAAGGGTATAAGGAAGTATTCACAAAACATCTAACAAATAACTCAATAAATGGATGAGTAATGTAAATGTTAGTGAACATACCGTGAAAAGCATGATTATGCCCTTTTTTACCTAAAAAAAACTACCCCCAATTATGAGCAGATTATCATCAAGAACAACATTCCTTGGGATTTATATGACTGTCATGCGTTAGTGCTGATGTTGAATAAATAGTAAGACCACTTTTTCTGTGTTTTGACTCATTTCATTTGGCACAATGTGTTTGTGTATACTCGAAAACTGTTATTTTTGGTAACATTTTATAATTATGTCAATTTCTGCTACATTAATTATCAACATAATCAAGTCATTTTGACAGGACATTACAGATCAATGCATAACAACAAAACATGCCAAAAATATGAAAGATTTGTCGAGAAATATGTGAGCAGTAACCATTTTACTGAACCTACCCCAAAAAGCAAAATTTTACCTTGGCACACAGTTATTTAAATGTGTTATTATACTGTGGCAGTGAAGGGGTTAAGAGAACTATGGCAGCAAACAATGACACAGCTTGCCTCCAACATGTACAACTAAATGGCTTTTCTTTTCAGGATTGCGCTGATGCCTTGTACTTCTCCCATGTCTTTCTGTGCATTTTCCTGCTTCCTCTTCATCCTGCTTCCTCTTCATTTTCACCTGGGAAAACTGATACATTTCAAGAACCTTAGAAGCTACTCTTATCTGATGACACATTTTCACCTGGGAAAACTGATACATTTCAAGAACCTTAGAAGCTACTCTTATCTGATGACACATTTTCACCTGGGAAAACTGATACATTTCAAGAACCTTAGAAGCTACTCTTATCTGATGACACATTTTCACCTGGGACAACTGATACATTTCAAGAACCTTAGAAGCACCTCTTGTCTGATGACACATTTTCACCTGGGAAAACTGATACATTTCATGAACCTTAGAAGCACCTCTTATCTGATGACACATTTTCACCTGGGAAAACTGATACATTTCAAGAACCTTTGAAGCACCTCTTGTCTGATGACACATTTTCACCTGGGAAAACTGATACATTTCAAGAACCTTAGAAGCACCTCTTGTCTGACGACACATTTTCACCTGGGAAAACTGATACATTTCATGAACCTTAGAAGCACCTCTGTCTGATGACACATTTTCACCTGGGAAAACTGATACATTTCATGAACCTTAGAAGCACCTCTTATCTGATGACACATTTTCAAGGAATATTCAAGCACCTCTAGACAAAAGACTCAAGGATTCTTGAAACACCTGCTGACAAAAGACTGATTGTCAAGAACTTTGGAGGTCTTGAAACAGAGTTTTCAATCACAAGGCCTTTAAAGGAGCCTCAAGAATGGTGTCCATCCATGATCATCTTACTATTAGACCTCACTGATCGAAATACTTGTTTTGCTTTTCCTGTGTAGGCCAACATCGTTTTCCCTATTCAGATTTCTTTGGTACAGTTGTATACATATCTGCAAAGAGAACCCAGTACAATAAATAAATCTCCTCTACTTGCCCCTGTGTGATGTTCCTTCCCTCCATTGTACCAACACCACCACAAACACATCACCTGCTTGCACAGAATTTCTTTAGCGTACCCACCTTTTCAGCAGGCCATCCTTATTTCCACAAAGATGGTTAAAAGAGAAAAAAACAAAAACAAAAACACCCACACACACACACTACCCCTTCCTTCCCCCCCTCCCACGCCCCCTCTCCACACACACACACACATACGGGGAGAGGTTTCGTCAGGCTGACCTTTGACAGGAAGCTGACGTCAAAGCCGATGGACTGGGCGTTGCGGGAGCCTGCATTGAGGTAGTTGCCCACCATCAGCACCAGCTCCAGCATCTGTCTGAACCTGTTGCTGTTCAGAACTTCCTCACACGCCTCTGTGGCCACCACCAAGTCCTGCCCATGTCAATCAACCATCACCTGTCAATCATCTGTTTGAACTGTGTGCCTTGTGGCCACCACCAAGTCCTGTGCATGTCAATCAACCATCACCTGTCAATCATCTGTTTGAACTGTGTGCCTTGTGGCCACCACCATGACTTGTCCTGTACATGTCAATCAACCACCACCTGTCAATCATCTGTTTGAACCGTGTGCCCTGTGGCCACCACCATGACTTGAGAGGGGGGGTAGGGGGGGGGGGAGGGAGGGGGGGGGGAGGGGGGGCACCACTCCATTCCATTCTCTATTCAATTTGTCTCTTTTCATTCCATTCTCTATTCAAATCGTGACTGAATATGGAAAATGAAATAGACTGCAGCCTAGCTGTAAACAAGGCCTAATTCCATATACAGATGAAAACAAAACGAGGTGTAAAACAATGCATATATAATGTACATTACAAAAAAACGCAAGTGAATTTTCGACAAGTGTTACATATAAAAGACTTTAACAATGTACAAAATAATACTCCCCTGATAGCAGTCAGCTTGAAAATTTATTTCACCTCCTTCATGATTGAAGTTATGACTGTGTATGCCTCAGCGTTATTCTCTGTTCAGATTATCACAGTGTATGACTCCATTCAATTCTCTACTCAAATCATGACTGTATGGCTCCACTCCACTGTTTGCATATGACATAATTCAATTCTCTGTTCTAACTGTGCATAACTCAATTCAATTCTGGTTAAGGTTCAGGTTAATACTGACTTCTACAACTAACAGGTAAGAAGGACCTATAAAAGAAGCCTGAAAAGAATTCAGGCTGACATGATAAAGACAGAAAGCTGACATGATAAAGACAGAAAGCTGACATGATGAAGATAGAAGATGTAAGGCTGACATGATGAAGGCAGAAGATGTAAGGCTGACATGATGAAGACAGAAAGCTGACATGATGAAGATAGAAGATGTAAGGCTGACATGATGAAGATAGAAGATGTAAGGCTGACATGATAAAGGCAGAAGATGTAAGGCTGACATGATGAAGACAGAAAGCTGACATGATGAAGATAGAAGATGTAAGGCTGACATGATGAAGATAGAAGATGTAAGGCTGACATGATAAAGGCAGAAGATGTAAGGCTGACATGATGAAGGCAGAAGATGTAAGGCTGACATGATCAAGACAGAAAGCTGACATGATGAAGATAGAAGATGTAAGGCTGACATGATAAAGGCAGAAGATGTAAGGCTGACATGATAAAGGCAGAAGATGTAAGGCTGACATGATGAAGACAGAAAGCTGACATGATGAAGATAGAAGATGTAAGGTTGACATGATGAAGATAGAAGATGTAAGGCTGACATGATGAAGACAGAAGATGTAAGGCTGACATGATGAAGGCAGAAGATGTAAGGCTGACATGATGAAGACCGAAAGCTGACATGATGAAGATAGAAGATGTAAGGCTGACATGATGAAGATAGAAGATGTAAGGCTGACATGATGAAGACAGAAGATTAAGGCTGACATGATGAAGGCAGAAGATTAAGGCTGACATGATAAAGACAGAAGATTAAGGCTGACATGATGAAGGCAGAAGATGTAAGGCTGACATGATGAAGGCAGAAGATGTAAGGCTGACATGATGAAGGCAGAAGGCTGACATGATGAAGACAGAAGATGTAAGGCTGACATGATGAAGGCAGAAGATGTAAGGCTGACATGATAAAGGCAGAAGATGTAAGGCTGACATGCTGAAGGCAGAAGATTAAGGCTGACATGATGAAGGCAGAAGATGTAAGGCTGACATGATGAAGGCAGAAGGCTGACATGATGAAGGCAGAAGATGTAAGGCTGACATGATGAAGGCAGAAGGCTGACATGATAAAGGCAGAAGATTAAGGCTGACACGATAAAGGCAGAAGATTAAGGCTGACATGATGAAGGCAGAAGATTAAGGCTGACATGATAAAGGCAGAAGATTAAGGCTGACATGATGAAGGCAGAAGATTAAGGCTGACATGATGAAGGCAGAAGGCTGACATGATGAAGGCAGAAGATTAAGGCTGACATGATGAAGGCAGAAGGCTGACATGATAAAGGCAGAAGATTAAGGCTGACATGATGAAGGCAGAAGATTAAGGCTGACATGATGAAGGCAGAAGGCTGACATGATAAAGGCAGAAGATTAAGGCTGACATGATGAAGGCAGAAGATTAAGGCTGACATGATGAAGGCAGAAGATGTAAGGCTGACATGATGAAGACAGAAAGCTGACATGATGAAGATAGAAGATGTAAGGCTGACATGATGAAGATAGAAGATGTAAGGCTGACATGATAAAGGCAGAAGATGTAAGGCTGACATGATGAAGACAGAAAGCTGACATGATGAAGATAGAAGATGTAAGGCTGACATGATGAAGATAGAAGATGTAAGGCTGACATGATAAAGGCAGAAGATGTAAGGCTGACATGATGAAGGCAGAAGATGTAAGGCTGACATGATCAAGACAGAAAGCTGACATGATGAAGATAGAAGATGTAAGGCTGACATGATAAAGGCAGAAGATGTAAGGCTGACATGATAAAGGCAGAAGATGTAAGGCTGACATGATGAAGACAGAAAGCTGACATGATGAAGATAGAAGATGTAAGGTTGACATGATGAAGATAGAAGATGTAAGGCTGACATGATGAAGACAGAAGATGTAAGGCTGACATGATGAAGGCAGAAGATGTAAGGCTGACATGATGAAGACCGAAAGCTGACATGATGAAGATAGAAGATGTAAGGCTGACATGATGAAGATAGAAGATGTAAGGCTGACATGATGAAGACAGAAGATTAAGGCTGACATGATGAAGGCAGAAGATTAAGGCTGACATGATAAAGACAGAAGATTAAGGCTGACATGATGAAGGCAGAAGATGTAAGGCTGACATGATGAAGGCAGAAGATGTAAGGCTGACATGATGAAGGCAGAAGGCTGACATGATGAAGACAGAAGATGTAAGGCTGACATGATGAAGGCAGAAGATGTAAGGCTGACATGATAAAGGCAGAAGATGTAAGGCTGACATGCTGAAGGCAGAAGATTAAGGCTGACATGATGAAGGCAGAAGATGTAAGGCTGACATGATGAAGGCAGAAGGCTGACATGATGAAGGCAGAAGATGTAAGGCTGACATGATGAAGGCAGAAGGCTGACATGATAAAGGCAGAAGATTAAGGCTGACACGATAAAGGCAGAAGATTAAGGCTGACATGATGAAGGCAGAAGATTAAGGCTGACATGATAAAGGCAGAAGATTAAGGCTGACATGATGAAGGCAGAAGATTAAGGCTGACATGATGAAGGCAGAAGGCTGACATGATGAAGGCAGAAGATTAAGGCTGACATGATGAAGGCAGAAGGCTGACATGATAAAGGCAGAAGATTAAGGCTGACATGATGAAGGCAGAAGATTAAGGCTGACATGATGAAGGCAGAAGGCTGACATGATAAAGGCAGAAGATTAAGGCTGACATGATGAAGGCAGAAGATTAAGGCTGACATGATGAAGGCAGAAGATTAAGGCTGACATGATGAAGGCAGAAGATTAAGGCTAACATGATGAAGGCAGATGATGTGAGACTGACATGAAAAAGAGGACAGAAGATGTGTGGCTGACAGGATGAGTACAGAAGATGTAAGGTCTAACATGATGAAGAGGACAGATACAAGGCAGACATGATGAAAAAGACAGAAGACATAAAGCTGACGTGATGAAAAAGACAGAAGACATAAAGCTGACGTGATGAAAAAGACAGAAGACATAAAGCTGACGAGATGAAAAAGACAGACAACATAAAGCTGACGTGATGAAAAAGACAGACGACATAAAGCTGACATGATGAAAAAGACAGAAGACATAAAGCTGACGTGATGAAAAAGACAGAAGATATGAGGCTGACATGATGAAGAGGACAGAAGATATAAAGTCAACATGATGAGGAGGACAGACTCACAGGTTTAATGTCATCCACCATCTCGGGGAACCTCATCTGGAACAGCATGGACTCCAGGCGCTGGGTCACTCGCTTGATGGAAGTCATCTGTCACATGACACACAGAAGTTGTCTGTCACATGACACACAGAAGTCATCTGTCACATGACACATAGAAGTTGTCTGTCACATGACACACACAAGTTGTCTGTCACATGACACACAGAAGTCGTCTGTCACATGACACACAGAAGTCATCTGTCACATGGCACACAGAAGTCATCTGTCACATGACACATAGAAGTCATCTGTCACATGACACATAGAAGTCATCTGTCACATGACACACAGACGTTGTCTGTCACATGACACACAGAAGTCATCTGTCACATGACACACAGAAGTCATCTGTCACACGAGACATAGAAGTCATCTGTCACATGACACATAGAAGTCATCTGTCACATGACACATAGAAGTTGTCTGTCACATGACACATAGAAGTCGTATGTCACATGACACACAGAAGTCATCTGTCACATGCCACACAGAAGTCATCGTCACATGACACATAGAAGTCATCTGATGTATAAAAGTCATCTGTCACACGACACAGGGAAATCATACACGGTCTGGTCACAAACTTCACAGAACTCCTCTGTCGTGTTGCACTGGAACCAATACCGTGTGACTCCAACACAAAGATCTCATGATCTTAATGACCTGTCTTTTAACATTTTGCTGATGGGACTGGTTCTGAGCAGTTCCTTGACAGAGTATCCCCCACCACTAGCCAGACACTTTGCTGTTCAGTGTCACTACTCCACCTACAAACAATTCTCACTTTTGAGTACACAAACTGTATCTAACATTCAGCCCCAAAACATATTGAACAAAAAAGAATACAGAAAAAAATTGAAAACAAGCAGGGGACAGGACAGATGACAGCAAGAAAAAAGAAGGAAAACATCTAGAAAAGATGACAGGAGATTCAAAGGAGAAGACATCCAGAAAAGATAACCCCCCCCACCCCCAAAAAGCCAAACAAACAAAACCAACAGAAAAGAACGCATCCTGAAAAGATACAGAAGACAGAACAGAAGAGGGGAAAACCCCCCTCAAAAGAGCTTACAGGTGACAGTTCTGTATTGCTGTAGCCCAGGTGGCCACACACGGCTGTCAATCCACAGGGAAAACACATCACTCCCTTAAACAGTGACCAACAATGAAGACGACTGCAGACAGCACAGACATGACACTATGCAGAAAGATGAAGAGACACAGTGTGCCACATCCCACTGTACTGCGGCCCAGTCGGTCACCTACCACGATGGCAAACTGCTCAGACTCAGCCAGCTCGTCGTACTGGTCCTTCATGGCGGCCAGCTGGTTCATGCTGTCGGCGTCGGGCATGTTCTTGAGGAGCTGCTCCACAATGGCTGGCGTGAGGTTGTCCTGGTCCATGGTCAGGATGCGCCGCTTGATCTCCTTGTATGGCACTTTGATGGAGCCCAGCAAGATGGCTGACACACACAGCAACACACAGTCATCACCACTCCTTCTGTTCAATATGGCTGTCACACACAACACAACCATCCTCACTCAGTCTGTTTAACACTGCTGACACACACAACACAACCATCCTCACTCCATCTGTTCAACATGGCTGTCACACACAACCATCCTCACTCAGTCTGTTCATGATGGCTGTCACACACAGCAACACACAACCATCTTCACTCAGTCTGTTCATGATGGCTGTCACACACAGCAACACACAACCATCTTCACTCAGTCTGTTCATGATGGCTGTCACACACAGCAACACACAACCATCTTCACTCAGTCTGTTCATGATGGGTATTACACACAGCAACACACAACCATCTTCACTGAGTCTGTTCATGATGGCTGTCACACACAGCAACACACGATCATCCTCACTCAGTCTGTTCTGACTGTCTTCACCCTGTTTGTTCTGTCGATGTTAGGTGACTTTGTTTTAGTGGTCCATTTCAACGTTTGATATAAACTGGGACTGCATACTAATAAGTACTCTCAGAAATATGTGTGTGTGTGTGTGTGTGTGAGTGTGTATGTGTGTGTGTGTGTGTGTGTGTGCGTGTGTGTGTGTGCGTGTGTGTGTGTACGTATGTGTGTGCGTGCATGTGCGCACCTGTGTGTGTAAGTGACTGAGCTTGTGTGTGTGTGTATGAGTGTGTGTGTGTGTGGGCATTCACATGCTCATTTGTGAGCATGTGGAAGCACGTATGCAAACCAAACCATGTCTTGGAAAATACATGATAGAATTAGAAACAAGAATGTTTGAAACAGAGGGGCAAAAGTCATATGAAGAGAAAAACCATGGAACAGGTTGGGAAGATTCTGAGAGTAGCGATACAATGTAAGAAAGTGAGAAAGGCAAGTTGTAATGCACTAATACAGCACTGTTCAACACGACACAGCACACTACAACACATGTAAGTATGCAACATAACACTGAACAATACAGCACTGGCCAATCCAATACAAAACAGCACAAAACCACACACAACACCACCCTGTGTTCAGCTGCCCGTGATTCCTCATCATCATCAACTGCCATTCTCAGTGTTCAACTTACACAGGTTCTGTCCGGCTTTGGGGTCCAACACGCGGAGTTCCTTCCCTTTCTTCACTGGCTTCTCCACCGCTTCTGTGGACTCTTTCTTTGCTGCCAGAGACAGAGGATACATGGACATCGTGAGATGACGGGGAAAGGCAGGGTGAGAAAGACAATGACTAAAAACAAACAAACAAACATGTGAAGAAAAGGAGATACAGAGCAACATGGACAATTTAGTGTAGTACATGCACAGGCAAACCGATAATCTCATGCACTGAAAATACTGACAGAATATGCGTGTGAGAGTGAGAATGTGGGTGAGTGTGTGTGTGTGTGTGTGTGAGCGCGTGTGCGTGTGAGTGGTGTGTGTGTGTGTGGTGTGTGTGTGTGTGTGTGTGTGTGTGTGTGTGTGTGTGTGTGCGTGCGTGCGTGCGTGCGTGCATGCGTGCGTGCGTGCATGCGTGCGCATGCGTGTGTCTGTAAACCCCACTCAACATCAACACAGGCGTTACATGCAAAATAACAATACCAGGCATTACAAATGTTGAATAGTATTCACATTCAGCACAAAAAACATGATATACTTATACATCTTCATCACTCAACACAACAGAGACAGATAGCTAAAACTCTAGAGACAAGCATAAGAGAGAGAAGAGAGAGAGAGAGAGAGAGAGAGAGAGAGGACTCACGACTCAAATAATTTATTCATAAAGGCCACATGGCCTAGAATGGGGCCATACACAGTGATTCGTACTGCATATTGATATTGGTATTCTTTACGTTACACACACACTTCACTTCTTGAATGCCTTATATGCATAAACAGCTAATTGTTTAACAGTGTTTTCATTTGATGATGACATTAACAGGGTGAAAAGGCATGGGTTGTTGAAATACTTTCGCGGGATGAATTGTCTCTAAGGTCTTTCAATACTGGACAAGCCAAAAAAAAAAAAAAAAAAAGAACTTTATCCTCTTTTTATTTCGACATAATGGACAGATCAAATTTGTTACATGGCTGTCTATAATAGAAGTAGTGGTGAAGAGATCATAGACACCAAATCTAAACTCAAAGCTGGTGAGAGAGAGACAGAGTGAGTGAGTGAGAGAGAAAGAGAGAGGGAGAGAAGAGAGAGAGAGAGAGAGAGAGAGAAGAGAGAGAAGACAGACAGACAGACAGACACAGGAGAGAAGGCGAGAGAAAGAGAGAGAAGAGAGAGAGAGAAAGAGAGAGACAGCGTGAGAGACAGACAGACAAAGAGTGAGAGAGACAGAGAGAGAGAGAGAGAGAGAGAGAGAGAGAGAGAGAGAGAGAAAGAGAGAGATGTATACAAATACAGAAAGAGACAGGTCTAGACAGAGAGACAGTAGAGAGACAGATGTAAACAGAGAGACAGTAGAGACACAGACGCAGGCAGACAGGCAGGCACAGAGAGAAGTACCAGGAGCCTTGGTGGAGAACATGGTTTCCAGGCTGAGGAAGATCTCAATGTCTTCAAAGGCCGCCTCATTGGCCTTGACCCACACCGAGCCCTTGTCCACCTGCTTGGCGTTCAGCTGAAAACCACAGTGCAACGGTCAGCATGATTGTAGAACCACACTTCTCCCACTCCTATAACTTCATCATCTATCTGGCCAGCATGATTACAGACACACTTTCCCCACACCCACAACTTCATCATCTATCTGGTCAGCATGACTATAGACACACTTTCCCCACACCCACAACTTCCTCATTTATCTGGTCAGCATGACTACAGACACACCTTCCCCACACCCACAACTTCATCATCTATCTGGTCTGCATGACTATAGACACACTTTCCCCACACCCACAACTTCCTCATTTATCTGGTCATCATGACTATAGACACACTTTCCCCACACCCACAACTTCCTCATCTATCTGGTCAGCATGACTATAGACACACTTTCCCCACACCCACAACTTCATCACCTCTCTGGGAGGTTCATCAGCTTAATTCATGGAGTTCCCTGCCAAAGAACCAATGTTCACTGGTCAACCCATCAGTCAGTGGCAGTGATGCAGTGGTCACTGTCCAGCACTGACAACAGGAGATGAGGGTGTAAATCTTCTGGGAAAAACCTTTGCTGTGTGTTTTTTTTTTCAGCCCCAACTATTCCTGTCTACAGCTGAAAGTGATTAGGGTTTGTGTGTCCAGGACCGTGCTGCCAAGTTTCATCCGCGTTACATACACCTGTTTATTTATACTTTACTTGGCTACCTCAATGATGGAGACGGGTCTGTGGTTGCATGGTAAGAGCAAATGGCTGTGGAGTCAACAAGCGTGAGAGTAAACCACTGGTCGGGTTGTATTCTTAAGAGCTAAAAACCCTCTCTGTTCACTCTCATCATAATGCAGTGTAACTTACTACTCTCACCATATTCCAATGTAACTTACCACTCTCACCCTATTCCAATGTAACTCCCATTCTCACCCTATTCCAATGGTAACTCCCAATCTCACACAGTTCCCACTGTAGTCTAACGTGACCCCACTCTTATGATATTCCAAATTAACTCCCACTCCCACCATGTTCTGATAAAACCTACTCTCAATGTATTCCAATGTAGCATCCACTCTCTCCGTATTCCAATTTAACTCCAACTTTCATCATATTCCAGTGCATACTCTGACCCTTTTCAAATGTATTTCCTCTTCTGACGCTTTCACAGTGTAACTCTGACACTCACCCTAATCCAATGCAACACCTAGTCTCACCTTCTTCCACTTCAATCGTCACCTAAAACGACATAACACCAAGTCTCACCGTATTCCAGTTCAATCGTCACCTAATCTAACGCAACACCAGGTCTCACCTTATTCCAATGTAACTCCTACTCTCACCCTTACTCAACGTAACACCCAGTCTCACCTTATTCCACTTCAATCGTCACCTTACCCAACATAACACCTAACCTCACCGTATTTCAGTTCAATCGTCACCTTACCCAACATAACACCTAACCTCACCTTATTCCACTTCAATCGTCACCTTACCCAACATAACACCTAACCTCACCATATTTCGGTTCAATCGTCACCTTACTCAATATAACACCCAGTCTCACCTTATTCCAGTTCAATCGTCACCTACTCCAACATAACACCAAGTCTCACCTTATTCCAATTCAATTGTCACCTAACCCACTGTATCACCCAGTCTCACCTTATTCCACTTCAATCGTCACCTTACCCAACATAACACCTAACCTCACCATATTTCAGTTCAATCGTCACCTTACCCAGCGCAACACCTAACCTCACCATATTTCGGTTCAATCGTCACCTTACTCAATAACACCCAGTCTCACCTTATTCCAGTTCAATCGTCACCTACTCCAACATAACACCAAGTCTCACCTTATTCCAATTCAATTGTCACCTAACTCATTGTATCACCCAGTCTCACCTTATTCCACTTCAATTGTCACCTAACCCAACATTAACAGCAAGTCTCACCTTATTCCAGTTCAATCGTCACCCTGCTCAACGTAACACCTAGTCTCACCATATTTCAGTTCAATCATCACCTAACCCAACATTAACACCAAGTCTCACCTTATTCCAGTTCAATCTTCACCTTACTCAACGTAACACCTAGTCTCACCATATTTCAGTTCAATCGTCACCTAGTCTCACCTTATTCCAGTTCAATCGTCACCTTACTCAACGTAACACCTTGTCTCACCTTATTCCAGTTCAATTGTCACCTTACTCAACGTAACACATAGTCTCACCATATTTCAGTTCAACCGTCACCTAGTCTCACCTTATTCCAGTTCAATCGTTTGGTGGGCACCTTGACGTCGTACTTCTTCTTCTGCTTCATGCCGTGAGGAAGCTGATTGGATGGCGGAGAAAAGGCAGGAGGAGGGGGGGCCCCTGGGGGCCGGGGAGCACCGGGTGGGGGAGGAGGGGGCGGAGGTCCGAACCCAGGGGGTGGAGGAGGGGGAGGGGGGCCACCCCCGGGAGGTGGGGGTGGTGGTGGCGGTGGTGGTGGTCCCCCGCCAGGGGGAGGAGGAGGAGGTGGTGGGGGAGGAATGGCACCGCCTGGAGGGGGTGGGGGAGGAGGGGGAGGTGGAGGACCTCCTGCTTGGTTCTTCAGGAGGGAGGCCGACACTGTGGCCCCAATGCCTTGGCTGATCTGTGAGACACAACATCATCATCATCATCATCATCCTTCACAACAATATGGGAGGCTGACACTGCGGCCCCAATGCCTGATTTGTGAGAGAAACAGAACAACATCATCATCACCATTATCATCATCATCGCTATCACCATCATCATCATCCTTCACAAAAATAAGGGAGACTGACACTGCGGCCCCAATGCCTTCACTGATCTCTGAGTTATACATCATCATCATCATTGTGATCCACAGTAATAAAGAAGGCCAACAACGTAGCCCCAATGCCCTGGCTGGTCTCTGGGTCACACATCATCATGATCCACAGTAATAAAGAAGGCCAACAACGTAGTCTCAATGCCCTGGCTGGTCTCTGGGTCACACATCATCATGATCCACAGTAATAAAGAAGGCCAACAACGTAGCCCCAATGCCCTGACTGATCTCTGGGTCACACATCATCATGATCCACAGTAATAAAGAAGGCCAACAACGTAGTCTCAATGCCCTGGCTGGTCTCTGGGTCACACATCATCATGATCCACAGTAATAAAGAAGGCCAACAACGTAGCCCCAATGCCCTGGCTGGTCTCTGGGTCCACACATCATCATGATCCACAGTAATAAAGAAGGCCAACAACGTAGTCTCAATGCCCTGGCTGGTCTCTGGGTCACACATCATCATGATCCACAGTAATAAAGAAGGCCAACAACGTAGCCCCAATGCCCTGGCTGGTCTCTGGGTCACACATCATCATGATCCACAGTAATAAAGAAGGCCAACAACGTAGCCCCAATGCCCTGGCTGGTCTCTGGGTCACACATCATCATGATCCACAGTAATAAAGAAGGCCAACAACGTAGCCCCAATGCCCTGGCTGGTCTCTGGGTCACACATCATCATGATCCACAGTAATAAAGAAGGCCAACAACGTAGTCTCAATGCCCTGGCTGATCTCTGGGTCACACATCATCATGACCCACAGTAATAAAGAAGGCCAACAGTGTAGCCCCAATGCCCTGACTAAACTGTAAGATCATCACCATCATCATCATCATCAACATCCACAACGTTAAGGAAGGCTGACACTGTGGCCTCAGTGCCTTGGCTGATCTATGAGAGAAACACATCATCGTCATCATCATCAACACATCATTGCCATCTTCATCATCACCATCGTAATTATCATCATCATTGTCATCCAAAACAATAATGAAGTCTAACACAGTGGTCTCAATGCCTTGGCTGATCTGCAAGAGAAACACATCATCATCATCACCAACAAATCATTGTCATCTTCATCATCATCGTCATAATCATCATCATCATCGTCATCCTAAACAATAATGAAGGCTAACACTGTGGCCTCAACGCCTTGGCTGATCCATGAGAGAAAGACATCATTGTCATCTTCATCATCACCTTCATCATCATCATCATCAAATCCCACAACAAGGGAGTGTAACGCTATGCCTGAATGGCAAAGCCAGTGCACGGGCAGGTGGGTGTGAGGATTTAAAAACTGACCTGAATTTTGCTGTCTGGAAGCTGGTCATTTCTCTCAGAATTTCCCAAAATTTATGTGACCCACTACACGTAAACTATGCATGCATGTGTGTGTGTGTGTGTTTGTATGCCAGTGTGTGTGGAAAAAGAGAAGGTAGGTCAATTTGTGTAAGTGTCTGTACATTTGAATGTGATAGTGTTTATTGTGTAAATGTCCTCGTACATTTGCATGTGGTGCTGTTTTTTGTGTATCTGCACATTTGAATGTGGTGGTGTTTCCTGTGTAAACGTCTGTACATTTGAACATGCTGCTGTTCATATGTTTGAGTGTGCTGGTATTTCTTAGGTGAATATCTGTGCTTTTGAATGTGTTGGTATTTCTTGTGTAAATGTCTGTGTATTTTAATGTGCTGATGTTTGTTTGTACATCTGAATGTGGCAAGGCTTTTTTGTGTGTAAATGTCTGTACTCTGAACGTGAAGGCATTTTCTGTGTAACTGTAGATCTGGATGTGGAGGTGTAACATGTGTAAATGTCTCGACACTGGAATGTGATGGTGTTTCTTGCACATTTGAATGTGATGGTGTTTGTGTCAGTGTCAGCACAGGTGCATGTGGCAGTGTTTCTCAACAATCCACGACCACACCCTTCAGGACGTTGTTCACTACCTTCTCCTTGAGCTCGGCCAGCTGGGACTCGTACTGGGCAACCTTGCTCTCCAGCCCCGACACCTTGGCCTCCGACTCCTGCTTGGCCGTGAGGGCGTTCTCCAGCTTGGAGTTCATCTCCACCATGGACACCTCCGAGTCCTCAAACTTGGCTTTCTCCGACAAGCTGCCTGTGAACACCAAGACACTGTCATGTGACCTTGTCTGAGGAAAGCCTATTCTCACTCTGCCAGTAAAGAGAAGAAATCCCTCTCATTTCTGAACTCTCCATTTTCATCATCAGCAATGAATGGTCCATTCACCCATCACCTACGAAAAACAAAACGAAAACAAAAAATAAACTATGAGCGCTGCCTTTATGTTCTCCTCACAAAAACGAAACACCAGTTTGTTTCTTCTACTTTTTCTTTTTGTATTTGGTGATTATTCCTAAATCAATTTTTTAAGCTGCTAATTTATGACATCAGTGGGTAAACACAAATGCAAACATAACCCAATCTACAAACACAAAACAGTTATTCTTCAAAATGACCACATCAGTGTGCAGACAAACATAGCCAGCCCCATACTGTAAAGACAATGTGTAGGTTTGACTGTTTGTACCTGAGGGGTGGGGAACTGGGGGGAGGGGAGGGGGGAAGTTTCCCTCCAAGAATCTAAATCTCTTCAAGTTTGTTAAAGGTGGGCTCTCGAAAGAGTTATACTTTTTCTCCAATTGTATCTCTATGACTACAGCTGGCCATTCGGGATGAAGATGGGGTGGTGGGAGCAAAACAAATACAGCACAAAATAGGTCCACAAGCACATGCGCGAACACACACACGCACGCTATGCACACACGTACACACACACACAGTGGAAGAGTGTTGGAGTTTTCCAGTTCCAGCCAACCACACAGGGCCCTTTCAGGACTGGAGGGAGAAAGAGGGAGGAACGGAGTCACAAAGGAGTGAACTACTGTGACCTATCAAGATGGTCCATGACCATCCTCACACAGATCTGCCTCCTGAAGCAATTAGAATGAACATGCAGATAGCGGCTGGCACTTGCCTTTGAACTTCAGTGTCATCACTCCTGTAGATTTCCACACGCATGATTTTTCTCCTGGACTGCCACAGTGCTTGTGTTTCTTTACTTATGTGACTGCAGCTTGAGAGTGTTTCTGCGGCTGTTTACAAATACGTTATCATTAATCGGCCAGTTGATATTAACCAGTAATTCAGAACCAGTACTAGACTTGTAATGCAAATCTCAACAAGTCAAGTTCACTTGGTCATGCCTCCATCTTGTCTTTTACACATGCCTCCATGTTGTCTTCAAAGTGTGCGTATTCTTTCTGATATGGCCCTTTGCGGTCGGCTGAGCTATAAGCAACATTACCTTACCTTCTGTTTTATTTTTAACTGCCAGCCAAGATACAAATAAGTACAAAAAACAGACTGTGAAATAAAACTTATTTAACAGAAGGTACAAAACAGACTGGTGAATTTTCGACCAATATATCTTCTGAAAATGTCACAAATAACACACATAAAAAAAACAAGACAAAACAAAAACAAAACACATAAAAAGACTAACAAGAAACACCCCCTCCCCCTATCTCTCCCATACCTTTTGATACCATACAATAGTTCATTCTTTTACGTCTGTTGTTTGTGATGTGTGAAAAAGACATATCTATGTCAAAATTCACTTGTATGTTTAGTACCATGTTTTAAACAAGCCTTATTTTGCATTCCACTTTGTGTGTTTATTTGCATTTTGGCTGATTTTTAGCAATTTGTGTTAGTTTTCTTTCTCTTTTAATTGTCGAAGAAACTAAATTCTAAATAAACGGTGCCAGGTTTTGCACTTATTTTCTTTTTTCATTCATGTTTTTCAGAAACATCACATGCTCTACCTAAAACAGCTGACAATTAAAACTTATCAGAGCCTGACCAGCCCTGACATGCACTTCCACGGTGCATGACAGATGAAACCAGTCAGATTAGGACAACTCCAGACATTGCACTCACTCAGCAGTGGCTCCACTTCAATTTCGAATCGTTTGGTGTATCGGAAGTCAGGGTCCACCCCACTCCTGTGTAAGACAATCTGCGTGATGCATTCCTCAATCAGCTTGTAGTACTGTGGCCTGCACACAACCAACCAACCAACCAACTGACAACATAGTCTGCGTGATGCATTCCTCAATCTGCTTGTAGTACTGTGGCCTGCACACAACCAACCAACCAACCAACTGACAACATAGTCTGCGTGATGCATTCCTCAATCAGCTTGTAGTACTGTGGCCTGCACACAACCAACCAACCAACCAACTGACAACATAGTCTGCGTGATGCATTCCTCAATCTGCTTGTAGTACTGTGGCCTGCACACAACCAACCAACCAACCAACTGACAACATAGTCTGCGTGATGCATTCCTCAATCAGCTTGTAGTACTGTGGCCTGCACACAACCAACCAACCCACCAACTGACAACATAGTCTGCGTGATGCATTCCTCAATCAGCTAGTAGTACTGTGGCCTGCACACAACCAACCAACCAACCCACCATCTGACAACATAGTCTGAGTGATGCCCTCCTCAATCAGCTTGTAATACTGTGGACTGCACACAACCAACCAACCAACCCACCAACTGACAACATAGTCTGAGTGATGCCCTCCTCAATCAGCTTGTAATACTGTGGCCTGCACACAACCAACCAACCCACCAACTGACAACATAGTCTGAGTGATGCCCTCCTCAATCAGCTTGTAATACTGTGGACTGCACACAACCAACCAACCAACCCACCAACTGACAACATAGTCTGAGTGATGCCCTCCTCAATCAGCTTGTAATACTGTGGACTGCACACAACCAACCAACCAACCCACCAACTGACAACATAGTCTGAGTGATGCCCTCCTCAATCAGCTTGTAGTACTGCGGCCTGCACACAACCAACCAACCCACCAACTGACAACATAGTCTGAGTGATGCCCTCCTCAATCAGCTTGTAGTACTGCGGCCTGCACACAACCAACCAACCGACCCACCCACTGACAAAGTGACATCACTGAGAGAGAGAGAGACAGAAGAGAGAGAGAGAGAGAGAGAGAGAGAGAGAGACCTCCATAACTGCACGAGAAGAAATAAGACGGGTTTAAAACTGTTCTGTGTCAATAAGACCCTGAATGATAAAGAACAAGAAGGGAAGAAAGAAAAAAAAAAGGACCAGAACCCAAAAGGCGTGACGGTCAGGCCAAGTGGAAGACCTGAACAGAACTGACCTGGCGAAGACGTCGTCCCGTATGGACAGGAGGTGCTGCAAGATGGACAGGAAGTAGGGCTCTGCCACTGTCTCCCTCACACTGCCCATGATCATCTTGAAGCAGGCATCGGGGTCAGTGACATGGGTCAAGGACTGTCGGCACAGGTCCTTTACGACGTTACATTCTACAATAAGGTCAGCAGCGAAATATGTACACACACACACACACACATACCCAGACATACACCCAAACACACATGATCATGACTGTCTGGAAGCACGCCTTCGGGTCAGTGATCCCTTGTTAAGGACTGTTTGTATCGCTCCTTTAGCAAGCTGTATGTTAAAATGTCAGCAAAGAAATGTACACACACAACACACACATACACACACACACACCACATACACACACACATACACAAACACAAATACTGCTCATGATCATCTTGAAGCATACCTCTGCGTCAGTGACCAATAATTAAAGGTTGTATGAAAAGATCTTCTAGAATGCTAAAGATTTCCAAGTGTTAGCAGAGAACCGTACACACACACACAATTGCACATAGACATGCAAAAGCACAGACACACGCATGCGTACACATACACACACAGACAATGCCTTCCATAGACACAGCACAAGGATATTCCAGCTCCATTCGGATGTTGTCATAGCGATGTGAGAATTCCTCCATGTCCTCTTCTTTATGTTCGTGGAAGATGTTCAGATGGGTCCGCAGCTCCTCATCTTCTTGCATGTCCAGAAACTGCAACACGCCACACCACTCCTTAACACGCAGCCTGAACACCAACGACACACATTTCTTGGTGTATGTCCAGAAACTGCAACACGTCACACCACTCCTTAACACGCAGCCTGAACAACAACAGACACACATTTCTTGGTGCATGTCCAGAAACTGCAACACGTCACACCACTCCTTAACACGCAGCCTGAACAACAACACACATTTCTTGGTGCATGTCCAGAAACTGCAACACGTCACACCACTCCTTAACACACAGCCTGAACAACAACACACATTTCTTGGTGCATGTCCAGAAACTGCAACACGTCACACCACTCCTTAACACGCAGCCTGAACAACAACGACACACATTTCTTGGTGCATGTGCAGAAACTGCAACACGTCACACCACTCCTTAACACGCAGCCTGAACAACAACGACACACATTTCTTGGTGCATGTGCAGAAACTGCAACACGTCACACTACTCCTTAACACGTAGCCTGAACAACAACGACACACATTTCTTGGTGCATGTGCAGAAACTGCAACACGTCACACCACTCCTTAACACGTAGCCTGAACAACAACAACACACATTTCTTGGTGCATGTCCAGAAAATGCAACACGTCACACCACTACACACATTTCTTGGTGCATGTCCAGAAACTGCAACATGTCACACCACTCCTTAACACGTAGCCTGAACAACAACAACACCACATTTCTTGGTGCATGTCCAGAAACTGCAACACGTCACACCACTCCTTAACACGTAGCCTGAACAACAACAACAACACACATTTCTTGGTGCATGTCCAGAAACTGCAACACGTCACACCACTCCTTAACACGTAGCCTGAACAACAACAACACACATTTCTTGGTGCATGTCCAGAAACTGCAACACGTCACACCACTCCTTAACACGTAGCCTGAACAACAACAACAACACACATTTCTTGGTGCATGTCCAGAAACTGCAACACGTCACACCACCACACCACTCCTTAACACACAGCCTGAACAACAACGACACACATTTCTTGGTGCATGTCCAGAAACTGCAACACGTCACACCACTCCTTAACACGTAGCCTGAACAACAACGACACACATTTCTTGGTGCATGTCCAGAAACTGCAACACGTCACACCACTCCTTTAACACGTAGCCTGAACAACAACGACACACATTTCTTGGTGCATGTCCAGAAACTGCAACACGTCACACCACTCCTTAACACGCAGCCTGAACAACAACGACACACATTTCTTGGTGCATGTCCAGAAAATGCAACACGTCACACCACTCCTTAACACGTAGCCTGAACAATAACACATATTTCTTGAAGTCTTTTAGTTTTACAATAAGAATTTTTCTTTTTATTTCTGTCCCAACTTCTGTGCCACCTCAGTGGCATTATACCCACACCGCTCATTCTGACTCCCTGTCCACAGCCACAGCCTGGCCCGCAGCATCCCCAGCACCGTGCGACTTCGGTGGTGTTCAGTGGTGTCTGTTCTGATCCAACATATGCAGGACACCACCTACTAAGCCTCTACTGAAGACAAGAATTGCTTAGTCGCAGAGCCAGTGTGCGTGAGCTCTCCCTCTGTCCGTCCAATGACATCTCCCATGTTTTTTCTGGTATCGGTGACCCCCCAACGGAATCAAACCAAGGCCATAGACGTGGAGAGGACATCGAAACGAAGGTCACCATGAGAGTAGGGCATGAAGGAACAATGAGAAGTTTACAACTTTCATTCACACAGGCAGGCTGGTCAGCATCCTGGGAGGCAGCTGCCCTATCGCACAGGTCTGACGCCTGAAGAAGACTTCAGGTTCAGAGGTCAGATGAACCAGTGAACATATCACATCACCTTAGGCTACTCTGATGCTTCAGACTGGACTTCTCTCTCTTCACTGAACACCAACTGAGAACTCAATGTATATCTTATTTGCTTACCTGCTTTTCTTATTTCTAAATTAGTGATTTTCCAAGGATTTTTTTCATGATAAGCATCCAACAAACCACGACTTTTTACTGGTACAGACCACAAGTAAAGAGAAGAATAATGATAGCAATAGAAGATTTACCTTCTGAACAGCTGTAGAACTGAATCTGTTGGCAAAACAAAGGGCAAAACAAATCAAAGTAAAAACCATCAATGCCCATACTTATCTGAAAAAACAACTTTCATTTCACTCAACCAACACCATGGTGCAATGGTCAGCACCATAGATTCCAGGCTGGAAGATCGTGAGTTTGATTCCCATCTTGAGCCATTCGTTCATGGGATAAAACTTTCAGCCCTGACCAGCTCTCACCCAAAGCGAAGTTTGCTCCATGCGCTCAATTGGGAGGACTGGAAACACAGTCAACTTTCATCCAGTCATGGGGTGGCTCTCTGAAAGTGTTGCTCAAATTTCCTGACCAACACTGCATGTGTCTGCATTTCTTAGGCCTGGCTGACGCCCAGATATATTGTGAATGTAAGCGTACCAGTAATGCCCTGTCAAACACTCTCGGACCAGATTAGAACTCAAAGGTATGGGTGTTCATCATCCTCATTGTTCAGCTTAAAAAGTCTCCAATTCTGTGACGCTTCATGCCCTGCTCTAACGCTGACCTCAGTTTTAATATCCTCTTCACGTCTATGCCCTTGATGAATTCATGTCAGGGTCGCTCACGGGAGCTCACAGGATCTGTTGGAAGCACCGACGGCAGAGTGAGGGTGCCCTCTGGAGGAGGACACCCACTCCTGCTGGTTCTATGACTACGCAATCATTGCTGTCCATAGGGCGGCCTTAGTGGGAGGTGTCATGAGTATGCTGGATTAGAACCAGCACCACTGAACGCTACAGACATGGTTCAGCAGCAGTGCAGCGTCTCCTCTGGCTGGTTACCTGAGGACCCCTTGACACTGACTGCTTCCTGTGGACTGTCAGAGCAGGGTTGGAACTGTATCAGCCAGGGTGGCTGTGGGCGGTGAGTTGGAATGAACAGCCTGTGTCTAATGCCAATGAAGTGGCACTGAAAATAAGACAGTACTAAAAAAAAAAAAAAACATCTAAAAAAAAAAAAATTGATGTTATTCTTTCCTCCATCCCTTTTCACACCTCCATCCACAACACCCTACTCCCCCTCCTACTACAAACACACACACACACACACACACACACACACATACACACTCACACTGTTCTGACAGACCACAGAAAGAGGGAGCAGATCACTGTATGACAGCTTACCCCTATCAAGTCGTTCATTCCTGTTCTCATGATCTCATTCCTCAAATGTAGTCTCAGGTCAAGGTCATCGGGCGTGCTGATGATGGCGTTCACTAGCTGTACACAGGCCACCTGAAAACATGGTCCACATCGTAGCAACGCAGGGAAAAAACGTGCAACAGACCACTTCATGTTCACATCTTGACAATGCTGAAAACAGGGTCCACAGCAACACTGGACAGAGATGTTTAACAGACGACTTTATGTTCACATCTTTACAACACTGAAAAAGCATGGTGGAAGACTTCACATTCTGTACTGCCACACAACATACTTCAATGTACAGTCAAAGAAATGATATGTTGACTCAGCGTTCACTCCTGCATGATTGTGATGAGCTCCCTTTCCCTGCTGATACAAACAGGAAACATTTCCACTGGAATCACTTCATCACCATGGTCATGAACACAGATAAGAAAGTTGGTCCACAGTATTACCAACAGACAGTTACACAAGGTGACAGTATTATCACAGACAGTTATACAAGGTGACAGACAGTATTACCGGCAGACAGTTATACACTGTGGCAGTCAGTATTACCAGCAGACAGTTATACAAAGTGACAGTCAGTATTAACAGCAGACAGTTATACACTGTGACAGTCAGTGTTACCAGCAGACAGTTATACACTGTGGCAGTCAGTATTACCAGCGGACAGTTATACACTGTGGCAGTCAGTATTACCAGCGGACAGTTATACAATGTGGCAGTCAGTATTACCAGTGGACAGTTATACACTGTGGCAATCAGTACTACCAGCGGACATTGATACAAAGTAACAGTCATGGGAGACAAACCTGCATGGCCGGGTTGTCTCTCATTCCCATGCCCATGATGACAGGCACGAAGCGTTCCTGGTTTCGGATCTCCCCGCACACTGTGATGCCCTCCAGCGCCCTCTCGTGGCTGAAATCACACACACCACACAGTCAGCCAACAGGCTGGATGTGAACAACCTCCCCCCCACCACACCACTATTCTGAGTTTTTCTTGTGATGTTGGCTGGTGCAGTGGTCATCTCATCTTGCAAAGCACAGGAACAAATCAATATGGAATGGGTTAATTTCAAAGTGAAGTGACTGCAGGCAGAAACTGAAACAAATTTTGAAAAGAATCAGTCAGCCAAACAACAGGGACAGACACATGTCAAGACAAAACACGACACATTTTGACCCCTTGGGTCTTCTTCAGGCAAGATACACAACATTCGGGACAATGAAAACGAAGAACGGGCAATCACTTTTCTTCTCAAATTCGGCGCAAGACGGGCGTTGAATGGCCATTAACATTAAATGGTCAGTGATTATTTATAAACGATCACAACTGAATGGCCATTAACATTAAATGGTCAGTGATTATTTATAAACTGTTGATCACGTTCAAAAACATGTGCAGACTTTCGGAACATGAGACTATCTCACATGTAAACACATCACTGACAGTCTGCACAAAATAAAAAAATCTATTAGAACATGAATGGGATTTTCATTTCCATACAGGCAGACAGATTATTTTGGTTTCCATCCAGTAAAGACCTTGTCAGCACTCTTGTCAACTGTGTGAATGTCCACGACCATAGGTCAAAAAAACAATCTCTCATCTTGACCCCGAACACTCCCAAAGTGTCAACACGACCAGAGCTACCTCACAGGCTGCAAACATGAAGCTATCCCCCCTTCTACCCTCCTCCCCCACTGGTAACACAAACACAGGTAACTCCAGCACAGCTGAATTCAACACTGGTAACACAAACACAGGTAACTCCAGCACAGCTGAATTCAACACTGTTCACACAAACACAGGTAACTCCAGCACAGTTGAATTCAACACTGTTCACACAAACACAGGTAACTCCAGCACAGCTGAATTCAACACTGGTAACACAAACACAGGTAACTCCAGCACAGCTGAATTCAACACTGGTAACACAAACACAGGTAACTCCTGCACAGCTGAATTCAACACTGGTAACACAAACACAGGTAACTCCAGCACAGTTGAATTCAACACTGTTCACACAAACACAGCTAACTCCAGCACAGTTGAATTCAACACTGGTAACACAAACACAGCTAACTCCTGCACAGCTGAAATCAACACTGGTAACACAAACACAGCTAACTCCTGCACAGCTGAATTCAACACTGGTAACACAAACACAGCTAACTCCTGCACAGCTGAATTCAACACTGGTAACACAAACACAGCTAACTCCAGCACAGCTGAATTCAACACTGGTAACACAAACACAGCTAACTCCTGCACAGCTGAATTCAACACTGGTAACACAAACACAGCTAACTCCTGCACAGCTGAATTCAACACTGGTAACACAAACACAGCTAACTCCTGCACAGCTGAATTCAACACTGGTAACACAAACACAGCTAACTCCTGCACAGCTGAATTCAACACTGGTAACACAAACACAGCTAACTCCTGCACAGCTGAATTCAACACTGGTAACACAAACACAGCTAACTCCTGCACAGCTGAATTCAACACTGGTAACACAAACACAGCTAACTCCAGCACAGCTGAATTCAACACTGGTAACACAAACACAGCTAACTCCTGCACAGCTGAATTCAACACTGTTAAAACAAACACAGCTAACTCCAGCACAGTTGAATTCAACACTGGTAACACAAACACAGCTAACTCCTGCACAGTTGAATTCAACACTGGTAACACAAACACAGCTAACTCCTGCACAGTTGAATTCAACACTGGTAACACAAACACAGCTAACTCCTGCACAGTTGAATTCAACACTGTTACACAAACACAGGTAACTCCAGCACAGTTGAATTCAACACTGGTAACACAAACACAGGTAACTCCAGCACAGTTGAATTCAACACTGTTCACACAAACACAGGTAACTCCAGCACAGTTGAATTCAACACTGTTCACACAAACACAGGTAACTCCAGCACAGTGAATTCAACACTGTTCACACAAACACAGGTAACTCCAGCACAGTTGAATTCAACACTGTTCACACAAACACAGCTAACTCCAGCACAGTTGAATTCAACACTGGTAACACAAACACAGGTAACTCCAGCACAGTTGAATTCAACACTGTTCACACAAACAATGCTATCTCTCACACAGTTGAAATCAACACTGGTAACACAAACACAGCTAACTCCAGCACAGTTGAAATCAACACTGTTCACACAAACAATGCTATCTCTCACACAGTTAGAATCAACACTGTTAAAACAAACACAGCTAACTCCTGCACAGTTGAAATCAACACTGGTAACACAAACACAGCTAACTCCTGCACAGTTGAAATCAACACTGGTAACACAAAACACAGCTAACTCCTGCACAGTTGAAATCAACACTGTTAACACAAACAATGCTAACTCCCGCACAGTTAAAATCAAAACTGCTCCCTACAGTTAAAATCAAAACTGTTACACAAAACAATGCTTAACTCCAGGCTCAGTTAAAATCAACACTGTTGACACAAAAATAGCTAACTCCCGCACAGATTAAATCAACGCTGTTGACACAAAAATAGCTAACTCCCGCACAGATTAAATCAACGCTGTTGACACAAAAATAGCTAACTCCCGCACAGATTAAATCAACGCTGTTGACACAAAAATAGCTAACTCCCGCACAGATTAAATCAACGCTGTTGACACAAAAATAGCTAACTCCCGCACAGATTAAATCAACGCTGTTGACACAAACAATGCTATGTCCCACACAGTTAAAATTAACACTGTTAAAACAAATAATGCTAACTCCTGCACAGTTAAAATTAATACTGTAAACACAAATAATGCTAACTCCCAGACAGTTAACATCAACACTGTTAACAAAAACAATGCTAACTCCTGCACAGTTAAAATTAAGTTGACACAGTTAAAACAAATCATGCTAGCACTGCAGAGCGAAGACAAAGTCAGCTGACTCCATACACACTGACCTACAGACTGGAACCACTGGAAAGTCATCCACCCTTGACCACACCACCAACATCAAACCATCAGTAATTACCGAGTCACACATGAACTGGTTTCCTTTTACAAGAATTATAATTAAAAAAAAAACTATCTTCCTTAAAAAAACAACATTTTTAACAAGATATGTAAGTTGTCTACTTTGAAACTATCAGTGGAGAGGGAGGAAGCGAAGGAGGTCATGGACCACATTCATCCAAGGTGGGGGGATGGGGTGGTGGGGGGTGGGTGCGTTCACACTGTCGCCACACTTGCCCAGAAGGGGCACCAGATATGGCCGTTATAAGACGCAACCTCCACACTCACCCATTGGGGGGCACCAGACACATGGCGGCCATCAGTCGCACGGCTTCCAGCATGGTGGGGGGGTCGGCAGGGTCAACGGTGCGGGACAAGATGGTCAGGGCTTCTTCATGGTCCAGAATCTGCTTCAGCCCAAACTGTCGACACACATCACACCCCCATAAAACACTTTGATCTTCAGGACATACTGTGGACACACATCACACCCCACATAAAACACCTTGATCTTCAGGACATACTGTGGACACACATCACACCCCACATAAAACACCTTGATCTTCAGGACATACTGTGGACACACATCACACCACACACCCATAAAACACCTTGATCATCAGGACATACTGTGGACATACATCACACCACACACCATAAAACACCTTGATCATTAGGACATACTGTGGACACACATCACAGCCCACATAAAACACCCTGATCTTCAGGACATACTGTGGACACACATCACACCCCACATAAAACACCTTGATCTTCAGGACATACTGTGGACACGCATCACACCCACACCCATAAAAACACCTTGATCATCAGGACATACTGTGGACACGCATCACACCCCACACCAATAAAACACCTTGATCTTCAGGACATACTGTGGACACGCATCCCACCCACACCCATAGAACACCTTGATCTTCAGGACATACTGTGGACACAGCATCACACCCCACCCATAAAACACCTTGATCATCAGGACATACTGTGGACACCATCACACCCCACATAAAACACCTTGATCTTCAGGACATACTGTGGACACACATCACACCCCACATAAAACACCTTGATCTTCAGGACATACTGTGGACACACATCACACCCACATAAAACACCTTGATCTTCAGGACATACTGTGGACACGCATCACACCCCACATAAAACACCTTGATCTTCAGGACATACTGTGGACACACATCACACCCACACCATAAAACACCTTGATCTTCAGGACATACTGTGGACACACATCACAGCCCACACCATAAAACACCTTGATCTTCAGGACATACTGTGGACACACATCACACCCCACATAAAACACCTTGATCATCAGGACATACTGTGGACACACATCACACCCACACCCATAAAACACCTTGATCTTCAGGACATACTGTGGACACACACCACACCCATAAAACACCTTGATCTTCAGGACATACTGTGGACACACATCACACCCCACATAAAACACTTGATCTTCAGGACATACTGTGGACACACATCACACCCTACATAAAACACCTTGATCTTCAGGACATACTGTGGACACACATCACACCCCACCTAAAACACCTTGATCTTCAGCCAATACTGTGGACACACATCACACCCTCACATAAACACCTTGATCTTCAGGACATACTGTGGACACACATCACACCCAATAAACACCTTGATCTTCAGACATACTGTGGACACACATCACACCCCACATAAAACACACTGAAATAACAGACATGATACAATCATGAATGAGTCAGCTATAATGTAGAAACACTGAAATAACAGACATGATACAATCATGAATGAGTCAGACTGTAATGTAGAAACACTGAAATAACAGACAGTGATACAATCATGAATGAGTCAGACTGTAATGTAGAAACACTGAAATAACAGACATGATACAATCAATGAAATGTGACATTCGTGGACCTGTAATGTAGAAACACTGAAATAACAGACATGATACAATCATGAATGAGTCAGCCTACATTGTAGAAACACTGAAATAACAGACGTAGTGAATCACATGTTCATGGGTCAGTCTATAATGTAGAAACACACTGAAATAACAGACATGATACAATCATGAATGAGTCAGACTACAATGTAGAAACACTAAAATAACAGACATGATACAATCATGAATGAGTCAGACTATAATGTAGAAACACTGAAATAACGGACATGGTGATACAATCATGAATGAGTCAGACTATAATGTAGAAACACTGAAATAACAGACATAGTGAATCACATGTTCATGGGTCAGTCTATAATGTAGAAACACACTGAAGTAAGAGACATGGGGGTACAGTCAAGAATGATCAAAATATGAATATAGAAACACTCTGCAACGATTGGTTTGGTCACATGTCATGAATGGATCGGTACACACAACACAAGAACACATCTGTTATGAAATATGCACAAATTACATAGGAAACATATCAACTAGTAAAAATAAATATACAGCAATTGGGAAATTACGTTCTGTCTGCCTCATGGTAAACACAGACAGAGACACATGCACACGACACCACCAGTGCCTATTTCATAACATTCACTGTGTGCTGTGCATTGAATATATATTTTCATAACCTAAAATCTAAACCGACGCAAACCTGCAGATCACAGAAATCCTTATCTTATGATGAATGGTTCCAGCTTGCCTCATGTTTACCTAGACACTTCAACTGACACCCCCTAGCTGTAGAGCATTCATCTGTTGAAAATACACCAGTCCTTGAAAGAAAATACACCAGTCTTGAAAGATTGTTCTTCCTTTTCCTTGAAGGGGTGGGGGTGGGGGTGGGGCTAGGCATCTGTGGCTGTGATATGTTCTATAGGCTCTGTCATTCAGAATCTGCACCCACGCCCTTGTCCACCCCTTCATCCCCCCACCCCAACTTCTGCCCCCGCCAGTACCCTCTCTCTTCTCCTCAAACCCCTCAACGACGACAAAAACAACATCAACAACAACAACCAACAAAAAAAGACGCATATGAACAACTTACAGAGAAGATTCCTCACACTTTGTCATTAGAAAAATTTGTTTTTAAGAGATGAGAGTCAAGACAATGTGAGTGAGAGAGAGAGAGAGAGAGAGAGAGAGAGAGAGACAGAGACAGAGAGAGAGACAGAGAAAGAGAGACAGAGAGAGTCCAAAAGGCACAAATAATTCAAATACGCAATTTTAAAAAATCTAAGCAAAGGAAAGAAAACAAACAATGAAAAAACAATCAGTAAAACAACCAGTCTTTTAAACTAGAAAGCTGTGAAAAAAAAAAAAAAAAAAAAGGTTTTCTACTTACTTTATTGTTCATGTAGGCCTTCAGGCAGCGAACACACTCATATGTGCTTCTCCTCTCTGTTTTGCTGAAAACCACAAAGCTGAGCATTCCGAGATTGGCACCCCATAACAAGCTTCCAGGTGTATTCATCACTCCTAATGATGTTACATATCATAATCAATACACTCTAACATCACAACGCTAACCATTCCAAGACTAGCAACCCTCGAGAATCATCCTACTGCAATGTTCAATCAGTGAGCTACATATTGTACTATATAAACCCTAACATTAAAATGCTGACCATTCCAAGTTTGGCACCCCAACAAAAACCTTCTACTGTATTCTTCATTCTGCACAGTGCAACATACAGCTATTGACAAACTCTTACATCGCAACACTGCTCATTCCCAGACTGGCACCCAGGTTTAGGCTTCTAGCTGCATGCATTCTTCAGTCTTCAGGGTGCTACATACCATACTTTACCCATGGTAACACAGCACCAGGACTGGCACCCAGTTTCAGGCTTCTAGCTGCATGCATTCTTCAGTCTTCAGGGTGCTACATACCATACTTTACCCATGGTAACACAGCACCAGGATTGGCACCCAGTTTCAGGCTTCCTGTTTCAGTCTCCACGGTGCTACATGTCATATTTTGCAAACATTAAAATATGGAGTAACATCCCCAAAATTTGACTTTTTTTTTTGAATGATTGATCACACAGTGTGGGTGCATGTATGGATGTATCTGTGTCTGTCTGTATGAATGAAATAGCAAGAGAGAGAGAGAGAGAGAGAGAGAGAGAGAGAGAGAGAGAGAGAGAGAGAGAGAAACAGAGAGAAGTGTGTCCGTCCGTGCATGCACGCGTGCATGCGTGTGTGCGTGTATGTGTATGTGCATGTGTGTGGAAAGAGAGAGAACAAGTGTGTGTGTGCGTGCGTGCATGCATGCACGTTGTGTGTGTGTGTGTGTGTGTGTGTGTGTGTGTGGGTGGGGGGGTGCGCATGCATATGTGCATACGTGAGTATGTGCATATGTGTGTGTGCATGCACACATGTGCACATGCTCATGTGTATAGGCAGCACATTTGTGTGCTCTTGTGCATGCTCAACAGTAACACAAAAGTAAAAAAGAAAGCAGCCGAGGAAAAGTGCCCTTTCCTTGTCCTTCAGTTGGCTTACAATACACATTCTGCCATGCCCAAGCCCTACACTCATGACTGCCATCATCATCATCATCATCACCAGGACATTGCTGCTGTCATGAATAACATCACCAAATACCAAGTATAACTTCCATCATCATTACAAAACAGTAACTGTAAAGTCATCATCTTCTTTGTCTGATCATAGTACACCACACATCAGCCTGTACAGTTCGTGATTGGTCTTCCATCAGTACTGTTATCAGCTAGGCTTTCTGCCTGGGGATGAGGGCCAATGCTGTCAACAACAAACTGTGGGCAAAGTTCGAAGCTGAAATGGTTTGAAGACATGTTTCCTTCTTTGCTCTGTGTGCCTGCTGTCCACAGATGAACTGGTGACACAAACATCGCCAGTTTGGAGTCTGGGACATGTCACTGTTTCGACATGCCAGCAAAAAACAAAAAACAAAAGTTCCCCTCTTTACACAGATTATTTACTATCTGTGTCTGACCATGATTGCCCTTCATTATCATTGTTATCATTTTCTTGTCACTGTTGCTGTTATTGTATCTACCTGGAATGTCAGTCCTTCAAGTTACACCTATACGACAACAGCAGGCTTTGGCTTACAATTCTGAAGAAGTATCTGTAGTGAGGACTGTACCAGAATTGTCAGACTGACTGCACACAGGCTACAACACCCACATTTACCCAGCTCAAACGTAGGGATCCCCGGGACCAAACAATAACACAGGCTTATGTGACTTACAGTTACCCAGCTCAATAATATCCCCCAGGACCAAATGATAACACAGGCTTATGTGGCTTACAGTTACCCAGCTCAATAATATCCCCCAGGACCAAACAACAACACAGGCTTAAGTGGCTTACAGTTAACCAGCTCAATAGTATCCCCCAGGACCAAACAATAACACAGGCTTATGTGGCTTACAGTTACCCAGCTCAATAGTATCCCCCAGGACCAAGCAATAACAAAGGCTTATGTGGCTTACAGTTACCCAGCTCAATAGTATCCCCCAGGACCAAACAATAGCAAAGGCTTATGTGGCTTACAGTTACCCAGCTCCATAGTATCCCCCAGGACCAAACAACAACAAAGACTCATGGCTTACAGTTAACCAGCTCAATAGTATCTCCCTGGACCAAACAAGAAAGCACAGGTAACCCTGTTCAATAGTAGCCTCAGAACCAAACAAAAGCATACAGGCTACTATGGCCCCCAAGTACCCAGCTCAACAGCACCCCCAGGACCAAATAATAACACAAAGGCTACAATAGTTCACAGGTACCCATCTCAATAGTATCCTCCAGGAACAGACAATAACCTAAACTTGCTAAAGGCTCATGTGGCCCACAGTTATCCATCTCAATAGTATCCCCCAGGACCAAACAATGACACAAAGGCTACTATAGTTCACAGGTACCCATCTCAATAGTATCCCCCAGGACCAAACAACAATGCAAGGCAAATAAAGCATGCCTCTCTTTGTGGGAGGGTCAGGAAGACTAACTCTAGCCACCAAACCACGGGTCTGTTGAGAACACACACACACACACACACACACACACACACACACACACACACACACACACACACATACAGAGATCCACTGCTATTTTTTGTTGTTGTTTTTTTAACTGAGCTTTCCAAAACTTCACAACAACATGCTCTCTCTGATGACAGAACAACAAAGGACTGCACCTCTCCTCTCCCTCCCTGCTTTCTGCCTATCCTCCTTTCTTACCTTTCCCATCACTTGGCACACCCCACTGACACACGCACACACACACACACACACACACACACACACACACACACACACACACACACTGGCATACAAATGCATCACACACACCATCTACCTGCCAAAGTGTAAATAGCCTAAAACAACAACCAAAACATGTACAAGACCCAAAACAACAATAACATGTACAAGACTTAATAACAATAACTTGTACAAGACCTAAAACAATAACCAGAACGTGTACAAGACTTAACAATGACACGTACAAGACCTAAAAAACAATGATTACGTGTACAAGGCCCAAAACAACAACAATAAAGTGCACATGACCTAAAACAACAACGATAACACGTACATGACCTAGAACAACAACGATAGTACGTTCAAGGCCTGAATCAACAACCATAACGTGTACAAGGCCCAAAAAACAAGTACACAACCTGAAAAAACAACAATAACGTGTACAAGACCTAAACCAACAACAATAACATGTACAAGACTTTAAACAACAACCCCACAAATCTGACTCTCATCTCTCTCCTCTAGCCACCAGTCTCATCAAACCACCATAATGAAAGCATAGAGGAATGGAGGTCGGGAAGAAGGAGGGGATGGGGGTGGGGGACAGAGCTGCACTATGGGACAACATGCAGGAATACTATCAGAGACTACCCCTCCATGGCTTCCTCCCCCCCCCCCCCCCCTCTCTCTCTCTCAAACTAATGTCCACCCCCACAGGACTGGACCACAGCTGGGGGACAACTACAGACACTTCAAGTCCCACTCAGTCACTGGGGGAACACCAAAGGAAAAGGAGAAAAGGTTTTCTGTACCGTCTGGAAGACATGAATGTCCTGAAAGCAACCAGCCAAAAACATGACAAATATATTCACATGACTTACAAACATTAGAAAAAAAAACAAAACACCCACATAAAATAAGGCAGTTTGGAGACAAAACTTTTGCTTCTTTCATCTTTTCTTTATCAAAAACATACACCAGTATACAGTGAGCATGGTTCTTGGGGCTGTGGTTGGGGGTGGGGGCTGGGGTAGTGGTGATGGGGTGGGGGGGGGGGGTTGTAGGAGATAAGATGACGTGACTCCAAGGCAAGTGCAGCAGGCACAATGGTGTTAGCTTGTGCCTATCACCTTTCAGCATAACATTCTGGACAACACTGGCCAACTTATTTCAGTATAACCACATCTCTTGCTAGAATTTTAGCTTTGACGTTATTCTATTCACACACACACACACACATATGCGCGAACACACACGCACACACGCACGCACGCATACACGCACACACGCACGCACGCACACACCACACACACACACACTTACACACACACACATACACACACACACACACTTACACACACACATACATTCTTTTCTCCTGTTGTGTTTGTCCCTATCATCCCCCACCCTCAGAGCAGTGTAGCTATAATGAACTCCCAGAGAACAGTGCTGTATGTGTCTCCCAGTGGGGTCTGCCTTTGTATGAGGATGTGCACTGTGACAGAGTATTGACTGGGCAAGTGGAGTTTGGACCAAGTCATTGGAGGGGGTGGGGGTGTGTGGGTTTCCCTGGGCCTGTTAGAGTCTGATCTATGTGTGTCAGCCGTGTAGTTGGTTATGATTTGTCACACTTGATTTCACTTCATGGTCTGTCTCACATGATTCCACTTCATGGTCTGTCTCACATGATTCCACTTCATGGTCTGTCACATTGGTTCACAATGTCTGATGATGTTGCAGTGTTTCTTTGTGAACATCATGTGCCCAATGCCCACCCCTCCCCACCCTTTATTTGTGTGTGTGTGTGTGTGTGTGCGCGCGCCCACGCATGTGTGCTTGCACATGCGTGTGTGTGTGTGTAGATTCGAAGAATAATATTTGTGCTCACATGTGTCAGTTTGGGAAGGGTCCACCACTATAAACAAACATCTGGTAAAGAAGTGGAAAGTAGCTGAAGTTCAATGTCAAACAGGCATAATAACGCCATGCATTAGCAACAAATTCTGGAGGCAGAAGAACCTCATAACAAACCATCCCAAACAAACCAAACCTTTCTTTTCATTCTCCACAGCTTGCTGGGGTTAATGGATGTTATTTTGCTAACATTCTTTGAAAAAAGAAAAAGAAGAAAGACCACCATCCTTTACTGTTGTTAGATTTCCTCTGTTAGTTCCACCGCACGCCATCTACCACCGTCAGTGTTAACTGGTGAACTGAACTTTGGGGGGTGACCGCAAATCCATACACAGCACACAGCACTCAAAAGAGGAAGTCCGGAAAGACCAAGAGGGAAAAAAGAAAAAAAGAACAAGAAAATTTGTCCCAACGCCAAAGATCATTCTATAGAAAACTATCGGTATAAACGCCCCATGTCCAGGCTCAGGGTTTTAAATGACAGACCCCGCCAGGGCCCGTCATGTCACTTACTAAACCTCAACGGGGTATCGGCTCTGGGATTCAACGGGGAAACTGCAAATGAGCAACATCTCAGCTTTTGTCATTGTTCATGCGCAGTACTGGATGCCGACGCCACGATTCAATTCACAACTCACAAACATTTCCCAAGGGGCTGCTAACAGCTGAACACCGATCAACATGTGTATACAGTAATAATCATAACAACTGTGCTGTGATTGTATAAGATGATTTACACACAGACTCACAAACGCAGACACACACACAAGTAGAAACAGTAGAAACACACATATGTAAGATGAAAGCTTAATACAAATTCAGATTGGATAGACTGAGCAAAACAGACACAGACATCTGAAGGGGGGCACAAAAACTAAAACAAACAAATCAAAAACAAAACGAGGAAGAACGAATCAAGTACAGAGCAAGAAATGTAAATCAAAGCAACTAGGACAAACGGCAACCATACCACAACATACTCCACAGACAAGCCAAAGGACAGAGGTCACAATGAGAACAGCTGTATTGTATAGCCTTCCTTCCCGATAACACAAACAATCAACACTGAACAATGAACTGGGGTGTGCAGCTTTCCTTCATGATGAAGAGACACCATCAGCACCAAACAGCAAGCCCCTCAAGGCCGCCCTGCATCCAAACACTGTTTCTACCCTTTCCACTCATCACACAAAGACAGGGCTGACAGCCAGACCAAGACAAGTATCACACCAGGGACAACAGGGGCCACACTGTGGGGTGCTCATTGTCAGTACTGTGCAGAAAACTCACACACACACCATCCTCCCCACCCATGGGGAGCCAGTACTCACTTATCACAGCAGTAGGTCAAATTTCTCAGGATGGCATTCAGCCCTTTCTCTCCAAATTCAATCACCCAGCTGTGGAGGAAACAAAACAGAAGGAAACAATCATCTTTATTGTTTTTCTTTTCATTCAGTTTTCTACAGACCTGTTTCTTCATTCATTCATTGTTTTTGTATTCATTGTTTGGCCGTAAAGCCAATGGAGATGTCTGCACTGATTAGCAACATAATATTGCACTAACACAACGACCCACACATGCACACACTCTCTCTCTCTCTCTTTATTGTATGGCGTGTGTACCCCTTTTCTTTTCTGCTGAACAGTGTTGCCTCTGTGCAGGGCCTGAACTAGATGGCTTTACACAAACCTGGTGCGCTAGCCTTTCATTCTAACAATAAGAATCTGGGTCATCTTCTCCTGCATTTCAACATCTGTCACCAGCCTGTGTATGCACAGGGTCACACACTCTCTCATACACACACACACACAGACACATACATGCTTGTTCTTCCATTTACATGTATATGATAGGACCAAAAACACAACATACACACACACGCACACACACAAACACACGCACACACTCTCTCTCTCTCATACACACACACACACACATGCACACACACACACACACACACACACACACACACACACACACACACACACACACACACTGGTGTCCACTCAGCTGTGCGGAGGCTCACCTGACCGGTTTACTGGTGAGGGAGACACGGAGCGATTCCAGCACTCTCAGTCGTCTCTCCCCCTTCAGGTCGGGGTTCCTTAGTTCATTCACAAACGCTTGAGGACTGTCCAGTTCCCCGCCCCTTGGCTGAACACACACACACACACACACATACACATATACACAACACACACACAGAGGTCACAATGCATGCACGCATACACCAATTAAAATAAAACACACACACACCACACACACACACACACACACACACCACACACACAACACACACACACACACACACACACACACACACAATATACCTGTACATATCCAACACTAAAAGTTTGAATCAGAACATAAAACATATCCTGTGAGGAAAAAAAATCACTGTCCGTCTGTCTGTCTGTCTGTCTGTCTGTCTCTCTCTCTCCTTCTCTCTCTCTCTCTCTCACACACAACACACACACAGAGAGAATCAGGCAGACAGACAGACAGACACATAGAGAGAGACACACAGACAGAGAGAGAGGGGGGGTGGGGGGGGAAGGAGAGAGAGAGTCAGAGAGACAGACAGACAGGCACACACACACACACCCACCATGAATCCCTCAGTCCCCAGGACAAAACAATAACACAGAAAAGACAGAAACAGAAACCTCCTTCCCTTTCATCCAGGGCCTGGAGAGCCAGCAGAGAATGAAGAAGAAAAAGGGTGGATGGGTCTGGTAGGGTGGCCTGTGGAGGGAGAAAATGACAAGAGTTGGGAGGCTGTAGTATAGTAGGATGAGAAGGTGGGAGGTGGGCGAGGAGGAAGAGAAAGGGGGGTGATGATAGAGGTAGGGTGGGGGGGGAGGGGGGGGGGAGGAGGGGGGGAGGAGGAGTTGAGGGAAGAGACAGACACAGGAGGAGAGAGACACCTGGGCTGATAGATCAAGTGATGCCTAAAACAACAAGTGCCATGGTGGCACGCTTCATTTCCCCACGACTCCGCTGTCCTAGTCTTTCCCCAGGTAGGCCTTCCACAGGTTGGCAAGCATACCTTTCTTTCTCTCTCTGTCTCTCTCTCCCTCATGTGCAGGTCAGAGTTTGGGGTCACAGCAAAGGTCAAGTAGTAACATCAAAGTCTGAACAGATGAAAATTGCTCTGGCTCTGTGAAAAAATTTTTTTTTTTCTGAATGTGAAAAAGATGATTTTATTCTAGAATCTGAGTCAGAAAATTAGTTCAATGTCGTATGTCAACAAAAATAGCAGAATGATGCATGACGTGTAGAGTCCTTGAGTTTCTACGCCATTGGTACGGCACTAGGATTTTGGAGTGAAAAGCCTAGCAGACAACAGGAAAATGAAAGGTCATGTGGATTGTGCTTGCACAGAAAAAGAAATGAACATGAGATCTGCCCAAGAGTCAGGTATGGTATGGGTCAACGGCTGGACTGTGCGATGGATATGTTTTGGTACTGGCTGATCTCCTGAGAAAAGCCAGGTGCAGCTTTGAGTGTCACAGAGAACACATAGCGTTTTGGGCCTGGACTGTAACTGTGGACTTGGACCACAGCCCCCCTCTCCCCTTGGGCTTCCTTGCTCCATGTTCTGCATCACAGCACTCCACGGGGAGGGGAGGGGTGGGTTAACCAGATAAAACCCACTGTCACCTGGAGTGACTCCCCTCATGTGTTGCAGCGCTTGACTTTCCAGCAGCTGGTCTGAGCATTATGGTACCACTACCAGCAACACTGACAGAGACTGACCCTAAGACTGTTAGTTTCAAAGTGAGGTCACTGCAGGCGGAAATCGTAACAAATTTCAAGGGTAATTTTGAGTAATTCCACAAATTAACATGGGCAAACAAATTACAAGACAAAATGTAACATGTTTTGATCTCTTAGCTCTTCTTCAAGCAAGATGAACAACCTTCAGGACAATGAAAACGAAGAAGGAGCAATCACTTAACTTCTCAAATTTGGCGCAAGATGAGTGATAGCTGACAAAGACCTGAGAGGTTGAAACGCATCGTGTTTTGTCTTGTCATTTGTTTGTGCATGCTGATCGGCAGAATTACTTAAAATTACTGTAAACATTTTTAACCCTAAGATTGCAATGCAGTCCTGTCTACATTCATTTTAAAAAAATTTTTTTTTAGAGTTCTTGGCATTGCTAGAGCTTATTCAAAGGCTCTTCTTTGGTCAGTGATTATCATTATGGATATACTGTCATGGCTCAGTTTGTATCTCTCAAATACGAAAACACGCTGTCACATTCTGTTATTATCTAATATGTCCTCCCTTACCTATCCACTCCCTTCCCCTCTCTCTCTTTTTTCTTCAGTTTAACTTGACCAACTTTCCCATCTTGACAATGGAAACGTACAGCACATTCTTCTGCCATTAAATAGTATAACGCTTCCCCAACAACTGACTGTATGTACATGTCAAAGGAAGATGACCAAATTATGTTGAATGACAGTGTGGATGAAGATGATGGTACAGAACATGAAAAAGAATGAGGAAAAGATAACCTAATAATTACAATAATGATAATGCTGATCAGGTGACATGGAAGAATATGTAAGAGGAAGATGACCAAACTATGATGATTATGACGACAGAATTGATTATGACGATGACAGAGTTGATAAGATGGTGTAGACAATGATGACAGTGAAGAAGAAGATTGCAGTGTTGATGATGAGGATGACCAAGTTGATGAAGGTGATGATGGTAAGAGTGCAGATGAAGATGATGACGAAGAACATGATGACAAAGACTGAGGCCACCCTGGACTGAAGGTGGAAAGGAGATGAAGCGAACAGTAGAAATGGAACTGACCTTGGCTGTGCCCTTGATGTGCATGCTCAGCATGTTGCGCTTGAAGCTGAGGTCACGCGCTCTGAGAGGCGCCTTCTTCTCCTCCGTCAGATTCATGTCGTCCTGCACACACACACACACACTTCCACCATCATTCCACTCTCATGGTGAACACCCAACCGCCCACCACACCACTGAGCATCCTACTGGTAGGTCTACATTAGTGCTGAAATGTCGACTGTCATGGCAAACATCCAGCTGTCCACTAAGCTACTGACGATCCTACTGTTAGGTCCACTTCAGTTCTGAAACATCCACTGTCATATTGACTGACACATGGCCGTCCACTCCTCTGATGACCTTATTGTTAGATCTACTTCTGTCCTGAAATACACGCTACCATGATAAACGCACGACTGACCAATCCAAAGACAAGCCTCTAGACATATCTATTATTGTCCTCAACGTGATTCCAACACTGAGAAGGGGTGTTGTTTTTCTCTCCAACCCTATGGTGTGTATAATAAGAGCAGAGAGAAATCCGATACAGACATGTGCCATAATGTTATAATGATGTACATATACTCACACTTAGGGACTCATGCTACCGCACAATGTGTTCTCCTGCACACATTCTGTGCACACACAGCCACCCTTTTTGCTTGGTATACTCTGATTCGTGCACTGACTGATTTCCCATACCATTTCATTTGTCTGCTATCTGGAGGTCTGCTGACATTGCAAGACAATGAGGTGAAGGGAGATCACCCAGTTTTGATTTTTAACCCTTCAACAATCACCCACCATGATGCTTGCCTCAGAGCATCCCATTTCAAATGACATTCTAAAAGAACAAAACGCACAGTTCATGTATCATTATGAAGTGCCCCATCACCTTACTTTACAGGGAGGGACAAAAAACAGGGTGGCAGGGGTGGGGAAGGGGGTGAGGGGTGTGTCAGTTGGTCCAAGTGGTGAAAAGGAATCAAAGCTACCTTGTCACCCCACCCCCCAAACCACCCCTCTCCCAAATCCACAACTACTTTTTCATCAACTGTTTGACAGAATACAGCAAGTTTTTAAGAAAATGACAACTGACAGTACCAGACAGATTATGAGGTAAAACCCAGCATATAAAGGTGGGCGGAGTGGTGGAGTGAGAGGGGGGGGGGGGGAGGGTATTAATGGGACTCCTGACATCCCCCTCCTCCCCCTTCTTCCCTCTCCCCGCATGTCCAGTCTCCTGGCATGAGCCATTGTGCAGGACCATACAACTCCCATGTCAGGCCACTGTCCTCATGATCACCCAGAGTGACCCATCGCTTCTACTTCACCAGCATCACATCGTATTGGCAGTGTTGCTATCTGCACAACACAGCCGTGACTATCACCACAGAACAACTGCATCGTCCAACAACCTTTGGTGTAGGTCACAGAAAAGGGTCTGTCTTGGGGGAGAAAAAAAAACAAAAAAACTTCCGCCTTTTCTTCACATCATAGGGAAGGGTCTGTCTTAAGAAAAGCCTTCTTTCCTTCACACCAAAACCAGTAGAAAAAGAGCCTGTTTATGGAAAAAGCCTTCTTCCTTGTTTTCACATCATAGGGAAGGGTCTGTCTTTGGAAAAGCCTTCTTTCCTTCACACCAAAACCAGTAGAAGAAGGGTCCGTTTATGGAAAAAGCCTTCTTCCTTGTTTTCACATCATAGGGAAGGGTCTGTCTTTGGAAAAGCCTTCTTTCCTTCACACCAAAACCAGTAGAAGAAGGGTCTGTTTATGGAAAAAGCCTTCTTCCTTGTTTTCACATCATAGGGAAGGGTCTGTCTTTGGAAAAGCCTTCTTTCCTTCACACCAAAACCAGTAGAAGAAGGGTCTGTTTATGGAAAAAGCCTTCTTCCTTGTTTTCACATCATAGGGAAGGGTCTGTCTTTGGAAAAGCCTTCTTTCCTTCACACCAAAACCAGTAGAAGAAGGGTCTGTTTATGGAAAAAGCCTTCTTCCTTGTTTTCACATCATAGGGAAGGGTCTGTCTTAGGAAAAGCCTTCTTTCCTTCACACCAAAACCAGTAGAAGAAGGGTCTGTTTATGGAAAAAGCCTTCTTCCTTGTTTTCACATCATAGGGAAGGGTCTGTCTTAGGAAAAGCCTTCTTTCCTTC
>CM065728.1:72295439-72367939 GCA_033310375.1 Conus canariensis | reverse complement strand
TGGCCTATCTGCTGCTGTCAACATCTCAGACTCCCTGAGATTCTGGTTTTGGAGTCTGGCATAGCATTGACTAGCAAGCCACCCCCCCCCCCCCACCCCCCCAATGAGGGGAATGGGTATGTGTGTGTGTGTGTGTGTGTGTGTGTGTGTGTGTGTGTGTGTGTGTGTGTGTGTGTGGAGGGGGGAGGGGCTTATCCGGCACTGTGGCACTGAGAAATCAACTGCTGGTTATCACCTATGGTAACAATGACAGTGGCAGGAAGAAGGGGGTTGGGGGGGAGGGGTTGGGAGGGGCTCATCCTGGGCTGTAGCATTGAGGAATCAATCGCTGTATCACCTAGGTTGGATTTATCATTATACTGACAGTGGGGGGATGGGGGGGGGGGGGGGGGAGGGGGGGCTTATCCTGAGCTGTGGCACTGGGGGATCCTTATTCTGCTCATGATCACCTGGATTGATGGTAACAGTCAGGAAAGCCTTATCCTGGAGTGTGGGTGGCACTGAGGAATGATCCATAGTGGCCTGGCAAAAGTACACTGGGAACTCTGCCGATAGACAAGCACCTGCATTCAGAAAGTGGGAGTGACACTTATCCACACTGTCAACATCTTTTTCCTTTAAACGTTTTCCAATCTTAAATTTGACCTTTGTGAAGATGTGTAGTAAACTTACCAGGGGGTAGGGAAAAGGAGAGACGGGTATGGAGGCTGGGGGAGGATGGTGGTGGTGGTGGTGGTGGTGGTGAAGGGGACTGAGGAAGGAGTGAGGGTCAGCAGAAAGTGCCTCCGACATATGGACCAACAAGCATGGTCCATGAACTTAAATCTGTTCCCTTCTTCCTCTTTACAGACAATCTCACACATCACAGGTAGGTAGGCATTCAAGGTGACAATCTCACAGTCACAGGTAGGTAGGCACTCAAGGTCTGACCAGCGGTTGGGCTAATGCGTAGGTCAGACATCCTTTGAGTCGTAGCCATGAGACCCTCTTCTTCAATCGTCTCATCTTGGTTGTTAATTCATTTATCTATCAGCTTCAAATCAAGCGTAGTGTGGTCTCAAAACTTAGCGGATGTGTGTTTGCGTATATGGACTAGTCCGCACGCAGTGACGCCTCCTTGATGAAACTGAAACTCACAGACAATCTATTCTTACCCTTTTCTTCCTTGTCATAAATTGTTCTTCCCATCCTCTTCCTTATGCCGCGAACTGTTCTTCTCAAAGTGTTCTTCCCCATTTCTTCCTCATCATAAACAGTTCTTCCCCTTTTCTTCCTCATCATAAACAGTTCTTCCCCTTTTCTTCCTCGTCATAAACAGTTCTTCCCCTTTTCTTCTTGACCTCATAAACGGTTCTTCCCCTTACTCTTCCAAGTCACAGACTTTCTTCTCCCCTTGCTCATCCAAGCCACAATCTCTTCTTCCCCTATTACTTCCTTAAGTTGCAAACTGCTTTTTTCACTCCTCCTCCAAGCCACAAACTATTCTTCCTCTCTTCTTCCCAGTTACAAACTGTTCATTCTTCTCTTCCTAGTAAAAAAAACTAGTGCCCCCTTTTCTAGTCACAGACTTTTTTTTTTTCCACTTCCCAGTCACAAACTGTTCTTCCCTTCCTCTTCCTAATCACAAATCATCCTTTCTCTCCCCTTCCTAGTCATATGCTGTTGATTCTTCTCCTTCTCTTCCTAGTCACAAACTGTCCCCCCACTCCCCTCCTCTTCCCAGTCACAAACTGTTCCCCCACTCCCCTCCTCTTCCTAGTCACAAACTGTTTCCCCACTCCCCTCCTCTTCCCAGTCACAAACTGTTCCCCCACCCCCTCCTCTTCCTAGTCACAAACTGTTTCCTCACTCCCCTCCTCTTCCCAGTCACAAACTATTTCCTCACCCCCCACACCCCCCTTTCTCAGTCATAAACTATTTCCTCACCCCCCCCCCCCCTTTCTCAGTCATAAACTATTTCCTCACCCCACCCCCCCCCCCCTTCCTAGTCACAAACTATTTCCTCACTCCCCTCTTCCTGGTCACAAACTATTTCCCCACTCCCCTCCTCTTCCTGGTCACAAACTATTTCCCCACTCCCCTCCTCTTCCAAGTCACAAACTATTTCCTCACTCCCCTCTTCCTGGTCACAAACTATTTCCCCACTCCCCTCCTCTTCCTGGTCACAAACTATTTCCTCACTCCCCTCCTCTTCCTGGTCACAAACTATTTCCTCACTCCCCTCTTCCTGGTCACAAACTATTTCCTCACTCCCCTCCTCTTCCAAGTCACAAACTATTTCCTCACTCCCCTCCTCTTCCCAGTCACAAACTATTTCCTCACTCCCCTCCTCTTCCCAGTCACAAACTATTTCCTCACTCCCCTCCTCTTCCTAGTCACAAACTGTTTCCCCACTCCCCTCCTCTTCCTGGTCACAAACTATTTCCTCACTCCCCTCTTCCTGGTCACAAACTATTTCCTCACTCCCCTCCTCTTCCAAGTCACAAACTGTTTCCTCACTCCCCTCCTCTTCCTAGTCACAAACTATTTCCTCACTCCCCTCCTCTTCCTGGTCACAAACTGTTTCCCACACTCCCCTCCTCTTCCTAGTCACAAACTGTTGCCCCACTCCCCTCCTCTTCCTAGTCACAAACTATTTCCCCACACTCCCCCCCTCTTCCCAGTCACAAACTATTTCCCCACTCCCCTCCTCTTCCCAGTCACAAACTATTTCCCCACTCCCCTCCTCTTCCAAGTCACAAACTGTTTCCCCACTCCCCTCCTCTTCCTAGTCACAAACTATTTCCTCACTCTCCCTCTTCCTGGTCACAACTATTTCCTCACTCCCCTCCTCTTCCCAGTCACAAACTATTTCCTCCCCCCCCCCCCCTTCTCAGTCATAAACTATTTCCTCACCCCACCCCCCCCCCTCTTCCTAGTCACAAACTATTTCCTCACTTCCCTCCTCTTCCCAGTCACAAACTATTTCCTCACTCCCCTCCTCTTCCCAGTCACAAACTATTTCCTCACTCCCCCCCCCCCTCTTCTCAGTCACAAACTATTTCCTCACTCCCCTCCTCTTCCAAGTCACAAACTATTTCCTCACTCCCCTCCTCTTCCTAATCACAAATTCTCTCTCTCCTCTCTCTCTCTCTCTCTCTCACACACACACACACACACACACATACACACACAACACACACACACACACACACACAGAGCAGTCCTCTGCCCTGGGTGGCTGTGTGAAGAGGAGGCGCAGACAGCACCCCCACCTGCCGTCACACTGATGCACCAGGCCACACACACACATACAGACACAGAACCAGGGGGAAGCCACTGCAAAGCCAAATTTGGCTCTCACCTGTCACAACGACAGCTCTGGGTGGATTAAAATTAGAAACATGTGCAGCAAACAGAAATGCATGATCTTGACAGTCACACTCACAGGTAGAGGGACAATCTGAACTGTAAAAGCTGGATGGATGAGTATGCGCTCTTCTTCACAGAGTACAAATCATCCAACCATAGCCCAAATCCAGAAAGAGAAATGTGTTCACCTGACCAAGGTACACAGTGTGAGCTGTCAAACTGCAGAGCAACACTATGCACTGGTCTGTGACTGTTACTGAACATCATCCTATATCTGGTCATCCTGACACACCTCAGAAAGCCTGTGACCACCCCGTCACACCTCACAAAGCCTGTGACCACCCTGTCACACCTCACAAAGCCTGTGACCACCCCGTCACACCTCACAAAGCCTGTGACCACCCCATCACACCTCACAAAGCCTGTGACCACCCCGTCACACCTCACAAAGCCTGTGACCACCCCATCACACCTCACAAAGCCTGTGACCACCCCGTCACACCTCAGAATGCCTGTGACCACCCCGTCACACCTCACAAAGCCTGTGACCACCCCGTCACACCTCAGAAAGCCTGCGTGACCACCCTGTCACACCTCAGAAAGCCTGTGACCACCCCATCACACCTCAGAAAGCCTGCATGACCACCCCGTCACACCTCACAAAGCCTGTGACCACCACGTCATCCAACCTCAAAAGCCTGTGACCACCCCGTCACACCTCACAAAGCCTGTGACCACCCCGTCACACCTCACAAAGCCTGTGACCACCCCTCACACCTCACAAAGCCTGTGACCACCCCGTCACACCTCACAAAGCCTGTGACCACCCCGTCACACCTCACAAAGCCTGTGACCACCCCATCACACCTCACAAAGCCTGTGACCACCCCGTCACACCTCCAGAATGCCTGTGACCACCCCGTCACACCTCACAAAGCCTGTGACCACCCCGTCACACCTCAGAAAGCCTCGTGACCACCCTGTCACACCTCAGAAAGCCTGTGACCACCCCATCACACCTCAAAAGCCTGATGACCACCCCGTCACACCTCACAAAGCCTGTGACCACCCCATCACACCTCAGAAAGCCTGGTGACCACCCCGTCACACCTCAGAAAGCCTGTGACCACCCGTCACACCTCAAAAGCCTGTGACCAACCCTCACACCTCACAAAGCCTGTGACCAACCCGTCACACCTCACAAAGCCTGTGACCACCCTGTCACACCTCACAAAGCCTGTGAACCAACCTCCGTCACACCTAACAAAGCCTGTGACCGCCCCGTCACACCTAACAAAGCCTGTGACCGCCCCGTCACACCTCAGAAAGCCTGTGACCCCCCCCAAACCTTGCCACACAACCTCAGAAAGCCTGTGACCACCCGTCACACCTCAGAAAGCCTGTGACCACCCCTCACACCTCAGAAAGCCTGTGACCACCCCATCAATGTGGACACAAAGTCAGTCCACACACAATGTTGACAATGTTCACACAGTTACTTTCAAAGCCAGGTGACTGAAGGCGGAAACTGCAGCAAATTTTAAAAAGAAAAGTTACTGGTTCCGCCGCGCAAACTAGACAAACAGATTACAGGGCAAAACACAAATGCATTTCAACCTCTCTTCCTGAAGGCAAAACAAACAACATTTAAGACAATGAAAATGAAGAATGAACAATCACTTATCTTCTCTGACCGACACAGACATGGGACGAACTCGACAGACAGACGACAGACAATGGAGGGAACAAAGGGTGAAGCTGTGGACGTCTACTGCTGGATTTCACAAGGCCCCCAGCACTAGGAAGACCCACTTCCTCTGCTGACATTTTGTTGCTCTTTGCCTGTGTGAGGTGGATGGTGTTTATAAATAAATACAGTTGGAGATGACTCCATGTTCTTAACAAAAGTCACAGATTTGCTCACACAAACATGTATACATTCTCTCTCTCTCTCAGACACCCATACATGCAAACGCGGTGCACACACACACACACACACACACACACACACAAACACCACACAAGCAAGCGCGTGCACCTACACGCGCACACACACACACACACACACACACACACACACACACACACACACACACACACACACACACACAATCTCAGCTCTCCTAAACAAAAGATTAACTGTGTCAGTCTGAAATGTTAGAGTCCTGAAAGAGAGTTGGCACCTGCCCAACTCCGCTCTACCTATCTCTTGAGTCTGAGCGGATTCTCTTTCCAATTATCTCCCTTCATTTTTTATTCAGGAAAGATGGTAGCCATGGGAGGGGTTTTGGGGGGGGGGGGGGGGGGAGTGGAAGTGAAAGGAGACAGGGTAGTGGTGGAGGTGAGGGGTGGTTATGGAGAAGACTCTCTTTTCAGAGGAGCTCTGGTTACTTTTGGTGGGAAGGAACTGCCTCTGACAGGGAACGAAACAAAACAAATTTAATCCTTAGAAAAAAGAAATCCTTGAGATGCTTACACACCCTCTTCTCCTTCCCTCGTCTCCTGGGCCACCAGCCTCTCCAACCCATCGCCCCCCCCCCCCCCCCCCCCCCCCCCCCCCCCCCCCCTCACAATCCAATTTCCAAAACACACACCCAACCCCTCCAACCTTATCTCCCCTTTCCTCCCCTTACCTCACCCTTGCCCCATTGTCAACACGACCTTCAGTCTGCTCCAAAGCATAGATGTTGCCCCCCCCCCCCCCCCTGCCCCCCACACCTCATTCCCTGACCCACAGACTCTCTCTCTCTCTCTCTTCTCTCTCTCTCTCTCTGTCTGGTGCCAAAAGAAAGAGGCTGAAAGAGCTCAGCCCACGCTGGTCTGACAACGCTACAGTACAGGGACCTCAGGTGCCAGTCAGCAAAAAGGTTAAGACCACACTCACAGCAAAAGACAATGTTCTTGTTTATCACCAACACTGAGATGGTCTGCACTTCAAACTGGAGAACAGTGAGAAGAGAGAGAGAGAGAGAGAGAGAGAGAGAGAGAGAGAGAGAGTGAGAGAGAGAGAGACTTATGCTCTCATGTATGTCATTACTGCATGAGCAATCTGAACTGTACACTGTGCACAAACTTTGGTGCATGTGTCACTGCACTGAAATGGTTCAGGTCGTGTGTTTCACACAGACATCATTTTGTCCTCATTAACAGGAATCAAGCCTGTAAAATGTCATCAGGCTTTGCCATTCCCCATGGTTCTGTACCAGCTCCAGTGCTTTTCAAAATGTTAACATCCCCCCCCCCCCCCCCCCCCCCGACTGAGATCATCAACAGCTCTTCTGTTCACCATAAAATATTTGCCACCGACACTCAGCTTGAAATTCTGATGCCTTAGATAAATATAGTATAATAATCTGGTCTAAAATCCTAAGACTGTGTCTCTGATGTGAAATAGTGGGTTTCTTACAAATACAATAAGCCAAAACTAAACAATAATGAAACAGAGGCTATCCGGTTTATAAAACACTCTTGGGCTCACAACCCCTGTTTTAATCTGTCAACAGTCCTAGGCTACACCAATATCACCATATGTTTGTGATCCTGGCCTCCATCCTGACTCTTATCTCATTCTGAAGCACCACACGCCCAAATCTGCCAAGCATCCTTTCTTGAGCTTCATCACATGAGCTCTATCAATCAGACCTTTCCTTACAGAACAGGCCACGAAAACGCAGGTGTCTGTTTGCATCCTGTCAAAATCAGATCATTGTAATGGTCTTCTCCGATGTGCACCTGCAGCCATTACAACGAGCTCAAAATTCAGCCATATCTGCAAGGTGCCAAAATGACATCATATGTCAGTTATCCTAGAGAAATTACACTGGCTCAAAATCGTGCAAAGGATTCAGTATACATCTGCCTGTCCCAGTATGTTATACGATTGTCGCGAATGAAACGTCTATCTCTCTGACCTCTTCGAAATATACATTCCTGCCTGTTCCCTCCTCTCTTCCTCTGATGACCACTTTTAAAAAAAATATTCTGATTTCCTTTCTATACCTGAAAGCGACACGCTTCTAGGGCATTCTCATTTTCTGCTGTGACAATGTGGAACTCCCCACCTTTCTGACTACATCACGCCCTTTCTTTCCATGATCTTCACTTACAATCTTCACTTACAACTTATCTGTTTTAAACGCCAGATGTAGACTACCACCTGAAATATCGCTAAAGTGCTGCCTAACTTGCACACATTCACTTGAGTATGAATGATCTGTTCTCCTTTTATGCAGTGTGTGTGTGTGTGTGTGTGTGTGTGTGTGTGTGTGTGTGTGTGTGTGTGTGTGTGTGTGTGTGTGTGCGTGTGTGACATTCTGTTATGCTGTATGTGTGTGTGTGTGTGTGTGTGTGTGTGTGTGTGTGTGTGTGACATGAGCAAGTGCGTGCATATGTGTGTATGCCCCCTAAACACAGGATCAGGAGTATACATATATGCATGCGTGTATGTGCAGCCTACACTGTTAGGATGGGTTCTATAGACACTGGGTTCATTATCATCATTATTATTGTCAAGCTTTATAGCAAAATGAAAGAGAGAGGAGGAGATTTATGCTGCCCTATGTCATTTAGTACAGGGGCAGTCTGAACCGTCCAGCTGTACGGCTGAAGATATCATGTCCTCATCTGTCACTGAAACACAGACAGTGTGAGTTGTCAAACGGCACAGCAAAGGGTAATGTTCCCATCTGTCACGAACACAGTGACAGGCCGAGCAATCAAACTGTACAGCAAGGGAACCGTCCCCATCCGTCAGAAACATACCAAGGACCTGCACTGCTATGTGTCCTAATATCAGCAAAGCAGAATTATCAGCATCTCTTCACCCCATCCTCACCCCTCCTTACCATCCATACACACACATTACTGACTGACCTCCCTATACACCTCCCTAACCTCTCCAGTCCCTGACAGGTCCCAGGAAAGCTGGGATCAGGTGGCCCATTCAGAAGAACAGCCAGCGGGGCTGTGTCTGATAAACGTCTAGACAGTGGGACACACCCGGGAACAACCAGTGTACAGCCCTGGCTTGTGTTGCTGGCTTCCATCACACCTCTGGCACAATGAGGGCCCACTTTGCAGACAATTATCGCCCTTTGCTTGTGCTGGGGGTGCTGTTTAGAAACAAGTCAACCACACACACACACACACAAACAGCTGGATACGTTGAGGGGGTTGCTCCTCTGCCTGTCTTCTCCAGCCTGCCCCAGTTCCCTTCTCTGGATTTTCTTCTGTATTTTAGTTTTTTAAGCTATACTTTAATTTAAAAAGATTACTAAAGTACTATTATAATATCTGGTTCTGATAAGTTCTTTGTTATGAATGAAAAAAAGTTTAAACAAAAGCGAAAAGCAAAGGACCTTCCTCTCACTATCAGTCTCACACAAGCACACACTAACTGTATCTGTGCATGTGCTCTTTTTTACACACACACACACACACACACACACACACACACACACACACACACACACACACACACATACATACACAGAGCTCTGAGACAGACAGACAGAATACATTTTGTTAAAACTCAAGGGGTCACTCAGTTTCTCCCCTGCAAGGAAAAAATCTCATGGGGAAACTCGGGCACATTTAACATGAATCACCTTCAGAATTTATTTTTAATGAGCAATATGACAGAACGACACAACATCTCTTCAGTTCTCCACAAACACAATGAGCATTATGACAGAACCACACGTCTCTTCAGTTCTCCACAAACACAATGAGCATTATGACAGAACCACACGTCTCTTCAGTTCTCCACAAACACAATGAGCATTATGACAGAACCACACAACACAAACACAATGAGCATTATGATAGAACCACACAACACAAACACAATGAGCATTATGACAGAACCACACAACATCTCTTCAGTTCTCCACAAACACAATGAGCATTATGATAGAACCACACAACATCTCTTCAGTTCTCCACAAACACAATGAGCATTATGATAGAACCACACAACACAAACACAATGAGCATTATGATAGAACCACACAACACAAACACAATGAGCATTATGATAGAACCACACAACATCTCTTCAGTTCTCCACAAACACAATGAGCATTATGATAGAACCACACAACATCTCTTCAGTTCTCCACAAACACAATGAGCATTATGATAGAACCACACAACACAAACACAATGAGCATTATGACAGAACCACACAACATCTCTTCAGTTCTCCACAAACACAATGAGCATTATGATAGAACGACACAACACAAACACAATGAGCATTATGACAGAACCACACAATGTCTCTTCAGTTCTCCACAAACACAATGAGCATTATGATAGAACCACACAAACATCTCTTCAGTTCTCCACAAACACAATGAGCATTATGATAGAACCACACAACATCTCTTCAGTTCTCCACAAACACAATGAGCATTATGATAGAACCACACAACACAAACACAATGAGCATTATGACAGAACCACACAACATCTCTTCAGTTCTCCACAAACACAATGAGCATTATGACAGAACCACACAACATCTCTTCAGTTCTCCACAAACACAATGAGCATTATGACAGAACCACACAACATCTCTTCAGTTCTCCACAAACACAATGAGCATTATGACAGAACCACACAACATCTCTTCAGTTCTCCACAAACACAATGAGCATTATGACAGAACCACACAACATCTCTTCAGTTCTCCACAAACACAATGAGCATTATGACAGAACCACACAACATCTCTTCAGTTCTCCACAAACAATGAGCATTATGACAGAACCACACAACATCTCTTCAGTTCTCCACAAACACAATGAGCATTATGATAGAACCACACATCTCTTCAGTTCTCCACAAACACAATGAGCATTATGATAGAACCACACAACACAAACACAATGAGCATTATGATAGAACCACACAACACAAACACAATGAGCATTATGATAGAACCACACAACATCTCTTCAGTTCTCCACAAACACAATGAGCATTATGATAGAACCACACAACATCTCTTCAGTTCTCCACAAACACAATGAGCATTATGATAGAACCACACAACATCTCTTCAGTTCTCCACAAACACAATGAGCATTATGATAGAACCACACACAACACAAACACAATGAGCATTATGACAGAACCACACAACATCTCTTCAGTTCTCCACAAACACAATGAGCATTATGACAGAACCACACAACATCTCTTCAGTTCTCCCACCAAACCACAATGAGCATTATGATAGAACCACACAACACAAACACAATGAGCATTATGACAGAACGACACAACATCTCTTCAGTTCTCCACAAACACAATGAGCATTATGACAGAACCACACAACATCTCTTCAGTTCTCCACAAACACAATGAGCATTATGATAGAACCACACAACATCTCTTCAGTTCTCCACAAACACAATGAGCATTATGACAGAACCACACAACATCTCTTCAGTTCTCCACAAACACAATGAGCATTATGAAGAACCACACAACATCTCTTCAGTTCTCCACAAACACAAAACCTGGGAAGCTTTTCATTTGGCCGCAAACTGCCAACACTCCCAGCCTCCGTTCAAACTTCATCTAAAAAGCAGCTGAAAATGTACAGTAAAAAAACACCCCAAACAGCACCTGAAGTGGACACTAAAAAGGAGGCGTTACTGTAACAAGGCCCTGAAAGAATGCGTGCAAGAACAAGTGGGGGATCAACAGCATTATTTGATGTCTTACACTCCAGGCATGTTGCGTTAACAAGCTGTCTTCTTGACTTGTTACTCTTTATGCTATTCTGTCTTCCCAAACAGGAAAGTTGTACAGTTGAGGTGAAAGGTGTTGCGGTGGTAGTATATAGTACCAGTGGGTGAAACAGAGTGAGGTGAGGGCGACTGAAACACTGTCACAGACCAGACAGCAATGAAGAAGAGAAGAGAGACAGACGGAAGGAGAGAGGGAGGAAAACAGACAGACACAGACTACAACTATACAAAGAAAATTCAACGTGACAGAGAGAGAGAGCCAGACCTGAGAGAAGCAGGACTCCATGAATGACACACCTTGTTATCATGTACAGGTGTGTGCTCGCTTTGAATCAAGCGCTCAGTACCGCTGTCACCTCAGGAAATTGAACATAATTATACTTCAATGCATTTTCATTATTTCTCACTCTCGGTGTCACAGTGGGCTCAGTCACATGACGAGCATGCTCTGAACACCCTGCGGAAATTACAGCAGTTTCTGTTCCATGGATCCAGTCATTTCAAATTAGTTCAGATCAAACATATGATATAAAGCCAATATTTTTTTTAGGGGGTGGGGAGGGGGAGGGGGGAGAAAGTGGAAAAGGAGGTGGGCAGGTTTAATTTATTTGTGTATATTCATTTACAAGCCAAAAATATTTTTGTGTACATTTAACACATCAAAGACTCATCAAAGCTGTTCAATTCATTCAGTGAGATATATGTGATGATGACTCCAATTTTCAGTTCTAAACACTAACAGCGAGTTCCTGAGTGCATAATTTCTGAACAAGTTTTTCACCATTTATCACAGGCATTATACATCACACACACACACACACACACACCACACACACACACACACACAACACACACACACACAACACAACACACACCACACACACAACACAACACACACACACAACACAACACACACACACAACACACACACAACACAACACACACACACACACACAACACACAACACACACACAACACAACACACACACACGCACACACAAGCAACACAACACACACACACACATGCAACACAACACACACACACACAACACACACACACAGTGCCACACACACACACAACACAAACACAAACACCCAACCACACACACACACACACACACACAGTGTCCCCGGCCTGGCCCTCAACACACAGTGTCCCCGGCCTGGCCCCAACACCCCTGTCGCAGTGTGTCACCCAGACTTCTCTCCCCGGTGCATGTCGCCTGACTGCACACATGATGCGGCAGATTAACGGAGGCGTCTAACTGTAGCTCTCTTGCACAGGCATGAGCCAAGACGAATCCTCCTCTCTTCAAGCCAGTTGAAGTCTACACCTCTCAATCAATGCAGATCCCACCCCCATCCCCCATGCACATGGGGAGGTGTCAGACGTTTCGCTTAACTCGCTGTCCCACTAGGTGCAGGCAATTTTATTCTGGGATGGTAATTTATGCAGGGGGGGGGGGGGGGGGGGGGGGGGGGAGGGGTAATCAGGTTGAAGGTAAACTAAAGGTTAACTTGTGTCAGAACAGGTATGCAGGTGTAAACATGAAGACACCTCGGCTGAGTCACGACTAGAGTCTTAGCAAGATGTACACTTACTCCTTTCTGTCCGTGTGGTTGAGCCACTTTCTTCTTGTCATCCGTTTCTTTGTTGTAAACATGGTTGGTTGAACTGCTGTCTGTGTTTGTGTGTTGGTTTGCAGTGGAAGTTTGTTGTGTGTTGGTTTGTAGTGGAAGTTTGTTGTGTGTTGATTTGTAGTGGAAGTTTGTTGTGTGTTGGTTTGTAGTGGAAGTTTGCTGTGTGTTGGTTTGCAGTGGAAGTTTGTTGTGTGTTGGTTTGTAGTGGAAGTTTGCTGTGTGTTGGTTTGTAGAGGAAGTTTGCTGTGTGTTGGTTTGTAGTGGAAGTTTGCTGTGTGTTGGTTTGTAGTGGAAGTTTGTTATGTGTTGGTTTGTAGTGGACATTTGTTGTGTGTTGGTTTGTAGTGGAAGCTTGTTGTGTGTTGGTTTGTAGTGGAAGCTTGCTGTGTGTTGGTTTGTAGTGGACGTTTGTTGTGTGTTGGTTTGTAGTGGACATTTGTTGTGTGTTGGTTTGTAGTGGATGTTAGTTGTGTGTTGGTTTGTAGTGGAAGTTTGTTGTGTGTTGATTTGTTGTGTAAGTTTGTTGTGTGTTGATTTGTAGTGCAAGTTTGTTGTGTGTTGGTTTGTAGTGAACATTTGTTGTGTGTTGATTTGTAGTGGACGTTTGTTGTGTGTTGGTTTGTAGTGGAAGTTTGTTGTGTGTTGGTTTGCAGTGGAAATTTGTTCTGTGTTTTGCAGTGGAAGTCGGTGGCTGAACTACTTTCAGTCAGTTGTCCGTGAACTTGGTAGAGAAGATGGGTGGTTGGACTGCTCTCTGTGTATTGCTAATTTCTTTATGGAAATGGATGGCTGAACTGCTCTTCGTTAACTGTTTCTTTATTGTGGAAAAGGGTAGTTGAAATCCTTCCATTTAGTGTCCATTTCTTTATAACTGAAATAGTTAGCTCTACTGCTTTCTGTTTATTGTTTTTCTTTTTTTTCTTTTTTTTTTTCAGTGTAAATAGGTGGATGAACTGCTTTGTTCATTGTCAGAGAATATTATGTAGTCGATATAGGTAACTGACTTGCTTTCTGTTTATTGTCAAAGTAATTATACTTTCTGTTTATTGCCTTTTTCTTGATGTGTAAACACGTGGTTGCACAGCTTTATTTATTTCTGTGCATGCACAAGTTTGTTTGCTTGACATGAGGCTTAAAAGATACTCAGAATCTGTCAGCAAACTTGTTAACATAGAGACTTGCAAATTACAAAAACATATTTACTCTTTTTTGTTATTTCGTTTCAAGTTTGAAGTCAATATTTCTGTTTGGCAGTATGTCTTGTATTTTTATCTGCTTGCATTTTTGTTGCACTTAGCTTTTTCCCTTCAACAGTTAACTGCTTTTTAACAGTAATTCCTTTTGATTGCATCTTTAAAATGATGTTTCAAAACCTCAGAGCTCTGTTTAAAGCACACGTACACACAAATACAAAGGTGCGTGCATGTACATGCATATGTGCGCTCAAGACACACACACACACACACACACACAGTGACGCACACACACGCACTCTCACACACACACACACACAGAGTGACGCGCACACACACACACACACACACACACACACACACACACACACACACACACAGAGCATCCTCTCCTCCCCCCCGTCCCTTCCATCCGCCATCGCTCCTCTCTGTAGCATATAAATCACAATGCAGCGGTCTTGCATTTAAGTCATGTGTTTACACCACACCTCCACTAAATCAGCTGATGTGGTGAGACTGATTACAATGCAGTGGTCTTGCACTTAAGTCATGTGTTTACACCACACCTCCACTAAATCAGCTGATGTGGTGAGACTGATTACAATGCCGTGGTCTTGCACTTAAGTCATGTGTTTACACCACACCTCCACTAAATCACCTGATGTGGTGAGACTGGGACAAGAGAGAGAGAGAGGAGAGAGAGAGAGAGGAGAGAGAGAGAAGAGAGAGGACAGACAGACACACACACAGACACAGAGACAGAGAGAGAGAGACAGACAGACAGAGACAGAGACAGACACAGAGAGACAGAGAGAGAGAGAGCAGAGGATCCATCACATTATCATGACAGAGCTCTCTGTTCCGTACATCCAGCACTCCAACCAGGGAATCAGACCATCGAGGCAGAGCTCCCCCTACAGCCAGGTGAAACAACCAGGAAATCGCTCTCTGCTCAGCGGCTGTCCCACAGGCCAAAGGCAGTGATCAATACACAGGCCCCATGAAACCTGAAGCACCTTCTTCACACTCCCCCCCCCCCTCCCTCCTCCCCCCCCCCCACTCCCCCCTCCCCCCACCCCGAGCTGAACCCAAAACCACCCATAGATTTCCTGGCCGTGATCTGTAATTGGGAGGGAAACAGCCTACATACATACATGCACACACACATTCATACTTGTGGATGATGTCAGCCCAGAACAACAGCACGGGGTTTTCCCTACAGACCATTCCTGTGGCTACAAAACGATCTGATGCACAGCACTACTACAGCTGGCGACGGTCACATCGACTGCAGCTGGGAGGAGACAACAGCTGGCCACATCACTACCAATAGTATCACAATAAACCCAGTAGCGGCGTGTGTGTGAGCCCCACCAGCGAGCTAGTACCACCGCGTTTATGACTGAAGGCTACGGGCTTGGGATGTTGTACATCATTGTATGCTAATATATTTTACACTGTGATTAGAGGCCTGACCGAGACTGCAGTGTAGATGAAAACATTCGAGCCAAGAGACAAAATACGAGCCAGAATACAGAAACAGCATGCACAGTATACATGCTTATTGAACACAAAATTGAAAATGGGAGAAGTGGGGAAAGTTAAGACTCTGAGAACGGGAGTAAAGAGACCGAGGGTGGGGGGTGGGGGTGGGGGAGCAGGGGCGGATCAATTACTAATGGAGAACGGCTTCAAAATTTGACGTCAGGGTGTAGTAACCTTGCACCAGATACAAAAAAAGTTGGGGGGGGGGGGGGGGGGGGGGGGGGGGGGGGGGGGGGGGGCAGGCAGAAACTAGGTGAATTTTTTTTCTTTTAAACTAGAGTTGGCTGGTGCAGGAGTGGGGTTGGGGGAATGAAGGGGAGTGCAGATAATGTAAAGCTGGGCATGTGAAGGGGTGTAGGGGTGGATGGGGACAAATTATGTAAAAGTTATGTAAAAGTAATGTGTGTGTGTGTGTGTGTGTGTGTGTGTGTGTGTGTGTGTGTGTGTGTGTGCTAATGTGTGAGATTTTGTAAAAACAAAGACAGGGATGGGGGATAAGGAGGGATGAGAGGTGGTGCATTCCACCACAGTCAACAAATTGCATCGTCGGCTGCTCATGGGTAAATCCTTTGTATTGTTTGGTTTTGATAAGGGGGGGTGAAGGGATGGGGGGGGGGGGGGTGTCCGAACCCCCTGAATCCGCTCCCCCTTCTCCCAGTCCACCCTGGGAAGTGACCTTCACCTCTTCAAGTATTCGGAGAAAGTGTCTCAGTGTGACAGCAACGTGGATGATGATGGATACTGTTTTCTCTACACATAGGGAAGTTCAGTGAGTACTGACAGGAAGGGGCACAGACAGGGTCAGCGGCCTAAAGCAGCCGGCCAAGATTGGACCCTGGGACAGTTTGCCCCATCACAGCACCCACGGGAAAAGAGGGAAAATGAAAGAACTTCACAGAACAGTACAGCAAAGATAAAACCCACCAAAACTCTTGACGCTGCTTAATGATACAACAGGAAAGCCAAAAAAAGAAACAAAGAAGGAAGGAGAAGTGTGCTATCATTCCTGTCAAATGGCATGACTGCAGTCACTGTATTTTTTTTACCAAACACTTGTCGACAAGCGCCTTACACAACACGATAATCAGATCTACTATTTCAGTATTTGTAACCCTGACCGTACGTAAATCCTAAAACATCCCCTGGCTGACAGAAAGCCTGGCCAGACACCATGACATAACAGTCCATGTTGCTCATAACCTAGCCGAACCACAGAAGAAGGCCTTATCAGGGCCGAGTTCCGTTACAGCTAATCCGTCATAAATCATGTGCACATGGCCATACCGAGAACCACTCTGCCGTGACCAAGTGAGTCATTTCCTCAAGCCAGTTTTCGTCATCTTTTTTTTTTTTTTTTCTTACAGGACACCAAAGGCCCTAAGAATAGAAGGGAGATATGAACACTTCTATAAATAGTAATATCTGTGACATCATCAAAGCAACAACTGAATGAAACATCTAAATTTTTCATTTCAGTATAGTGTACAGTAATCATCAGTAACTGAACTTTAAATATTTTAAGACTGAATCAATCATGAAATTAGTCCAGATTTTCTAAAGAAGTTGAACTTCAAATTAGGACATTTTATTTTTGAAAAAATAGGGCCTAACTGGGAGGAGGCATAAACATGATCAATGGGAGTCCCAAAACATTTATTTTTTTCAACTGAATAACAATTAATCATCTCATAATTATAGCAATAATGTAAATGTGATTGTCTATAGTATCATTGCTGTTGTTATCACCTGTTGTTATCATTATCATGATCATGGTTATCATACCATAACTTATTCTTGCTACTATCCAGGCAGACCACTAAACTGCCCAGAGGGAAGAGGGAAAGGGGGGGGGGGGGGGGGGGGGCATCAAAGCGAATGTGAATTGAGATGGAAGGTGGTGTAGCCAGTCAGGACAGGTGTGGAGGTAAGACTAAGGTAGCATGCTGGCCAGGTGACACCTGTGACTGATTGACAGGTCAATCCAGTTGGGGAGGTTCACCAACCCGTTCTGCCCCCCCCCCCCCCTCCCTCCCCACTCTGCCTGATCACACACCAGACTAGGGCTTTTCTCTTGTTGCTCAAGTATTAGGACATGATATTATGTATCCACCCATGTACACTGGATTATTCATGTTTTCTCACGTTAGTCAAGTATTAGGACATGATATCATGTATCCACCCATGTACATTGTTGATTATTCATGTTTTCTCACGTTGGCCAAGTATCAGTCCTCACACAGTGATCTGTAACTCCATGATGACACTGAACCTATGCTACATACATATTGGTCACTATTTTTCTATTCATCTGCTTCTTTTTCTTCTTAACTCAGTGGGAAGACATTTGGTGCCACACACCACATCCAATCAAAACAAACAAACATAACTCTCTCTCTCTCTCCTTTTTCCCCCTAGAATCTGCATTGGACTCGAGTCTTAACTTAGCAAAATTTGTTTCGACACGTGGCACACAGACACACACACAATGTTACTTTGTAGTCCCTTCTCTTTGTATGTACACAGATTCTCTTGAAATTGAATCCTTTCTTTCCCAAACAAGTTCCTTGTCCTGTCCTCTCGCTTTCTCCCTCAACCCCGACCCCCAGTCACACACATCCTCCCTTATTCTTTTCTTTCTTTGTGACTCTTTGCTGTTTGTCAAGCATGCTCAGCGGCTGAATAGAAGTCTTGTATACTTTGAAACTCCCATGAATTCCTTAAGTGCTTACATCAGTTGTTTTTTGTTTGTTTGTTTGTTTTTTTAACAGACAAGTTTTTCTGCCCTGTCCAAAGCCTTGATACATGTGTGTCAGTACAGTGCACATGACAGGGCTACGCCTTCAACCCACCAGTCAAGTGGTATACTCAGTACTATAAGCTGATTCCTGTAAGGGTTCTCTTTTTGTGCTAAAAGATTTACGACTGCAGTTCAGTTTTAACACCACCTACTGTTAGTTCTTAGACACTGATGAACCGAGTTTCTCCCTGTTGCCTTTCTCCTCTATCCTACAGTCTCACACAGCTCATACATGGTCAGGTTGGCTACAACAGAATGGCGTCCACTATGTTATGCTACAAACTTTATAAAAAAAAAAAATGTTCTTGGTCTAATCAAAGGCAGATTTTGTCAGAAACTCAACAGAAATGGACATTTCTAATGTTCAATGGATTTCAAAGATCAGATTCTTGTCATTTCTAGTATAATTTGTGAACTGCAATTTCAAAGGAAAAAAGACATCAGGAAAAAAAAGCATCAATTTACTGACCTAATTTCAGACTCCTACACCTGTAGACCTTGATTTTACAATGTTTGGGAACCCTTTGTGATCACTATGTTACACAACTTTGACATTTTGATTTTAACTTGCAAATGTTGCTGGATGTATATGATGCTCCAGATTCTTCAATGATCAAAAATAAACAAAATGCTTACCAGCATCTGCTCAAAGCGTTCATTGACTTCATAGTCTGCAATGGAGTCGACGTCCAACGCCTCTGTAAAGGGGTCCCCATTGGAGCCCCCAAAACCATGGTCGTCCACCGCCGACGTCCGAGGGCCATAGGACGTACTCTTGTGTTTCTTCTCTTTGCCCAGACGGAATCCAGCCCCCACCTTGTCCAGCTACATCACACACAACCAAAGCACAAACTTTATCACCACATGCAAAAACAGACTGACACAGGGATAAAACAAAGATCTAATTACCGTTTGTTCCTTTACACTTACAGCAAGTCAACAGAGTGCCGCAATACATACTTGGCCTGTCAGGAATCTTCCCAGCTTTGTCCTCTATCCTAATGGACACCATAGCATCTAGATGGTGTTTGGCCAGTCCAATTTCCCCAGCTCTCTGTCCTCTGTCTTAACAGACACCATGGCCAACCTCTGGGCACTGTGTGGCCACTTAGGATTCTCCCCAGCTTTATCCTCTGTCCTGCTGGACATGGTAATCTCCAGGCGGTGTCTGCATTCAGGGATCTCTCCCACTCTCAGCAAGGCAAGCTCTTGGTGGTGTTGGCCAGACAAATCTCCCCAGTTCTCTGTCCTCCCTCCTATTGAACACCAAGGTAGCCTCTTGGGTGTTTGGCCAGACAAATCTCCCCTGTTCTCTGTCCTCTTTCCTACTGAACACCAAGGCAGCCTCTTGGTGGTGTTCAGCCAGACAAATCTCCCCAGTTCTCTGTCCTCTTTCCTACTGAACACCAGAAGGCAAGCTCTTGGTGGTGTTCAGCCAGACAAATCTCCCCAGTTCTCTGTCCTCTCTCCTACTGAACACCAAGGTACCCACTTGGTGGTGTTCAGCCAGACAAATCTCCCCAGTTCTCTGTCCTCTCTCCTACTGAACACCAAGGTACCCACTTGGTGGTGTTCAGCCAGACAAATCTCCCCAGTTCTCTGTCCTCTGTCCTGCACCACACCATGACATACTGTAGATGGTGTCCTACAGGATGCCAAGACAACCTCTAGGTGGCTCCTCCAACCCAGTCCTTCACCCATCGTTTCATCTTCCTTACGACTTCTTTGGTCCGTCTGTGGAACATGGAACCTCTACTGCACCCTTTGGGGTAATCTTGCACAGCCTGTGAGGAAGAGATCTAAAAGTTTACATACTTGTGTACCCATACCCTACAGTTTACCCAATTGGTTAAGTTCTGTGCAGCTAAAAAAAACAACTACTCAACAACAACAAACAACAAACTAAGAAACTTACATAAATTTCCAAATTTTCAATTTCAAAAACTGTATTATTACATTGAAATTTCCATTCATTCAGACATGATTGTTCTTTTCTTTCTTTCTATTTTTTTCTTTAAAATTTCTTTCTTTTTTTTGTACTCTGCTGTTTATCATAAAACTGTTGTATCATTTTGCCTTTCATGTACATACTGTATCAAACATCGATAAAAATCAGAGAATTAAGCTGGATTTTGATTGCAAATCATAGTTTTGGCCTTAAAAGGCTAATCACTAAAACAAACAAAATAATCAATGCCGCAAAAGTCTACAAGCATGTCAAATTTCCTTTTTTTTGCTTTTCCATTTTTCATTTTTTGCAAAGTAATTTTGTGTTTGATTCTTCTGTAGCTACTTAAAACTTTTCTTCATTTAGAATTAAACTTGGTCATAAATTATACAGAATTTATAAAAATGCTGGACTTACATAGATATCTATTAATATTTCAAAAATAAAGTAATATAAATTCACACAATAATTCATATGAATCACACAGAACTTACTGTTAGTTTTAGATTTATTTTACCACCACTTACGACAAACTTTGGGTGACTCTGTGGCTTTGAGTTTAAGTTTGAGAAAAATAGAACCGTGCAAGAGAGAGGCACTGTGTGTGTGTGTGTGTGTGTGTGTGTGTGTGTGTGTGCGTGTGCGTGTGTGCGCGCGCATGTTGTGTGAGGGTGTGTACATGTATGCATAAGTACATACATTTGTGTATTGAGAGAGAGAGAGAGAGAGAGAGAGAGAGAGAGTGACACTAGTGACAGAGACAGCAAAAGAGAGAGAGAGAGAGGAGAGAGAGAGAGAGAGAGAGAGACAGACAGACAGAGAGAGAGAGAGACAGAGACAGAGAGAACAAGAGCGCAAGAAAGAGAGAGACACACAGACAGACAGACAGACAGACAGGCATGCAGGCAGGCAGACAGATAGAAAGACAGACTGACACAGAGAGCCAGAGATGAATTTTACCACGGTAAAAGGATAATGCATGCTTTTATGCCATGCCCTTAAGACAACAAATGCACTCTAAAAAAAACCCCAAACAAACAAAAGAAGAAACCAACAAAAAATAAGCAAACAAACAAACAAGCAAGAAAAAAAAAAAGGCTACAGGCGTATTGTACATTCTGAAAAGACGACATGACCACCCACAAAGCGTGACCGACTTTCTCTCTTTTTAACTTTTTAATTTCTCCTGATTTTTCATGACCAGTAAAATACTGCTCCAACAAAAGGCTCAAACAACAAAAGCAGATGTATACACCCCATGGTAAAAATTAATATATACTAACAATAAAAGGACAAATGACACAAAACTTGCAACATTGTGTTTCCTCCCCAACCCTTTCACATGTAATTTTTCTTCGGTGAAATGGGATACTGAGATATGTATATATATATATGCTGGAAATGCCCTAAGTCCAAGATTACACTTGTTGAGCGTTGATTCTTTTCATCTTTTGTTCTAGATGTTATTTTACTGTCAAGTCATGACAGAAAATGGAATAAGAAATAAAGCTGGCTGAATCAAGTGACTGTCACACACTTTCAGTAAAGCAAATGCTGTACTTCATAAAAAGATAAAGTTCTAGTCTAGAGGTCCACTTTTACAGAAAGTGACTGAAAAGTGAAATCGAATACAGTTTGCTTTTTTTTCCACTTCAGACATATGTGGTTGCATATATATCTTGACAACTGTTTACAGTGTATATAACCAGCATTCCTGATTTGAAGAACAAAGCTATATAATCTGGAATTATTGTCCACGTGTCATGACCAATGAACTCAAGGTCTGATTTTGACATGTGAACAGATGACAAAATCTAACCTTTGACTTTGTTCATATTTTGGAAAATTTGTGTAGACTAGAACAAGACAGTCTGAAATTTAAAAAAAAAATGTGGAATTGAAGATTTTTGCTTCATTTCTCATTTTCTGTCATAACTAACACAAGGTCACAGCAACACTAAAGCCTGTCTTACAGTTTATTCCTATCTCAGATTGCATTTCATGCTAATATTTTGCACTAAAGCCAAAGGTGCACTAAAGGTGCACGCAGTTTAATAAGAGAACCAGCGGTCATGTAGTCTTCATACTGAACTACTTTCTCTCATTCCATTTCATTTTATTGTTTGAGCAACAAATACTCTCAGTCCATGACACAGCTGACAGTAGTTTGCAAAATGATAATCACCTAACTTTGAAGAGACAATACATCACAAGAAGTTTTTAAAAAAGACAACAACTAATGTATGTTCAAGATTGAACACGGCAGAACAAAGTCTTTTGAAACTTCTTTTTATCCTGATCAGTTTTTGCCACAACCAGCACACTGTGTACATGGAACCAAGTTCTACTTTATCAGGCGAGAATCACTTCTTAAACCTGGTAGAAAAAATTCATGAATACCAGAGGTGTCATCATTTGCAGATAATCAACTTGCAGGTACATGGTTCATTTGCACTTAATTAGCTGTGCGGGTATGCAATTTGAACAAAATTTCATCAACTGCATGAAACTTACACAGTAACAGTTGAATTTTCTTTTTCCCACAAGCAATTCAATGATTCGTTAATGAACAAAGCCTTCCCCAACCCATCCCCGATCCAAATCCAGCTGCTGTTAGTGTTACGGTGTACTACCACCCGCACACCCTCCCCATCTGTAGGATCCTCAAATCCAATTGGCACATTGTACATAACCACAAACCCGCCTTCCATACCAAACCCATGATCACATTCAAACGTGACAAAAACCTCAAAGACCTCCCCGTGCGGTCCAATTTGAACAGAACCACAGCTACACCACCAGGTACTCACCCCTGCTCTAAACCCAACTGCAAAATCTGCCCCCTCACCAAACCAGACACCATCTTACAGGGCCCCAAAGACTCCTTCACAGTCAAACGCACATTCTCATGTCAGAGCCGCAACATTATATATGCCATCCACTGCCAGCTGTGTGGCAAGATCTACATAGGGGAAACATCACGCACACTTGAAACACGCATCACTGAACACCTGGCTGATATCCGCCACCACCGACCCAAACCCGTCGCCCTACACTTCAACCACACCCAACACAACATCAACCATGTCAAAGTCATGGCACTCTGGCAGTCACAGAGTGACAGCTTTGAACGCACAACTTAAGAATCCCATCTCATTGCCAAACTGGGCACACTACACCCCCAAGGCATCAACATCCAACAATAACCTTACGCACACACCCACCACTTCTACATCAGTTGGCAATATCCCCCACCAACACACACACATACACATATACACACACCACCACCATATCCCCTTCACTCACTACATACAGTAGTTACAGCCACCCTCCACCTATTTAATCTTAATTTTGCTTTATCTTTCCCCTTACAACTCCCCCCCCCCCCCCCCCCCACACACACACTTCTAATTTATGTATTTATCAAGGGTTTTTTTTTTTTTTTTTTTTTCAATTAATTTATTTCATTTTTTTTGTTCATTTACTTACACACACACACACACACACACACACACATGCACACACACACACACACACACACACACACACACACACACACAGCACCAACCAAGAAGCCCCCCCCCCTCCCGCTCCTCACTTCATACCTAATCTACAGCCACCCTCCTTCACCTTTCACATTCCACCACACCCTATGCATGTTCTATATCAATGAACTACCTACCCTCTGATCTACCCCCTACTCCACCCCCCCCCCCCCCCCCACACACACACACACACACACAATATCCCCCCCTTTCCCCCTTCCCCCCCCCCAAAAAAAAAAAAAAAAAAAAAAAAAGGGTAGGCCCAGTAGTCGACCCTCCCACCTCCAAACTCCCCCCCCCCCCCCCCCCGTAACACCCCCCTCCCCCGCTCTTTCCCTTGACCCCCCCCCCCCCACCCCACCCCCCCCACCCCGTATCACCAGCATCCCAACCCAAGTACATGATTACACCGGTCCCTCACTGCAACAACAACTCACTATATATTCCACAAAATCACACACCCACCCACACCACATTAACTTGCAGTAAACACCCCCCCCCCCCCCCCTTCCCTTTTTTTTTTTTTTTTTTTTTTTTTTTCACTGACCACTTCCTTTCCTTTGTCCCCATTGTATCTTGTATCTCATGATCACCCCTAGACATACAGGTATGCTTGGATGCATGTACATGTGTTTGTCGGGGTGTGTGTGTGTGTTTTGTGTGTGTGTGTGTGTGTGTGTTTTGTGTGTGTCCCCTTCCCCCCCCCCCCCCCCCCCCATTCCCATATATGACCACCATCATCATTACATTATTACCACCACTCATAAGATATAATTTCATCTATAGATACAACCTTTACCACCAACCGAGTCATTTATCATTGCCCCCCCCCCCCCCCCCCAAAGTTGCTGTTGTTGTTGGTGGTGGTGGTGGTGTTGTTCTGGTTTTTTTTTTTTTTTAAAACTCAACTGGCATTATCATGCCAATGCCATCATGCTATTTCACTTATGGCAATGAACAACATCCTATAGCACTGTTTACCCCACTCAAGACAATGACCAATTATCCATTATTCTTCATCCCTTTTTTTTTTTTTTTTTTTTTTCCAACTGGCATTACTACATCAATGCCATGACATTATTTCACTTATAACGACTGCCACCCCCCTACAGTACTGTAGATCTCATCACAGCTATCAACATCCATCAGTCTTTATAATCATTTCCTTTACTCCACCACTGGCATTATCACACTTACTAATGCACTCTCCTACTCCTTTTACAAAAATGACCATCATCCTACACCACTATGACCATACCTACACCTTTACCATCATCATCATCCACCCATCTTTAAACACCTGCCCCATTCCCCCACCGACACTTTACACCATGCCACAACATCATCCCACTTATACCAACAATTATCATCATCCTACAGTATCTCCAATGAAACATGACCATCACCCACCAGTCATCTACCCCAACCCCCCTCCACCCACTTTCTCAACCTGCAATATTATACCAATGCCACCTTATTATTCCACTTACCTCAGTGACTATCATCCTACAGTACCATTGATCTCACCCATGCCAGTGAGCATCACCCACAGGTCATTGGTATTTTCCTATGCCCCCCCACCTTGCACCATTGCACCATCACCACTGCATTTTTCCACTTGTATAACAATGGTCACCACCTTGGTACTACTGATTTAAAATTATTACCATTATCAGTCACTGACAATACTCCCATCCAGTGAATACCTTCACACTGCACTATATGGAAATGAAGAAGCTGAACCAACTGACAAAGGAAGGACAGCAGCCCCACTGTAAAAGGTAGTCTCCTTGGAATAAATCTAAAATATTTCCAAGGAGACAAATAGGAAGATGACTTGAGCAGCACCCAGACTTCAACAAGAGGGATGCATACTACCGGACGCCCAAATCAGACCAAGTGAACATTGTTGGACTGAGGATAAGGCTCCCCTGACCTCAACATGACAGGTCCACTATACTCCACACCTGTGAGTCTTTCAAACCATCAATGCAGTGCAGCCCCAGAGACAGCGGAGCATTCCCAGCTTGGCCCAAAGTGGAAACCTGGCCTGCCAACTCACCAATGAGTGCAAAACCATACTGACCACTGGAGGGTCTTCACCATACAGCAGCCTCCGTCACTACCTCCAGGATTCCGACCTAAGTAAACGAAGAAGACCATCATTGTGATACTGAGAACCGGGCACTCCAGACTATGACATAACATCTCTGCAATACTCCACCCTGGCGGGTCTGCAATTAATCCATGCAGCCCCAATGACGGTGGAACAGTCCCAACAACACCAAAAGAAGAATCCTGGCCTGCCAACACACTGATGAATGCAAAACCTTATTGACCACTGGAGGGCCTTCACCATACAGAAGCCCTTGCCAGTACCTCCACCATTCCTGCCTAAGGGAACGGAGAAAGAGAAATCTCTTCCTACACTACCGTTGATCTCATATGATCATCACCCATCAGTGACTGATTAATGATAATAATTTTTACCCCTCTTTGTGTGTGTGTGTGTGTGTGTGTGTGTGTGTGTGTGTGTGTGTGGTAAAAAATTTTCCACAGTTAGTCTCACTATGATCACACGATCTTAACTCACCTAGAACATTGTTTACATGTGTCCCCCCCCCCCCCCCCCCCCCCCCCCCCTTTGTGTGTGTGTGTGTGGTGTGTGTGTGTGTGCAACACATGATACCCTGTTTTTCATTGATCACTGCTATCTTCTCTCAACAAACAGCAGCATATTGATGCCAACACATTATTTCACCTGTTACAGTGAACATCATCCCACAGCATTGTTTACTTTTTTAAACAACACAATTAATATGAACCTCCCAACCTCCCACCCCCACCCCCCACCCCATAGTGGATGAAGAGATATGAGCTCTCCTTCTCTTGCCCCCCTTCCTCCCCCCCCCCACACACACACACATTACCCTCCTCCCTTTTTTTTTTTTTTTCTCTCTCTCACCCCCCCCCCCCCCCTCCCAATCATACCTTATCACCCATTTATCTTCCATCCCCTTCCCTCCCTCATTAACATTACCCACACACCTTTCACAACTACCCACACATAACTACCACCACCTCTTTCATCACCCAGCGAAATCATTTATTTTATTCACCTAAACTTTTTTTTTATTTATTTATTTTTTTTTTATTTTTATTTTTTTTTTTTATAATTTTTTTTTTTTTTTTTTAAAGTTTCTTCTGTTCATGTACATATTTACCCCTTCTATATATAATTTAATTTTTTTTTTTTTTTTTCCCAGTTTGCCCCCCCCCCCCCCCCCCCCCCCCCCCCCTTACCATTATTATCAATCCACCATTATCACAACCGTCACAAAGATATCACACCACCCCACTAAACTAGACACACAACCCTATCGTATCACACAACCCCCCCCCCCCCCCCCTCCTTTTCCTCTCCCATAATCCCCCTTGTCATTTCCGCCTAGCGGCTATTCTCCCCACCACATGGACTAACAACAGATGAGTCATTTTCGTTCTTTGTTTGTACTGTCTTAAATGTTAAATGTGATTTATTTTTTCGCCTGAAGAAGACCCAAGTGGTTGAAATGCATCGTGTCTTGTCATGTGCTTTGTTTGTCAATGTCATTGGCGGTAACTAACACCCTCTCTTTCTAAATTTTGCTTCGTTCTCCGCCGTCAGTCACTCCATTTTGAAACTTGAAAAGATGGTAAAAAACACTCTAATTTCTATGCATACAGTCACGTCTGAAAATGGATGCCCCTATGATTAACATTGGCAAATGAAATGAATTATTTTCTTTAGAACTACATGATTAACTATTTGATACTGTTGAAGCAAACAAGTCCAATGCTTAGCTAATGAAAAAGGATACTGAAAAACACATCATTCGTCATGTTCAAACTATGCGAAATGCTGTTGTAGGATTTTTTCCTTCCGATTCATCTTTCTCAGGTTCATAGAAATCAATTTTTGAACATGCATGGACTTGAAACCTAGCAAGCATATATACCACAAGGTTTGAATGTCATCATTTGCTCAGTTTCATTTTCTGTCAAAAACTTTACTTCCAAAATGATCAGCTGTTGACAAAAGCTGAATACAGCCTTAGTCTTTCAAAGATGAGCTACAGTAAAATGGCATGGGAACCAGCGGCTTACTAGTTTTAGATCATTTTGTAAAACTACAGAATACAGTTTCATTTCACTGCATTATTATTGTTCGAAGATCACTTGATCTAACTCAATATGAAGAAATCACTCTTTATAGGTTTCGAAGTCAGGGTGAAAACATTTTCTACAATATCACACAGGGGGTGAAGGCATCTTCTTGATCAGCAAATGAGACAGAGCCTTAGTATTAATATTACAATGACTGTGGTGATAATTTTTTTAAACCAGAGCAGCAAACTAACCAAAGACAAATGTGTACATCAAATTCGAATTGGCAGCGTGGTCACTGCAGTCAATACAAGTGTTCTAAATGCAATGGTCCACTTTCTTACCACCAACATCTGATCAAAGAAGAATTAAATCACAGCACTGGTGGCCTGGACTTTTTGTTGTTATTTTGTCATTTGAACAAGTAAAATACTGGTAATTACCAGAAAATGCAAATCTTCGCTGGTATAACATTCATTTCATTCAAGTAACATATATATATATATATATATATAAACAGCATGCCTGTGGATCTAAATTTGGACGCACTGATCACTAGGGCCGATAATGGCTATAGTTAAAGCACAGCTGGATGAAAACACTGGAGAGAGTTGTTGTTTATAAAAACACTACTCATCACTGCCCGAAAAACCCTCAAACATTATTGACCTACATGTGTTGTTTGTTTGTTTGTTTGTTTTGTCAAAGATTGTTACTGGACAAGAGCTAAGAATGACCACACACATACACACACACACACACGACACACTGAAAGAGAGAGAGAGAGAGAGAGAGAGAGAGAGAGAGAGAGGTGGGTGGTGGGAGGGAGTAGGTTTAGGTTTAGGTTTAGGTTTATAGGGACAATTGCCTTTAGCAATTATAGCCAGAACTGGCTTTACATGTCCCTTCTGTATGTTATCTAGTCTTTATACGGTCAGGTCTTTAACTCGCTCAAGTCTTTATTTATCATAGTCAAAATACATGGTCTTCAATAATACACTATCATCGATAGAGCTTTTGAGAAAAAGTTAGTACTTTGTGCACGTTTAATGTTAGGGGTTAATTTATTCCAAAGATTTGTTACTCTGTTACTAAAAGAAAATTTCCTTATGTTTGTGCGACAATATTCATGATAAATTTTATCCACACTATTTCTGGTAATATCAACTCTTGAAGCAGTAAAAAAAATTTTGAAATAGGAATATTGACAACACAATTAAATAATAAGTAATCCCCAGCTGATCCGATAACAATTTATGTGAATGTCATTTCTTGCGACTGTCTCCATGAGGATTAAGCTTACTTTAAGCACGTGACAAGTTGAATTGTCACTGTGCAACAGAATTGTTTTAACTAATAAATAACGCAGTCTGTCACGATCAAAAGTCGGAGACTGAGAAGCCCTTAGCAAAAATTTACACCGTGACCGTCACATTCAATTCATGACATTGCCGATTGTCACCATCACCATGGTAAGCATCGTCGGTTACGAGTCGACATCGCGACATCTCAAGACGTACCGTTTGAATTTGCACATGTACGAAAACTTTATAATTCAAAATCATATGTTTTCTACTTACGAGACTGTTCCGCTTGTCTCCTTTCCTTTTATCCATGGCTCCAAATCCGTATCTAGATTAACTCCCCGAACTGTCTCTACTGGTATTGCTGCCCATGAGTTGTTGACAGACAAGGCAGGAGCTTGGAACTTGGAGCTTGAATCACTCACGAAGCCACTGCTACACAATTTAGCGTCTGCTTTCAATTCGACACACACACATATACAAACCGCACCAGTTAATTCACGTGGATGTCCACTAACAACTGTTATAAAGCAACTGATATGTTGTAAAATCTGCAGAAATTTGCTCCCGAGGAATATCCCATCACATCCGTGAATATGTATTTCCCACTTCCCAATTTAATCATCCCTTTTCCGCCATTTTACATACTCGACATTGAGGTCAGAGGTTGTCCAATCATATTATGTTTTACAACTGGGTGGCACCTGTGATATATTTCGTTTGCATACGACCTCGTAAAGAGGAATTTACGATGTTGATTCATTCAAGTAAAAACAACATACACTCATATTATTTGCATGACTTTTTCTCTTTTGATTTTTTACAAAAACTTGATTGATTGATTGTTACTGCGGTTCTTGTTTTTCTCTAAACCAATGGCTGATTGTGTAACATAGTATAGGAAAGATGGCTGGCGATGAACTGGCGAGACGAGGATGGTATGTTTAAGTCAACGTGCCTCACCACTTTGTCATCCTCACAGTATTTCAGCACATGATTGCATGTTGAAAATTTATGTACAGTGTATACAGACGCATAGCTGAATTTTCCATTGTGTCGGAGGCCTGGGCCTATATTTCCCTTACTCCTGGATGCTGTTTAAGTATTTATTTCGGCATGCCAAAAGTTGCTGTCTGCAACGATGTGAACTAGCTGACGACTGAGCGATAGGCAAAGATTAATTACGACTATCTTTCAAACAGTATACAATGAACAAGACTGAAAAGTAGTCAAAAGCTAGACAGCACTGTCTCGTATCACAAGCAGAAAACCGTTTGCAAGATGGAAGTCACTGTGTGTGTGTGTGTGTGAGTGTTGGATCATTTTGTCCTGGGGAGTGTGTGTGTGTGTTGGATCATTTTGTCCTGGGGATAGGGGGTTGAGCAGAGTCCAGCTGCTGCCAAGGCCAACCTCACACAAAGTTTTTATTTGGAAGTAGGGTGAGGGGGGGGGGGGGGGGGGGGGGGGCGGGACTACAGATACCCAATAATTGATCATGTTTGGGGTCGGTGGTGGGTTCCAACCTATCCACTGATCAGACACCCTTGTTGAATGAAGAGGTCATCAGTGGGAAAGTTGTTCATTAGGAAGTGGTGGGGGAGGGGAGGGGAGCTAGTGCATGGTCTTTCTTTTGTTGAGTGCTGGAGCACTCTACTTCAAGCAAAAAAAAAAAAAAAAAAAGAAGAAAGACATTGGTGAGGTGGGAGGGAGTTTGGGGTAGTTCATATTATTTGTCAACAAGTTCCAGAGCACTGCCAACTATCCAGCAGATTGCTGCTATATATCCAGCACCATGTCTATTTTCAGTATATTGTCGGTTTTAGACCAGAACATGGTGGACTGCATTCAATGTTTTTTTTAATGCTGACTGTGATCAGAAGAGTAATTATTGTCTTGTGCATTTTTTTAGTACTCTCTTATTACTTTGTGCATTTTTTTTTAGCAATCTCTTATTACCCTCTGCATTTTTTACTATTGTTTTGTTCATTTTTTAGTACAGTCTTATTACTTTGTGCATTATTTTGTTTTTGTTTTTGTTAGCATTGCTTTGTGCATCTCATCTCTGTCTGTTGTTTCAAATGTCTGAAGAAGACGTCTTTGTAGAAAATTTACTTTTCGTTTAGTATCATTTATAGAAATAATTGTTACAATGCTTCTGCTTTTGTTGCATTAATTTGTTGCATTAATTTGTATTTTGGCTGCAGTCAGTGTCAGTCATCTGTTCAGCAGATCATCTACTGTCAATCCATCACATTGTTATATCAAGTGAAACATCGCATCTAATGATTTGTTGCTATGATGGTTTTTTTGTTTGTTTGTATGTTTTTTGTTTTGTTTTGTTTTTGTTTGGTTTGTCTGAAATGCTGCTTTTATGGTACAGTTTAGGGGTGGTGGGGAGGGGGAAGGGAGATGAATGGAACAGTTGGTGCCTCCCTTTCAACAAATGTATACTGAAGATGTTTTGCTTCATTCTTCAAGCAGTACTTTTTTCTTTTTTTTTTTTTTTTTTTTTTGAACCTTGCTCTGAGTCTTAAGTCTGATACATCCTTCTGATCTGAATAACCTGCCAGTGTTCCAGTTTTATGAAAGCATTGTGAGGCTGTGCTCTAATCAGAGCCAGAAATTGCCAAGTGATTTTTAGTTGTCCTTGGGACAAATAGGCAAAAAAAAAAATACTTGTCCACCCCACCCCCCACCCCCACCCCCCCTCTACTTCTTGTCCCCCTTTCCCCCTTTAAGAAACAGTTAATGAAAGTGACTATAGGGAGTGCAGTGACAAATCAGCAGACATAATTCAGTAACAGCATGTTCTGCACACATGTAATGGAGGCCAAATAAAAAGAAATATTAACACAATCTGTTTGTTCACCAGGGTATAGAGAAAAGAAAAAAGGTTTCTATTGTGTTTAAAAGCGTATAAGAAAAATTGTTGTTTCCACCATTCACAAATCCTGGACTGAATTAAAATAATGAAATCTTTGTATTGCTCTCTATCACTTTTCTCACTCTCTTCCTCTATCTTCAGCACACATTCTGAAATAAATCCATTTCATGTCCACATATATTTAGAAACAGAAAAGAATGGGAGTAGTTGTGTTATTTCCAGCAATGATGTCTACTTGTTGCTGACACATTTTACACAAAGAATATGCCTAGGAAGACAGCTTTCTATTAGGATTGTGTTATAAGAAAAACCAGAGGGGGAAGGAGCAGGGGACAGGAAGGGGGAAGGCACAGGGGAGAGTAGAGTGGTGCAGTTAGGATTGAAAGGGAAAGATATTGATAGCAGAAAGAGAATTTCCACTTGTCTGCCAGATCTAGTTGTCGCAATCAGACAGAGTCCTTTTTCGAGTCCTGATAATGAAAATCATACAGTTTTAAGAATAACTAGCGCCCAGACAATTCACAACATAGTTTACAGTGCCACTTTAGCCCAGCCAGTCAGACTGGCATACTTTGAGGCTGTTGCCACATGGGAAAAAAATGACAAGAACAGAAGAAAAGCATCCTGTATTGAAAAAAAAAAAAAAAAGAAAGAAAGAAACACTTGTCAAGACAGACTGCATAATGGTAACAGGGTGACAAAGGCTTGTCTGTTTTAATGTCCCTAAGATAGATAAGACCAGGCTGTATTGAGGATGTCAGCTAGTCCGCTTCATTTTTCACCCCCCAGTTCAGACAGGAAAATGAGACATTGTTTTGAGAGAGAGAGAGAGAGAGAGTGAGTGTTTTAATGATGAATGTTTTTTATTTGTCATTGATTTGATAACACAGGTTTTAAGAATAAACTTGATAGACAACAAATATATGCCTGTGCTTACCCACTGCTTTCTTCCATACTACTTTCCTCACTGCCTCCCTCTCCCTCCTCTTCTACCCTTCCCTTTCCAATTTTTTTCTTTCCTCTTTTCTCTCTGCAGTTAGTCCAGTTGGTGTGTTTGATCAGCAGACTGGATGCCCCCCCCCCCCCCCCCCCCCCCCCTTCACATTGTATTACATAATTTTATGGCTGTAAAACTTTTACCAAAGCCTTTGCAGTGTGCTGCATATGACCTGAATAGGTTTCGCTAGCAAAAAGTTGTTTGGAACCATATTTTTCCTGTAATCATCAAGTACATTTTTTTTTAACATGGAATTCTTTGCAATTTTAGAAGGTAAATTATTCCACAGATCTCTTTTACTGTGTTACAGTATAAATAGAGGAATTTGCCACAAAAGCGTTTTTTTTTTTTTTCAGTATGTATTTGATAAAGACAAATGTTGTCTGGTTTAAAAAAAAAAAAAAAGTATTGTTGGGAAAAAAAGATTGTACGAAATTTGGTTTCGTGTTAGTCAAGTCACCTCTTAAAAATTTTTTAGGCTTGATACCTTATAGGTTGCTTTGTGAATTGCTTTATCATTGTCATCTGTGAAAATTTCTTTAAGAGAATTGGTGTTTTCTTATTTGTTTGAGGCCATAAAAGTTTCAACATTGCTATTTTTATTGTTAGGAGTGGTTCTTTACATGATTTTAATATTGATATCCACTAGTCCTAGATATTTAGAACTCTATTTTGGTTGCTGTTACTTACTGGACAGACACGGTGGTAATATTCTGTAAGTTTTATCAGTGTTGAATGTAATTTGTTAAACCTTAAACCCACAGAACAAATTATCTGTGAGTTGTGTTTTTGATATTTCATACCCTTGTCCTTCCTTTTCCCTATACCTTCCCACTCCAGCCCCATTCCTCCCTGTTCTCTTTGTCCTCCCCCTCCCTGCTTCCCATCTTGCTTACTCATAAACACACACAACACACACACACACACACACACACACACACACACACACACACACACTCGCGCGCACGATTCAAGATTCTGTATTAGCCAATGAAATAACAAAGGAAATTAATTTTGTTTTGCATTGTTCCAACAAACAGACAGTATGCGCATGAGGAGAACAAAGATCAATACATGCCATGCCCATTTGTAATATGGGAGTGCAAAGGGGCAAAACTCAGTAACATATGGGTGAACAGACATTAAATTGAGTATGCACATGCACATAAACACCAGCACACTTACACACACACACACACACACACACACACACACACACACACACACACACACACACACACACATACTGTCTCTCTCTCTGTCTCTCTCTCTGTCTCTCTCTCTCTCTCTCTCTCTCTCTCTCTGAGTCTCTCTCTCTCTCTCTCTCAGTCTCTCTCTCTCTCTCTGAGTCTCTCTCTCTCTCTCCTTTCTGTCTCTCTATCTGTCTCTGTCTGTCACTCTCTCTCTCTCTCTCTCTCTCTCTCTCTGTCTCTGTCTCTGTCTGACTTTCACTCTCTCGTTTACACCAAATGACAGATATTATACTGCAATGAATCATAAATGAAGGTGTTTGAGACATGCTTGGTAGTGGGAGATAGGGTCTGCACATTAACTGTTTTAATGACCCATGGGTATAAGCTATTCTTCTGACAATTTTGTTTTGCACTGAACACAGCAGTGTCTTGTGCCAGAGGGAAGTTGGAACAGACGGTTGGTTGGATGTGTTGTACACTATCGGATATGCTGGATCTGGCCTTCTGTCATGTGTGCATGTTGTGAGTAGTATTCAGAATGGTAGCTTTCTGCCCAAGGTTTTTTGAAGTGTGATCTTTACAAATCAGTTTTGTTGTTGTTGTTGTTTAAGTCTCTGGCTGAGACAGATCAATGCCATAGAGTGATCAAGAAAGTGAGCAGACTTTTAATGATGGACTGATAGAATTGGATCAAGACTGCAGTATTAATGCCAAACTCCTTCACTTGTTGTAAAAAAGTGCAGCCTCTGTTGGGCTTTCTTGCAAGCCGATATGATATGGACATCCCAGGTGAATGTGTTTGAGATATGCACACCTAAAAACTTGAATTATTCACATTTCGATATGTTTGATGTCTTTACCCTTGAGAGACAATGGTAGGAGAGGTGTTTAGTTTTCCCCAAAGTCGAGTATGATTTCTCTGTTTGAAGAAACATTGGGTTCAAGATTATGAGAGGAGCATCAGTCAACCATTGTTTCAACTTCGTTCATTGGGCTGTTATTACCATGAGACATGAAGCCCCCCAGAGTAGTATCACTCCTCAAGTGTTCATTCCATGCTACAGATTAGAAGGGGAATGTGTTCACTTTGTTGCAGGCACCTGACGTCAGAAGGGCAGGAACAGTGTACAGACAATGGCAATAAATCAGCTGATGCCATCGTTAAAAATGCTCTGAATGTGAGTACACATATAACACTCTACCAAGTTTTGATTGTGTCAGTTGTAATAGGAAGACTTTGACTGATGGCTTTGTGAAAAATGCTCTGAATGTAGGTGTGCATAAATGGTACTTAACACATTTATCATTCTGGCTTCCATTAAAACATGTTTGTAATGAAGATAGAACATTTTATACGATAAAGTTATGATTATGACCTTTGGGGGGAAAGTCTGCTGATGCTGTCAGTGAAAATGCAGTGAATGTGGATTTGATACATATTCAACAAAGTTGTGCTTATGACAGTCACAGGAAATCTGTGTGTGCCATCATGAAGAAATCTGCCTAACACAAGTATAGTAGTTTCTTCAGGTAAGGTATTCTTATAACTGTAGCAATGAATTCGCTGGTACCATTGCTAAGGATGCTGTTAGTCGCAGTGTCTTCAAGTTAATGAAAGTTATGGTAATGGAAACTTGTATATTTGCTGCTGCCGTCATTGAAAATGCTCTTATTATGGGTGTAACACTATCTTCAAGTGAAGAAAGTTACAGTAATGGAAGAAAATTTGCTGGTACCATCGTCAGTGGTGTAAAACCTGCCCCCAAAAGTGACATTTATATGATTACAAAACTTATTTCTTTTTGCACTGCTTATGCATACTTAATTCTTTTTTTTACAATCATTGCTATAGTCTTTTTGTCCTTGTTGGTGTATTCTCTCTTCAGACTCTGTCTTTCAGTTATCCAAAAAATACAAGTAAGTCTGCAATTAGTTTGATATTCTAATCAGGTTTACAATATTAATAGAGCAAATCAGAACTTACATTGTGTGCCTTATAGAATAGTTTTATGAATTCCTGATGATTTATCAGTTGATTTGTTTGTGAGCACATAATGCATTGTTGTGTTGTTCTAAAATACATTTACTTAAAATTCTGTGCTATGATGTTGTTTTTTGTGTGTTTTTTTTTTCAGTTGGATTTAAGGGACATTGGGGAGAAATGGCTGCCTACAGGCCTCAACGCTGGAAGAGCCAAAGTGGACTACGTAAGAACACATACCCTTTGGCTTACCTTCTCTTGCCTATCAGCCCCAACAGTGTGGAATACACCCCCATGCACCATTAGACACTCCACCTCTGCATCTTACTATTATCACTGAAGACCACTGTGCATGAAATCCATACTATGAATGCAGTGGCAATGCAGTTATAAATAACAATATTATGAATATGAAGTAAGAAATAGTCATGCTAGGAGACGCTAACAACACTCCCATTAACGCAGAAGGGAAAAGCTGTTTCCATGTCAGCTGCAGTGATAATGAAATGATTTTTTTTTTTCAAATAACCATTTGGGGCTACCTCACAGAAAAAAGTTATCAAATTGAAACCTCTGCAGCCAAAAACTGAGCAGGTGAGTTTATGGTTGGTTGAAACTCGCAGCATTTTGTCTGCTTTGCCTGAATACCTCCAGCAGAGTCTTTCTTCTTTTTCTGGCTATTTTGAAAGCATTTGGCAGTCCACATATGCTCTTTGGAAATTTTGTTATTTTCAAATGTTGTTCAGTTTGAAAGATTGCATTCCAACAACAAGCAGCCTTCTGCTTCTTTAAATTAGTTGTGAAAAGCTTGCACGTCCTGCAGACCATGACGTCTTTTTGGGTGTCAAAGACATAACCTTGCCTATTAGTGCCTCTGATCGTTGGTCTGCCAGGATTCTTTAAGTCTGCATGGTTGTCACATTCATGCAGGATATCGTATGCTTTTTTCTTCACTGCATGGTGCTTAGCAGTGGCGGGCCATAAAAACTCAATAACAAGCTTTGCATGTTTTTGAAAAGAAAGCCAATGCAGAGTGACTTCCCCTGCCTGTCTGAATGCATAGAAAAATAACAGACAATATTTCTGCAAACTCTGCTGTACAGGGTTTGAGTGAGAGACGTGTTCTCCTCATTCGTTGTGTAGGGAGTGGAGAGAGCAAGTTGGTGAGGAGGGGGAACCAAAGGCAACTCTGTAGTGCTGAGGTGGAGGGAAACAAACTATGGCCATGGGGCTAATCGGAAACTCTTGCTGACCTCGCTGATTTACTTACAGTATTCGGCAACAGGACCACTGCTTTCATCATTCCCTCTGCTGCATCTGACTGGGGGAAGAGGGGATGTTCTCAGAGTTCTTCCATTTTCTCTCTTACCCCTGGGTGCTAGGATGCAGCACCTGCTCCAGGGTCAGACCTTGGTTGGCCACCATTCTTCTCCTTCCTTCCAACATCCTTGGAGTTCCTGATGGGTGGGCCCCAATCAGGATCGACACTGTTTCATTCATTTTATGCCTGTGCTGTGCCTGGAGTGGGGTAAAACAGCAAGATTTAATTGCCCTCTCTCTCTGCTCCTGCTCTTTGTGTTAGCTGTCAGTACTTCTTTTTTTTTTTGTCTCCCTCACACTGCCATTCTCCTGCCAACTGCGGGGAATATTATTTTGTGCATTTGTTTCTTATTCCTTTTTTTTTTTTTTTTTTTTTTTTAATACATCAGAAGAAAGTGTATTTATCGAAAGTAATGGATTTCTAGTTGTGCATTAAACAATTTTTAAATAGTCTTTACTTAATTAGATTTGTTTGATCGGATAGATCATTGATATCACCTCATTGTATCTGTGTGTGTGTGTGTGTGTGTGTGTGTGTGTGTTGTGTGTGTGTGTGTTGTGTGTGTGTGTTGTGTGTGTGTGCAGGTGGTGGGCCCAGCTGTTCTCCAGATCCTGAAGTTGCGAAACCTGTCAGCCCCCAAGGACAATGAGGAATCGCAAGCAGCGCCACGGCTGTGGAAAATCACACTGACCGACGGCCATGCCAACATGGTTGCCATTTGTCTAGAACCACTCAGGAATCTCAAGTGAGTTGGTCTTAATCACACTCTTGACTGACTAGCTCTGTAATCAACATGGTTGCCATTTGTCTAGAACCACTCAGGAATCTTAAGTGAGTTGGTCGTTATCACACACCTGACTGACTAACACTGTATCAGTATGGTCGCCATTTGTCTAGAACCACTCAGGAGTCTTAAGTGAGTTGGTCTTTAACACACCCCTGACTGACTAACTCTGTAATCAACGTGGTCGCCATTTGTCTAGAACCACTCAGGAATCTTAAGTGAGTTGGTCTTTAACACACCCCTGACTGACTAACACTGTAATCAACATGGTCGCCATTTGTCTAGAACCACTCAGGAATCTCAAGTGAGTTGGCCTTTAACACACTCCTGACTGACTAACACTGTAATCAACATGGTTGCCATTTGTCTAGAACCACTCAGGAATCTTGGTCTTTGTCACACCCCAGACTGACTAACACTGTAATCAACGGGTCAACAGATTGCAATCACAAACAACTTGGTCTGCCTCAGACAACTGGCGGTTCAGGGTCAAAACACTTATCTGAGGGGGGATGGGGAGGGGAGGGGGGGGGGGATTTCACTGAAGACTTACTGCTGTCAAGCTGTCCCTAGAGTTTCTTCCGACAAGAGAAGAGTCTGAGTGAGCTGGTCTGGCCAGCTGGCAGCGTAACCAGTAGACAGCAAGCTCAAGTGAGAAGGGATGCTGATTGCTGTAATGTACGAACAAAGTAACCCCCAGATAACTATTTACATGAGTTAGGCAGTTCTTGAATGCTGATCAACTCACAATAGATACAGTCTCAATTGAGTTATGTTTTACCTGATAGCTGAAGGACCAGCAAAATGACCAGTTGATACCAGTCTCATGTGAGTTGGTTTTACCTGATAGCTGACCAACCAGCAAAGTAGCCAGTGGAGAGCAATCTCAGCTGCTAGGTCTTTGCCAAAGTGCTGACAGACTAGCAAACAGCTAAGAATTAGCAATCACAAGTAAGTTGGTTATACCCAGTGGCTGACCAACAAACAAACTAACCAGCAGATGCAGATTCACTGAGGATTTGAAAGTAATTACTTTTTCCATAGAATTTTTTCCCACAGTATGAATAATGAGTTTAAAACCACCTGTTGAAAAACTGTTAGAAATCAAATAACGTCAGTGATGCCTACTGTCCTGATTTAGCAGTATTTGTTATTTTTTTTAAAAAAAGAAACAAATGGAGTAAACCAATGGCCATAACAGGTGCTAGTTGCATTTTACTAGGATAAAAGAACGATAACCTCACAATGAAAACAAAAAAATAAGAGCGTCTTTTTCCAAAGGTAGACAATCTTACCAAGGAACAATAATCTCACCCTGAAAACAAATAAGAGCTTCTTTTTTCAAAGGTGGACAATCTTACCAAGGTAAAAGAACAATAACCTCACCCTGAAAACAAGTAAGTGCTTCTTTTTTCAAAGGTGGACAATCTTACCGAGGTAAAAGAACAATAACCTCACCCTGAAAACAAATAAGAGCTTCTTTTTTCAAATCTGGACAATCTGTAAGGTAGACAGAAAGTTCTCAAAAACTGCTCATGTGCATTAGCCCATAATCAGTATGGAAGAGACCACATTGAGCCCAATGTAAAGGGAAGTGCTGAACAGATGGCTGGCTGTGGCAAGCAGATCAGACTATGTAAGACAGATGAAGAAGTTGGATAGCGAACCTGCGAAGAAAAAAAAAGATAAAGATAAAAACATCACCAGACTTCAAGAAATAACAAAATGAACGGTGGCCATGTTTATAAGGACAGGAAAGGGAAAACTTGTACGCAGTTGTTTGTCTTAGCATCAGACACAGTGTGGCCTGTGCTATCTGGAACTTGACAGAGAAAACTGGGTGAAGCCTTACTGAGACTGCTATTTTTTCCCCCCAACAGTCTTCTGTTCTTTCAGCAACTAGCAGTTGTGTATATCAGTGTGTATCTGTCTGTCAGTCTTGCTAGTACTTTCTGTTTGTCTCTCTTTCTGCTCGGTCTCTGTCTCTGTCTGTCTGTCTGTCTTGCTCCCTCTCTTTCTGTGTCTCTCTCTCTGTCTCTGTCTCTCTCTCTCAGTGTCTTAAATGTTTTGATCACTTTCATCAACTTCACCCACATCAGTCTGTGATGAACAGCTTGCTGACCCCGCCTGGCTCCAAACTGCTGCTAGAGGGCACTGTTGACGTGGAGAGTTCCTACCTGCTGCTGACCAATAAGAATGCTCGGCTGTTGGGGGGCCGGGTCGCAAGCCTGGTGGAATCCTGGGAACTCAAACGAGTAGGTTGTGAAGGACAGGAAACCCCAAGTCACGTCTCTTTACCCATTGATTTGTAGTGGTTTACTGACTGGATCATTTGCATTTTATGTTGAAATTGGTGGACATTATCAAAGCTTCAGGTGGTGAAACTTTAGAAAGATTGTCATCCGCTAAAGGACCCAGGGGAGATGATTTGTCATCCAGCAAGTGGAAAGAAACTCTCGTGTTTACAGCTTGATGATTTTGAGTGTTGGTGTGTAACGATGCCTAAGGGCAAAACTATATTCATATAGTTGTCAGCTGTTGACCAAAAGGGATTGTTCTGACTGATTCAAAGAGAACAAAGATGACAAATAAGTATCTTCACCACTGCCTCCACTGTGGAGTGAGTTTGGATTTGTGGACAGTGCTCCAAAGCGCTGTTAGTCATTCAGACAAGGAATAGGAATCTTTAGTTGCACCTGTGTGAGCTTCAGCTCATTTCCAGTTGTTTTTTGAGGTCTTGACTGACTACCCCAGGTTCTTATTTCACATGATACTCATTGTTACCATTTCTCTCTTTAACTCTGGTAGACTTATGTTAGGGATTAAGCACACAAGATTTTAAAGCAGTGAGTGAAATTTCAAGTAGAGTTTGATTGAGAAATAATCAGTTTCAGGATAAAAAAACGCAGAGTAACTTTTATTCAAGACTGGCACAGCCTTTTAAACATGGGAGCAAAAGTTACCCCACTTGTTTACAGTTTATTGTTTACTGTTCCCTGCCTCATTTCATTTCCAATTCCAAAGGTTTCATAGATAAACCAAAAATTTGCAGTATGCTTATTGAGTGTTGGTGGTTTTTGCTATTCAGTCAAGGAATAGAAATGTGGCAGTTTTATTCAGCCTGTTGGGATTGGGTAAGGAGAATGTCATGGTTGTAGTGGTGGGGATGTTCAACAGACTGTGATGGGATGGAGGGTGGATAGGATAAGGGGTGGTGGAGTGCCTGTTTGTCCACTGAATGGCTGGGGGGCATGTCTGTGTGTGCGTCAATGTGGAGGGGATCTTGGCAGTGAATGCAGCAGCAGTGTTTGAAAGGGGTTTGGCAAACTCTGCAAAGACACATGGGTCAGACATAATGAGTAGCCGGATCGCAGCAAGTCATGTGCTGCTAACACAACCATCCACTATCCCACCACCAGCATCTGGTAGAACAAGTCTAATATCAGTACATAGTACTGCATGCCCATGTATTTTTATTTTGTATTTTGTCATCTGGACAGGTAAAATATCAGATATTAGTGATAAATACATACTCTGATGATGTACAGGCATAAGAGATGATGTACAGGTATGGGCGATTGTGTGTGAGTGTACTTGTTTGTTTGTTGTATGGTTGTTTTTTTGTTTTTTTTTGTTTTTGTTTTACATTTTGTGTAAATTTAGAAATCAGTCCTGATTCAAAGTAGATAACCATCCTTTGAACAGCCATTTCACATTTATGTCCATATTTAAACATACATTCATGCTTATATATTGGTTGTCAAATGGTAGAGGGAGGGGTGTATGTAGATCAATAGTTCAATGGTAAGTGTATTTCAGCCCTACTGTTGGTTGGTCAAAATCAGTCCTGATTCAAAGTAAATAACCATCCTTTGAACAGCAAATCACATTTATGTCCATATTTAAACTTGCATTCATGTTTATATATTGGTTGTTAAATGGTAGAGGGAGGGCGGAGGGTGTAGATGAGTAATTCAAAGGTCAGTGTATGACAGCCCTGCTGTTGGTTTGTGAACAGAAGCTGGCCCAGCAGTCTCGCCTTGGAATCCAGTCAGAGGGTGGCCCACCACCGTTTGTGCCTTTTGGGAAAAAAATTGCCACTGTAGAAGCGCCCCGAAGAGGTAGGATGTGGTTGTGTCTGAATGTGGCGGGTGTTTGGCCCAGTAGGGGCCTACATTAATGGCTTCTTCGTTCCCTATCCTTTTTTGTAGGCAACATCCCGCAACAGCTCAATCTATTCTGCTGAGCTGACAGCATTGGTCCTGGCACTTCAGATGGTCTCTGAATTAAAACATAAAGACTTTCTCATTCTTTAGGACTCCCTTTCTGCTTTAATAAAGGCCAGTTCTCCCCATAACCTCAAGCCCCTCAACAGCTGAATTTTCTGGAACTGTACACTTCTCTGAAATCTCATAATTATGAAATAGTTTTTGTTTGGGTTCCCAGTGCGTTGACATTGGAGGTAATGAAGTGGTTGATCAACTCACCAAGAGTTGGGCAGGTGCTCTGTGCCTCACACCATTGACATTGGGGTAATGAAGTGGTTGATCAACTCACCAAGAGTTGGGCAGGTTCTCTGTGCCTCACCCCATTGACATTGAGGTAATGAAGTGGTTGATCAACTCACCAAGAGTTGGGCAGGTGCTCTGTGCCTCACACCATTGACATTGGGGTAATGAAGTGGTTGATCAACTCACCAAGAGTTGGGCAGGTTCTCTGTGCCTCACACCAGTCTGAAACCCAAAGCTCAGGCTTGTGTCGAAGACGTCTGGCGAGAGGAATGGAACTCACAGACAGATAACAGTCTCTACTGAATTCATCCAAACCTGAAAGAGTTTTTACTGTGTGCCCCAGGCAGGCGAGAAGAAGAAACAGTCTTGTGCTGTTTGCTCACAGCCCTTTCATGTATTTTTTAAAAGTGAAGAAACCCTATAGTACATGCTATGTGATGTACCACATCATAAAAACAAAACGTGATGTAGAGTGTTGGGACTTGCATCATAAAAACAAAACATGCTGTAGAGTGTTGGGACTTGCATCATAAAAACAAAACGTGCTGTGAGTGTTGGGACTTGCATCATAAAAACAAAACGTGCTGTAGAGTGTTGGGACTTGCATCATAAAAACAAAACGTGCTGTAGAGTGTTGGGACTTGCATCATAAAAACAAAACATGCTGTAGAGTGTTGGGACTTGCATCATAAAAACAAAACGTGCTGTAGAGTGTTGGGACTTGCATCATAAAAACAAAACATGCTGTAGAGTGTTGGGACTTGCATCATAAAAACAAAACATGCTGTAGAGTGTTGGGACTTGCATCATAAAAACAAAACGTGCTGTAGAGTGTTGGGACTTGCATCATAAAAACAAAACGTGCTGTAGAGTGTTGGGACTTGCATCATAAAAACAAAAGTGCTGTAGAGTGTTGGGACTTGCATCATAAAAACAAAACGTGCTGTAGAGTGTTGGGACTTGCATCATAAAAACAAAACATGCTGTAGAGTGTTGGGACTTGCATCATAAAAACAAAACATGCTGTAGAGTGTTGAGACTTGCATCATAAAAACAAAACGTGCTGTAGAGTGTTGGACTTGCATCATAAAAACAAAACATGCTGTAGAGTGTTGGGACTTGCATCATAAAAACAAAACATGCTGTAGAGTGTTGGGACTTGCATCATAAAAACAAAACATGCTGTAGAGTGTTGGGACTTGCATCATAAAAACAAAACATGCTGTAGAGTGTTGGGACTTGCATCATAAAAACAAAACATGCTGTAGAGTGTTGGGACTTGCATCATAAAAACAAAACATGCTGTAGAGTGTTGGGACTTGCATCATAAAAACAAAACATGCTGTAGAGTGTTGAGACTTGCAAGATGTCGGACATGAACGCTTTACAGCAGACCCCATGAAAACCTTTTTCGGAGATGTCCACCTGAGGTGATTTTTTTTTTGTTTTTGAAACGGATCAACATTTTTCATCTGATCTAAGATTTTACAGAAGAAAGTTTGTAATGAAATTCCAGTTTATCTATAGGATTTCTGTTTTATAGAGTTGAATATTTCTTTTTTGGTTGATGTTTAGAGTTAACTTCAACAGGGTGACAGCAGTGATACGGCTGTTTGCAGATGGGTGGGCTACAAGCGATATGTTAACTTCAACAGGGTGACAGCAGTGATAGGCTATTTGCAGATGGGTGGGCTACAAGCGACATGTTAACTTCAACAGGGTGACAGCAGTGATAGGCTATTTGCAGATGGGTGGGCTACAAGCGACATGTTAACTTCAACAGGGTGACAGCAGTGATACGGCTGTTTGCAGATGGGTGGCCTACAAGCAACATGAATGGAATTGGTGCAGGAAGATGTACTTTGCAAATCATATAATCAGGTATACCAGCATGATCACTGTAGGATATAACTTTGCAAATCATATGATCAGGTATACTAGCATGATCACTGTAGGATATGACATGAGAATATGTCTTTCATTTTCGGAGTGGTCCAATGCTTACATAAGCAAACAGAGAGACAGATGACAAAACCTGCTAACTGGCTTGATGTGTTGCAGACAATTTCAAGTCGTTGGTGGCCAGCAAGCCGGTCAAAGAGGAGGACGACAGTGAGTTCCAGCAGCTGCGACAAGCCACCATTGCCGAGGCACTGATGGTCAAAGCCAAAACGTTTGGCGGGGGGCAGAAACCGTTTGTCAACGACCGTGACGTGGCCCACATCGTGGAGATGGGCTTCTCCCCTGATCAGGCCTCCAGTGCTCTGCGACAGTGTGGCGGGAATGTGCACGAGGCCATTGGGAACTTGCTGGGGGGCAGGAACAGGGAGGGCTACGGGTCCATGCGAGGAGGAGGAGGAGGGCGAGGGGTCTTTGCTGGAGGGAGAGGAGGGGGGCCCAGAGACAGAGGAGACAGGAACGACTACAGACAAGAAGATGAGCGTGAGGATTCTCGACGAGGCGGCCGAGGTAAGTGGTCTTTGTCGTTGACGTAGTTCATGGTGGATGGGGGGGCGGGGAGAGGGATGCCAGGTGCTTTCAGGACCAATGGCTCCCCTGCCTTCTGAAAATTCTGTGCTTGTATCGTCCTCTTTGCAGTCGGTGTCTTTGACTCTGCCTTAACTTTATTTTCGTCTTTCTTGACTGTCATCTTCTGGGTTTTTTTTTTTTTCAACCTTTGTAGACCGTTCATTTGTCTTTGAAACTTTGTTTTTTTAAATCACAAGTATGATAAGCCGGCTTTGTTGTTATTGTTGTTGTTCTTTCAAGTTGGTAGTGGAAATTGGACACACTCTTCAGAATGGATGTTAGCTGGCCCATTTTGCAATGTCTGTTTGCCCCTATGGATATATTTGTTGTTTTTTTTTTATAGCATTTGAATGTTTATCATTATTTTTGTTTACGTTACCTATTTATCTTTTTATTCTGGGATTGATACAAGATCCCTGCATAACCTAGCTTTAAAGCATGTAGTTTGCCACCATGTTATGAATTATTTGTGTTGTTTCTCTTCCAAGATGTGATCTCTTTCAGGATCTGATCTTTGTAGGATGCGACCGTTATTTCCCAGTGTGAGTTTGAGATCCCAGACAAGGCTTGGTGTCATGACTGAAAACAAACGATCCACTGTGAAGAGCATTTTAACCCACTCATATAAGCTTTTTTTTTGTCTAACCACATTGAAAAGCAGTTGGAAGTTGTTTCTAGAAGTTCCCCACCCTGAAAAGCATTTAGACCCACTTCTACTTTTTAATCGACACTGAACAGCATTTTAGTGCACTTCCGGAAAGCTTTTTCATCCTTGGTATAAAGCACTCCTAGAAACTTTCGTGTCCAGTTTGAGAAGCTATTTTATGCATGAAAAGAAATATTTTGATCCATTCCTGAAAACCTTTGATTTTTTTTAGTCCACATCTAAAAGCATTTTGAATCAATCCTAGAACTGTTTTATCAACATTGTAAATCATTTTTCATCCACATTGCAAAGCATTTTTATCCATATTGAGGAGTATTTATATCTACTGTTAAAAAGCATTTTTGTCTGTATTAAAAAGTATCTTTGACCCACTCCCAAAAGCATTTTGATCCTGCATAATAAAACAGTGTCAGAAAATTTCGGGTTGGCAATGTTGATTGCTAGTTCCCTAAGTCTGTGGCAAACTTTCAGCCCTGAAATGGTTCCAATGCCTCTGTATGTCAGGTGGAGGCCGAGGGGGTGGCCGCAGAGGGAGAGGAGACAGGGGTGGGGAGGAAGACGAGCCGTTGTCCAGTCGACCCAGTGGTCCTGCCACCTTGTTTGACTTCTTAGAAACCAAGATTCCGTCCAAATCAGGTGAGGAGAGTGACTGAGATCTGCGCGATTGGCTGGCCCTTGCCTCCTGCTTTGAAGTCAGGGGCATGAACTGACTGAGGCCTTGGGTTTTTTGCTGGCCTTATTTCCCTGTTCTGGATGAGTGGAGTCAACTGATCAAGTCCTGTGTCATGAGCTGACGTTATCTCCATTTTGTGTGTGTATGTGTGTGTGTGTGTTGTTATTTCTTATTTGTTTGGTGTGTTTTTTTAGAGGGGGGAGGGGGGAAGAGGAATTGTATGTTTTTGTAATGTTCAGCAGATCAGTGGAGTGAACAGGCCTGTGTCATTGGCTGTTGAGATGTCCGTTTTTGTTTCTGCCTTTTGGGTTTTTTTTTTTTGTGTGTGTGTGTTTTTTCAAGCCCATTAAGTGAATTGACAGATGTCTGTGTCATTGGCTGGTGTTATTCCGCCCCTGGCCCCACCTCCTTCCCGAATCACCCCATCCACTTCATCCCCTGGCTCCCAAATTTCAACTCAAGAAGGACAGAAGCTATGGACGTGCCTTTGTTTGTCTTCAGTTGCTTTGTTGTTATGAGACGTCTTTGTGGATCTCCTATGGTTTTGTTGTTATGAGATATCTTTTAGATGTCTTTGTATTCCATGTTTTTTGTTATCATGAGATGACTTTGTCTTTCATGGCTTTTTTGTGAGGTCCTTGTTTGTCATCTCCTGACTCAACGTTGTTAAAATCCAGTTTTCCCTTTCATAGGGTTCCATGTGTTCAGCATGAAAACAGCTTGCTGAAAGGAACTTTTTTGGTTTCAGAAACTGCACAGGGTCACTCAAATCAGAGAGTGTCATCATCATCATCATCATCATCCAACCCCAAGCCTTCTTCAAACCAGTACCCCAGCCAAAGACTGCACATTGCTACTAATGGTACCCATCCCTCCAGGGGCCCCCCCTCTGCCTCCAACTCCGTGGGTCACCCCTCCCCCTCCCAGTCCAACTCCAACTCCAGCCACAGGTCCGGGGGTGGCTCCAGTTACCGTGACAGCCCTGGCTCTTCCCGCTCCTCGGACTCCAACCATCACAACCACAGCTCAGACTCAGGTTACCGGTCCTCCGATCACGGTGGTGGGGGGAGGGATTCCAGAGGGGGAGGGGGAGGTCACCACGGCGAGGACTTCAATCCTGGTCGGCGCCAGCAGAACCTGCCCCCGCGGTTGGCCAACAAGATGAGCCGGGATGGTGGCGGCTCTTTCCAGGGGCCGGAACATGCGAACGCACAGGGTCAGGATTACCACCAGGAGAACAGAAGCGGGTATGGGCGAGGAGAGACCCACCCTCCCAAGGCCGACCACAACCAGCGTAGGGTGCTGCGGGAGCAGTACCCTGACAACAGGGCAGGTAACCAAGGAGGCAGGGACATGCCGCCGCCCTTCACTCATCACAAGCAGCTGGATCACCAGCCCGGCATGCAGGGGGGTGGTGGGGGTCAGAGGCCACGCTACGACCAGAACAGGCAGCAGCATCACCAGGGGCCAAGACGGCATGAGGTAAGTGTTCCATGCAGACCGGAGACTGAACTGGTTTAGTGAAGGCAACAAGTAAGTCTTACCTGCTGACTCAGGGGTTGAAACATACGAAGGCATGACTTAAGTATTTGCTGTTGTGTTAGGATTGAAGCAGTCAGAAGGCAGAACATAAGCATTCCCTGTTGTGTTGGGTTTGAAGCAATCACATAAGCATTCCCAGTTATGTTGGGATTGAAGCAATCAGAAGGTAAGACATAAGTATTCCCTGTTGTGTTGGGATTGAAGCAATCAGAGGGCAAGACATAAGTATTCCCTGTTGTGTTGGGATTGACGCAGTCAGAAGGCAAGACAAAGTATTCCCTGTTGTGTTGAGATGGAAGCAGTCAGAAGGCAAGACATAAGTATTCCCTGTTGTGTTGGGATTGAAGCAATCAGAAGGCAAGACATGAGTATTCCCTGTTGTGTTGGGATTGACGCAGTCAGAAGGCAAGACATAAGTATTCCCTGTTGTGTTGGGATTGACGCAGTCAGAAGGCAAGACATAAGTATTCCCTGTTGTGTTGGGATGGAAGCAGTCAGAAGGCAAGACATGAGTATTCCCTGTTGTGTTGGGATTGACGCAATCAGAAGGCAAGACATAAGTATTCCCTGTTGTGTTGGGATTGACGCAGTCAGAAGGCAAGACATAAGTATTCCCTGTTGTGTTGGGATTGACGCAGTCAGAAGGCAAGACATAAGTATTCCCTGTTGTGTTGGGATTAAAGCAGTCAGAAGGCAAGACATGAGCATTCCCTGTTGTGTTGGGATTGACGCAGGCAGAAGGCAGGACATAAGTATTCCCTGTTGTGTTGGGATTAAAGCAGTCAGAAGGCAAGACATGAGTATTCCCTGTTGTGTTGGGATTGACGCAATCAGAAGGCAAGACATAAGCATTCTCTGTTGGTTTGGGATTGACGCAGTCAGACGAAGAAGAGAAGTAACTGTTTTCTGCTGCAGGTGTCAGTATTGCTGTATTGTGTTATTGATGCTGCTGTAATGTACGCTGTAAATAGTGATGCTTTAATGTGTTTTAAATGTTTATTTCATTATTAGTTTATTGTTGTGTTACAAGTGTTGCTGTGGTATGTTGTCAGTGTTGTTGTCGTGTTCTCTATGTGTTGCTGTAGTGTGTTTGGGGCATTGTGTTAGAGTACGCTTGCTGTATTGTGCAGGGTTCCGCCCACTTCATGTGGCGGAGAGGGCAGACTGTGCTGGCCAAGTACTGGGAAGATGATCAGGTACCTCTCTTGTCTTTCCTTCCAGCGTTCACTGTCCCTTCAGTTGGACTTGTTACTCTCTTTTCCTTCTCTCTCTCTGTCTCTGTCTCTCTCTGTCTCTCTCTCTCTCTCTGTTCTGTCTCTCTCTCTTTCTCTGTCTCTCTCTCTCTCTGTTTTTCTTTCACTGTCTCTTCAGTTGGACTTGTTACTCTTTTTTCTTTCTCTCTCTCTCTCTCTCTCTCTCTCTCTCCTCTCTCCTCTCTCTCTCTCTCTCTCTCTCTCTCTCTCTCGTTTTTCTTTCACTGTCCCTTCAGTTGGACTTGTTACTCTCTTTTCCTTCTCTCTCTCAGTCTCTCTCTCTCTCTCTCTCTGTTTTCTTTCACTGTCCCTTCAGTTGGACTTGTTACTCTCTTTTTTTTGTTCTCTCTCTCTCTGTTTTTCTTTCACTGTCCCTTTAGTTGGACTTGTTACTCTCTTTTTCTTCTCTCTCGCTCTCTCTGGGGTTTTTTTCACTGTCCTTTCAATTTGACTTGTTGCACTCTTTTTTTCCTCTCTCTCTCTCTCTCTGTTTTTCTTTCACTGTCCCTTCCGTTGGACTTGTTACAGAACTTACACTCTCTTTTCCCCTCTCTCTCAGTTTTTCTGTCTTCTATTAAGCTCTCTTTTTCTTCTCTCTGTTTTTCTATCTTCTATTAAGCTGTCTTTTTCTTCTCTCTGTGTTTTTCTATCTACTAATAAGCTCTCTTTTTCTTTGCTCTGTGTTTTTCTATCTTCTATTAAGCTCTCTTTTTCTCTCTGTGTTTTTCTCTCTTCTATTAAGCTCTCTTTTTCTTCTCTCTGTGTTTTTCTATCTTCTATTAAGCTCTCTTTTTCTTCTCTCTGTGTTTTTCTATCTTCTATGAAGCTCTCTTTTTCTTCTCACTGTGTTTTTCTATCTTCTGTGCTGTCTCAATGGCGTTATTTCCAAGCCGCTCTGTCCCTGCCCCCCCCCCCCCCCCCCCACACACACACACACACAGCCACACCCAGTCTTTTTGTGGCAGCCTGCACACTGGCAGTTCTCAAGATGCAGTCAGTGTCAGTTTATCATGAGGCCACCCACCGGAGGAGAACTCGCACTGCTGCTGTCTCCTGTGGGCGCTTTTCAGCGATGCCTGCTCTGATTTGGTGTATGCTGGACACCGCCTGCTAAGCCTCCTAGGGTCGCTAGGAATTGCTGGGTCACCAGCAGACTGCAAGACAAAAGTTCACAGTTGGTTAGAATCATCGGAGAATTATCAGAGGTCATGGGTGGTTCAAATGATCACGTTTACAGGTGGTCAAGATTATCAATGAATTGTCACAGTTCAAGGGTGGTTAGAATTATCAGGTGTACAGATGGTTAAGGTTATCAGTGAATTATCAATATCAAGGAATTGGCTGAGTTCATAGGTGGTTAGAATTGTTGGCATGGAGACAGATAAGGTTATCAGTGAATTATCAAATTTCATGGGTGGTTTGGGCTATCATGGTTTACTGGTGGTTGAAATTGTCTGGGGATTTTCAGAGTTCATGGGAGGCTTTATATTAGAATTATCGAAGTTTGTAGAGGGTCACATATATTAGAGAATAATCAGAGTTGATAGTGCTTAGAATTAACAAAGTTTATGAGTGATAAGAAGTACCTGAGGATCTTTGAAATTGGAAAAATCAGAGTTTATAACTAATATAAGGGGTTCATATTATCAGACTGTATAGTTCACAAGAATTGTCAGACTTAATAGTTCATTTATAGTTCACTAGAGTTATTTGAGTTCTTATCAGGGTTTATCAGAGTTCTTAGATGTTGACTATTACAAGAGAATGATCAGACTTCATAATTAGTTAGCGTTATCTGAGAAGTATCAGAGTTCATGAGTAAGTAAAATTCTCAAGAGTTCATGGGTGGTTAGAATTTGTAGAATGTATAGGTGACTAGAATTGTCACAAGTTAATCTGATTCAGTATTTTTGTTGTTGTTGTTATTTATCTGTCTGTCTTTCTCTGACCCATTGACGTTGGTGAAGCTGATGCTGATGGTGGTGTGTGGTTGACAGCTGTACCGTGCGGTGGTGGAGGCAGTGGCGGAGAATGGAGCCACAGCTGTGGTGACGTTCCTGGACTATGGCAATCAGGAAGAGGTCTTGTGTTCAGACATTCACCCCTTCCCTCATCCACACAACTGGGTGCGTACTGTCAACTCCGTCTGTGTGTGTGTGTGTGTGTGTGTGTGTGTGTGTGTGTGTGTGTGTGTGTGTGATTGTGTAAGTGTGTGTGTGTGTGTGTGTGTGTGTGTGTGTGTGTGTGTGTGTGTGTGTGATTGTGTAAGTGTGTGTGTGTGTGATTGTGTAATGTGTGTGTGTGTGTGTGTGTGTGTGTGTGTGTGTGATTGTGTAAGTGTGTGTGTGTGTGTGTGTGTGTGATTGTGTAAGTGTGTGTGTGTGTGATTGTGTATGTGTGTGTGTGTGTGTGTGTGTGTGTGATTGTGTAAGTGTGTGTGTGTGTGTGTGTGTGTGACTTTGTAAGTGTGTATGTGTGTGTGTGTGCGTGCATGTAATGTGTGTGTGTGTGTGTGTGTGTGTGTGGTGTGTGTGTGTGTGTGTGTGTCATGTACATATTTGTACATGTGCTGAAGTACATCAGTGTGTTTGAGACAGAGTGTTGGAGGCTTGGGGTGTGAATGACGGTCATCAGGAGGGGAAGAGATTGTCAGATGAATCAGGCTCAGAACTCAAAAGAAGGAAGGTAAATGGAAAAGAAGGGAGATTCAGAGAAAACAGTTTGTGTTTGGAAAGGAACAGGCAGACACAGACCTGAAACAGGTACCAATAGACACAGATCTGAAACAGGTACCAATAGACACAGACCTGAAACAGGTACCAATAGACACAGACCCGAAACAGGTACCAACAGACACAGATCTGAAACAGGTACCAACAGACGGAGACCTGAAACAGATACCAATACACAAAGACCTGAAACAGGTACCAACAGACAGATCTGAAACAGGTACAACAGACACAGATCTGAAACAGGTACCAACAGACACAGACCTGAAACAGATACCAACAGACATAGACCTGAAACAGATACCAACAGACACAGATCTGAAACAGCTACCAACACACAGAGACTTGAAACAGGTACAGACAGACACAGACCTGAAACAGGTACCAACAGACAGATACCTGAAACAGGTACAGACAGACACAGACCTGAAACAGATACCAACAGACAGATACCTGAAACAGGTACAGACAGACACGGACCTGAAACAGGTACCAACAGACAGATACCTGAAACAGGTACAGGCAGACACAGACCTGAAACAGGTACCAACGCACATGGATCTGAAACAGGTACCAACACACACACAGAGACCTGAAACAGGTACCAACACAGAGAGACCTGAAACAGGTACAGGTACCAACAGACACAGACCTGAAACAGCTACAGGTACCAACAGGCACAGACCTGAAATGGGTACAGACAGACACAGACCTGAAACAGGTACAGACATACACAGACCTGAAACAGGTGCTGGTACCAACAGACACAGATCTGAAACAGGTACAGACAGACACAGATCTGAAACAGGTGTAGGTACCAACAGGCACAGACCTGAAACAGGAACAGACAGACACAGACCTGAAACAGCTACCAATCAAAACATTATCCATTTCCAGAACAACAGCTACCCCCCACCACCCCCGGCGCCTCAGGGAGCGGCACTGATGTCCTCTCCAGGGTTCATTGCAGGCTATGGGCCGGCGCCCAACATGATGGCCGCCCCTCCCTTCCCCGGCCAGGAGGGCTTCGCCTCAGGCCCCATCCCCAACATGGAGTTCCGGCGGGGAGGGGCGGGGCCTGCAGCCCACCGGAGACCTGAGCAGCCAGACCGACGCCGCCCCACCCAGAACTTCTACACCCCACCTGCCCGCAAGAGAGAGGGATGATGATGGGGGACTGTAGCTGGGTTGGGGGGGGGGGGGGGGGGTAGGTTGCTTTTTGCTGTTTTAGGGATTCAGAATCTATATGCTGTCATCATGATTTGTTTGTCATTGGTTTGTTTTTTGTTTATTGCTCTTGTTTTAATAGCAAAGCTAAAAGGTTTATTCTAAATTGTGACAGTTTTTTTTTGTTATAATGACCCCTCCTCCTGACATGTATATTTTTTCTAATGAATGATTATCAGTGAGGATGTAGATGTCGGTGTGCAGTTTTTATTCCGTTCAGAGGCTGAACACCAGAGCTGTCCTCTACGCTTCCTTTCATAAAACATCCTGGCGTTATCCAGGCTTGAGAGATGCAGACAAATGCAGTGCTAGTGAAGGAAATTTGAGTAACAGTCTCAGAGAGGCATCTGCTTAGTGGATGAAACTCGTCTGTGATTCCAGTCTTCCCATTTGAACTGGTAGTAGGTGAAACTCCGGGTGAGAGCTGGCTGAGGCAGGAAAATCTTGGAAATAAATGATGATGGTAGGACCGTAAGCATGACCATCTGGCCTGTATGTCCACAACACTAACCGCACACCATGGTACCAGGCTGTAACACAGATATACACACACCCAGCCTGTAGGTCTGCAGCTGTAACCACATACCATGGCACCAGGCTGTGACACAGATATACACACACCCAGCGTGTAAGTCTGCAGCTGTAACCACACAACATGGCACCAGGTTATGTATGACACAGATATACACACACCCAACCTGTAAGTCTGCAGCTATAACCACACACCATGGCACCAGGCTATGACACAGATATACACACACCCAGCCTGTAAGTCTGCAGCTGTAACCACACACCATGGCACCAGGCTGTGACACAGATATACACACACCCAGCCTGAAAGTCTGCAGCTGTAACCACACACCATGGCACTAGCCTGTAGGTCTACAACACTAACCACACACCATGGCACCAGGCTATGACACAGATATACACACACCCAGCCTGTAAGTCTGCAGCTGTAACCACACACCATGGCACCAGGCTATGACACAGATATACACACACCCAGCCTGTAAGTCTGCAGCTGTAACCACACACCATGGCACCAGGCTATGACACAGATATACACACACCCAGCCTGTAAGTCTGCAGTTGTAACCACACACCATGGCACCAGGCTATGACACAGATATACACACACCCAGCCTGTAAGTCTGCAGCTGTAACCACACACCATGGCACCAGGCTATGACACAGATATACACACACCCAGCCTGTAAGTCTGCAGCTGTAACCACACACCATGGCACCAGGCTATGACACAGATATACACACACCCAGCGTGTAAGTCTGCAGCTGTAACCACACAACATGGCACCAGGCTATGACACAGATATACACACACCCAGCGTGTAAGTCTGCAACACGAACCACACACCATGGCACCAGGCTATGACACAGATATACACACACCCAGCCTGTAAGTCTGCAACACGAACCACACACCATGGCACTAGGTTATGTATGACACAGATATACACACACCCAGCCCCCCCCCCCCCCCCCTTCCCTTCTCTGCCCTGTTTTACCCCCTCCCCCTCTCCACAGCCTGTTTCCTCCACTGTGTAGAGGTTGGCTGGTTCAGTGTGTAGTGAGTGAGGTCCCTTCTGGGTGTCGGTGAAGAAATGAGGTCTGTGAGTGACGAAATGAGATATGTGAGTGACGAAATGAGATCTGTGATGAAATGAGGTGTGTGAGTGAAGAAACGAGGTGTGTGAGTGATGAAATGAGATCTGTGATGAAATGAGGTGTGTGAGTGAAGAAACGAGGTGTGTGAGTGACGAAATGAGATCTGTGATGAAATGAGGTGTGTGAGTGAAGAAACGAGGTGTGTGAGTGATGAAATGAGGTGTGTGAGTGACGAAATGAGATATGTGAGTGACGAAATGAGATATGTGATGAAATGAGGTCTGTGAGTGACGAAATGAGATATGTGAGTGACGAAATGAGATATGTGATGAAATGAGGTGTGTGAGTGAAGAAACGAGGATTTGTGAGTGATGACATGAGGTGTGTGAGTGATGAAATGAGGTGTGTGAGTGATGAAATGAGGTGTGTGAGTGAAGAAATGAGATCTGTGAGTGATGAAATAAGGGCTCTGAGTTAAGGAATGAATCTGTGATGAAATGAGGTGTGTGAGTGATGAAATGAGGTGTGTGAGTGATGAAATGAGGTGTGTGAGTGATGAAATGAGGTGTGTGAGTAAAGAAACGAGGATTTGTGAGAGATGAAATAAGGGTTCTGAGTTAAGGAATGAGATCTGTGATGAAATGAGGCGTTGTGAGTGATGAAATGAGGTGTGTGAGTAAAGAAAGAGATCTGTGAGTGATGAAATAAGGGCTCTGAGTTAAGGAATGAGATCTGTGATGAAATGAGGTGTGTGAAGTGATGAAATGAGGTGTGTGAGTGATGAAATGAGGTGTGTGAGTAAAGAAACGAGGATTTGTGAGAGATGAAATGAGGTCTGTGAGTGATGAAATGAGGTCTGTGAGTGATGAAATGAGGTGTGTGATGAAATGAGATCTGTGAGTGAAGAAATGAGATCTGTGAGTGATGAAATGAATCTGTGAGTGATGAAATGAGGTGTATGAGTGATGAAATGAGGTGTGTGAGTGATGAAATGAGGTGTGTGAGTGATGAAATGAGATCTGTGAGTGAAGAAATGAGATCTGTGAGTGATGAAATGAGGTGTGTGAGTGATGAAATGGGGTGTGTGATGAAATGAGGTGTGTGATGAAATGAGGTGTGTGAGTGATGAATGAGGTGTGTGAGTGATGAAATGAGGTGTGTGATGAAATGAGGTGTGTGATGAAATGAGGTGAGTGATGAAATGAGGTGTGTGAGTGATGAAATGAGGTGTGTGAAGAAATGAGATCTGTGAGTGATGAAATGAGGTGTGTGAGTGATGAAATGAGGTGTGTGAGTGATGAAATGAGGTGTGTGATGAAATGAGGTGTGTGATGAAATGAGATCTGTGAGTGATGAAATGAGGTGTGTGAGTGAAGAAATGAGATCTGTGAGTGATGAAATGAGGTGTGTGAGTGATGAAATGAGGTGTGTGATGAAATGAGGTGTGTGATGAAATGAGGTGTGTGAGTGATGAAATGAGGTGTGTGAGTGATGAAATGAGGTGTGTGAGTGATGAAATGAGGTGTGTGAGTGAAATGAGGTGTGTGAGTGATGAAATGAGGTGTGTGAGTGAAGAAACGAGGATCTGTGAGTGATGAAATAAGGGCTCTGAGTGATGAAATGAGGTGTGTGAGTGATGAAATGAGGTGTGTAGTGATGAAATGAGGTGTGTGAGTGAAGAAATGAGATCTGTGAGTGATGAAATGAGGTGTTTGAGTGAAGAAATGAGGATTTGTGAGTGATGAAATGAGGTCTGTGAGTGAAGAAACAGGCGGGCATCTGTCAGTGAAGGCAGGCCGTCCACTGCGTGTCCAGCAGGAGGACTGACCGCATGCCTTGAGTTCAGCAGCATGGGTCTCCTGCTGTGTGAAGGAGGACAGAACACTGTTCCTATGGGTTGATGGGTGGGACTTAACAGCTGTAATCTGAACCATCCCGAGGACAGAGAGACAGTCCAGGCTTCAGCAGAGTGGGTCGTCTGGGGTGGAATGACTAATACACAAATACACATTTTGATTGTTTTTGTATCAGGTGACTGATGCACAATACCAACATTATTGTTTTATCGATTGACTGATACACAGTATCATGATTTTTTGTTGTTGTTGTTAGATCGGATGACAGACACACAATACCATCATAATTTCCTAGACAGCCAAATTAACCCGTTCGCTGCTTGAAAATGTTACAAACAAAGGCTTTCCCAGTGCCAGGGAAATCTAATGATTTGGGGGTAATAATTAACAAAAAATTCTAGCTCAGAAACTACAAAAGATATAACAATGAAATATATATGATTTTTGAAGGAAATTGAATGAAGATTTTGAATCTGGGCTTCTTTTGTTTTAATTTTGATAATAAAAAAATATTTAGGCAATTAGATTTGGATAGATTTTTTTGCACGATCAAAAGCATATGTATTTACCACTACATCTTCACATCCAAACAAGAACACAAAGCAAAAAAGTTGAAAATAAAGTTTGTATTGTCACACTACACCTGTAAATGAAAGTAAAACAGTTTAGAAGTCTGTCAAGACGCTCACACTCTATGCAGACAGGTCAGTCCACGACCACGCCCCCCTCTTCCCACCACGCCCCCTTGCTGGACTTCAACCCTCTCTTTCACTGCTCCTCTTCCCCTACCTTTCCCTCTGCCCCGTGCCACGCCGCGAGCAGGCCGCGCTCCCCTCTTGCGCTGACTATCACGTCACTGACCACTGGCACGCAGTGCAGAGTACACACTAGGCAAGCTCGTTCGACGCTGGCAAACCAGTCAGCTGAACACACACTGAGGTCACACAGCCCGACACAATAACTGACGAATACGGTCGGCAATTCCATGACTATCATCATCTCACCTTCATGCTCGAGTGAGTCGTTGAATAAAAGATTATTGTCTTTGTCAAAAATCATTAGCAGAGCCTGCTCAGCTGTGTAAACACGTTGATTTGGTCGCTGCGCTTGTCGAAGGTTGTGCTGCCATCTTTGCAAGCGAGACGAAGTGCTGGCTGGTCATCCAGTCAGTGATGAGAATAAATGGGCTTTCCCCTCACGTGTGGTCATTTACATATCATTTTAATACTACAGACATATAAGGCTTACTACGCACACTCTATTTAAGTCCGTTGATAGAAATAGTAACGAATGAAAATTCAAGAAAAATGCATGACGTCAGTGGACGGCCCATAGGCACTGGGAAAGCATTTTTAATGCGGCGTCAGCTGACGGCTTAAAGGCACTCTACGGGTTAAGTTATGAAACCGAGACTGTTTTAAAAGAAATTACCTCCCAGAATTAGGCCAGTTCAAAACTACACCAAATATTGCATAAAAGTGCGGTGATTAATGTAGTTTGCCATGCACTTTTGTGTTTATAACCGACCAGTGTCAGAAACAGCCTTGTTTCTGAAAATTTGGAATCAGTCTGCTAAGACTCTCCCAATTCCCTACATCGTGGTCATATCACACATTGCCTGTGAAGTTTGAAGCGGGTGTAGACTGGTCCCAATAGTCTGTACAGCTCTCTTAGCCATTGTTGTTGATTTGGCAGGACTGTTGTCACTCGGTTTTCTATCATCGAGGTAAAATGACAGTCCACTCTCAGTGTTAGTCATTGTCACACTCGATATCAGCTGACCAAGTTTTTTTCCAGCTTGAATCAAAGCACTTTGCAAATGCAGGCAAGTTTTGCTGATGTTGATGTCTTTACACGGGGTGTCTTCAAGTCGCTAACTTCCCAAGCAGTATGGGAACAAAATGTAGGGTCACTTGACAGCGGCTAAAGGCAGATAACTAGCTGACTGGCAATGGCAGAATTGCAATAGTGCAAAGGTTAAATTATTCTCTTGGTATATTTCGTTTGCTATTTAACAGACTGAAGTAGGGCAAGCCTAGGCATTTTGAAAGTTTGAGCCGATGTATTATGTGACATTTGTGATGTATAATGTAGTATATGTAATGCATGATGTAGTACATAATAATAATAAATAATGTATAATACTTATATAGCGATTTCTTGTTACACAACTCATGCGCTTACATCCACCATTTGCACTTATTCATCACACTCGTTACACAACAGAAATGTACAATGTAGTCTACATATGATATAGTCCATGTAGTCTGTGTATGCCTTCTTCCCTGTCCTGTGGTCACCCTCCCCATCCAGGAGGTTATGTTTTCTCCCCATGTCTGCCTGTCTGTCAGCAAGATGAAGCACAAAAGCACAGGACTGGAAGACAGACTGCAGGTCAAGGAGAAGCCAGTAGACTTTGGTGAGGATCCATGGAGGGGATGTAGATCCCACCACCACTCTGGGACACACACAAGGTTGAAAGAACTGTTTCCACAGAATGTGAGCTTCGTGGAGTAACTGTTTTCTGATTGACAGCTGTCTCTGATATCATTTGAAATGATATATTTTCATAGGATATTGACACTTTCTGGTGGTATGAACTATGACATTTTGTGATTTCCATATCCTGTTAAATTGAACTTCACAGGAAACAGTAACTCTTTTACTCCCTACCAACTATTACTTCCTCTGGCCAAAAAAAAAAGAAAAGAAAAAATCCTGCTCTTGAACAGACAGAGGGTGGATCAAGGATTCTGACAGAGTTATGAGCTCCTCACAGTGCCCATCTTGTTGGACATGCCATCATGATACAAACTGTTTCCATGGAAAAGGAATGGAACTACATCAGGGTACAGATCAGCACAGGTGAATGTCTACCTGTTGTAGAAAATAGGGTGTGCTGAAACAATCAGCAGTCTGTGCTAACAGGTTGGTTGGTGACCTGCGCCAAAGAGATTTGTCAGCCACGTAAGTTGGTTGGTTGGTTGGTTGTCAGTCCACAAGATGATGCGCAAACCTCCCCGGTGGATTGTGAGGACACTGGGCAGGGACATGGAGGGTGGCCCAGGGAAGAAGCCATGGTTGTTGGCGCTGATGGGACCACAGGCTGGATCAGGGTCTGGACAGCAACATGAGGACTGCATTTTCAGGGTACATCAGCAAGGGGAAGTCGCTGTGTAGGAATTGATGACCACCTCTAAGGGTGGAGGAATCCATGAAGTGTTGGTGCTCCTTTCCCAGGGTACATCAGCAATGGGAAGTCACTGTATAGGAATTGATGACCATCTCTAAGGGTGGAGGGAGCCATGAAGTGTGCTGTATGGGGATCACAGGCTGAATCCATGCTCTGTACAGCAACATGAGGACTCCTTTTACAGGTAACATCAGCAAAGAGAAGTTACTGATTAAGAACTGATAACTATCCATACAGATGCCACTTTTCAGTGTCAGAGTTTAGGAACTGATAACTATCTATACAGATGCCACTTTTCAGTGTCAGAGTTTAGGAACTGATAACTGTCTATACAGATACCACTTTTCAGTGTCTGAGTGAAATCCAGGCAATAGAAAATTTGAAAATTGGCTTTTCCACCCACCAAAGGTTTATGCTGTTTATTTCAGGCCTGTGAAGAATTCTCTCTGCTTTTCCAGCTCTTGAAATGCCACTTTTCAGGTTCAGGCTGGAAATCTGAACTGTGAAAAATCTAAACTTTGCCAGTGAGTGGTGTCTTCAGTTTTTGGCAAAGTTTCAGCACTGTCCATTGGAAGGCCCAGTTTTTCTTAGCTTTGCAAAGATTTCTTTGCATAAACAACAGAGAAGTGATTGAAGTGCAAAAGCTGATTTTGTCATCAACAAGACCAGCTTTCCTTTCATGATTTCTCCTCTGCTGTCTGTTGTTTGGAATGTCGGCAGATAAGGTCTTGACAATGTCAAGAAATTTAGTGAGTTAGGTTGAAAATATTTGGGAACTCAAGTCTGGTTAGAAAAGCAAGGGGAAGTAGACTTGGCATGATGAGTGAAATGATCTAGAAACCGAAAATGAATCTGGATTAAGATCATGCAGATCATCTCATTTAGCTAAAGCCAGCTCTCTTCTCCTTCCTCTCCCTCCTCCCCCATTTCCTCCCCCATTGTTTTCACTTTTAGAGACTTCTGGAAGGTGGAACCTCCCACCCCACCCCTTCTCCTCTGCTGGCACACTGGGCCTGGGAAAGTGTGAGAATCAGGTTTCAGGTGTGGAAAATTTGGAGATTCAGTTTTCATCAGTTTTCTGGCCTGGTCACAAGAGTGGTGTGACACCCCTGCATCAATGAATATGTATTTTCATATTATCAGAACTTTGTAGCTGTATAAACATTTCATTTTTCCCCACTTCCTATCACAAACAACACACAGGAAGTACGCCTTTCTGTTCAAGCCTACCATCACCTCTGCAGCAAAAAAAAAAAAAAAAGGTTTTGTTGTCTCTCATGACTGAAGTTAAACAAGAAATGAGTACAATGAAATATGAGGTTACCCACTACCCCTGTTTCTGTGCCCGTGTTACATGAACTTTCATTTTTGTGTTTTTAATGCAGTAATATTTTGGTGCTGAAGGGGATCCAAGAGGGATCCAGATGCCCTTTGACCTCAGGAGGTCTTGGCTGTCCAGAGAGCTGGTCTAGTGGACTGGCAGAATGATAGTGAAATTTGCAGACTTTTTGACAACTACAGTGATATTGGTATTGTCAGGTCTTCATCTGTTCCTTTAGTTATACATCACAGGATGCAGAATCTCAGTAGATAGTGTTAACATTGTTGTACACGGAAATTCGTCATTCTGCCATTTTACTTTTATGTACTCAATGGTTTTTATACAGTTGTGTTCAAGAAACAGTTTTATCTGAGCTGTTTGATTATTTCGACTCTTATGAAATTTTTTTTTGTGTTTAAACCTTATCTTTGCTACTTTGGAGAAGAATGTGTTGTCACAATTCATTTCTACATTAAGCTGCTAAAGGATTTGTTTTAGTGTATGATTGCTTTGCACAACATTGCTAACGTGGAGGATACAAGGAGATGGCATGCCCTTTTGCCTGGGAACAAACCACAAACAATCTGGATCAGGACAGACCCATTCTACTGGAACATAGTCAATACACGCTGGCTTGTACAAACACACATGTACATAGATCCTTGCACATTGAGTGAACACATAGATGGACACACTCACACAGGGACTCAGGCATTGTAGTCCAACTGAGCGCACAGAGCTAAGGGGAAAAAAGTGAGGGGAAGAAATCTATTAATGGGCACACGTGAACACTCACAAAAAGTACATGGACACTCACAAAAATTAGTGCTGATACACACAAAAACTAACACGTGCTCGCACTCTCTCTCTCTCTCTCTCTCTCTCTCTCTCTCTCTCTCTCTCGCACACATACACACATGCTGGGTGCTCAACTTGACATGACATTGGCTCTGAATTTAAGAAATGGTCATGTTCTTGCACCACTGAATGAAGCGCTTGCGATGCTTCACTGGAAACCCACACTTCCAGTCTGAAATCATTTCTCAAGGCTTGTGAAGTAAGCTGCCGCTGTGGGTGTGTGTGTGTGTGTGTGTGTGTGTGTGTGTGTGTGTGTAGGTTTATGATGTGCATGTGAGCATGTATGCATGTGTGTACATCGGGAGGGCAGATGTTTGTATCCTGTTTCTTGGGTTCTTTATGGCTGCCCTGCCTTCTGGAAGTTCTGTGTTGGTTACCTCCCTTTTCCAGTCCCTCTCTCTGACTCTGCCTTTTTTTTCCTTTAAATTCATTTTTATGATTGCTTAGTGGTATCTACTGGGTTTTGTTGTTGTTGTTGTTTTTCTTTTTTCTTTTTTTGCTTTGTGGACCATTCTGCTGTTTTTGTTCTGGACACTGGCATAAACTTTCATAACTAACAGCAGTATATGACATGCCAGCTTTCTGGTTGTTTTCTGGCAATTATGTAGTGAAAATTGTACACACTGTCCCAAAACGGACACCATTTGTCCATTTAGCCATGTTTGTTTGTCCATATGGCTCTTTGTTTGTGTAAATTTTTTTGTGATAGTGAAATGTTTGTCATTTATTTTTCACCTTTTTTTTCCCCCCTATGCTGGAAGTGTGAACTGTGGAGAATGCCCGCCCCTCTCAGCGCAGCCTGATTCATGAGCTTTGAAATGTCAGTAGTGCAGTTATATATCATAACCACATTTTCTTTTTGTTTGTTGGCTTTTTTTCTCTCCAGGATATGGTGTTTTTACAATTATTTAACCTATTTTGTGATGTGACTTTTGTCCTTGTATGAGTTTGACAGCCTTGAAAAGACTGTGTGAGGTCGTCTGGGCTGCAGTGATGGAAACTTAAAACTTCAACAGTTTAGTAGGATATATTTTTGTTATAGTGGCCCGAAGCATTGTGTTTTTACCCACCTGTATGTGTGTGTTAAGTTTGAGTACTATTCACATGTAGAGAGAGAGAAGGTGGATTTGATGGACATCATCTATCCATGACTGACGTGTCACATACTCACATGTAGAGAGAGAGAAGGTGGATTTGATGGACATCATCTATCCATGACTGACGTGTCACACATTTCATCACGGTATTAACACGTTGATGTAGACAAGATCATTTAAAATTTGTAGCTGTTTTTATAGGTTTTTCTATGTTTGTGTATTAATTATTTATCCATCTGTCGATCTTGTTGTCTCAGTAACTCTGTATTTCCCTCTGTGCTTTTGTTTGTGTACTGTCTGTCTGTCTGTCTGTGCCTCTGCCTAGATACATCTCATTGGTTGCTTTTGTCTCTCTTCCTGTCTCTCAAATGCCCTCTCTGTCTCTCTCTCCTTCTGGTGTGTGGGTGTGTGTAAAGGTTGTCAAATCATATTAAGACTGATGTCTCAGAAACCAAGCCAAAATGGATGATCAAGACACAGATAATACCTCCTGTCCTAACCCATAATTTCCAGGAGTGAATTTATGCTGTGCCCTACATTTGATGTCAACTTGTCTGGTACAATGTACCGGATGCTTCAAACAACGTTTTCATTGCAGAAAGAACAAAGTGTTAAGAATTTATCAACAGTGATATGTACAAGGCAAAAATCAAAGTGTCCATTCCAAACTGAATTCCTAAATCTTAGCTGCAAATACTGTGAAGTGAGAGGGAACTCATTTCATGGTGGAAGTTGATATAGATATATAATGGTTTATGCTTATTCAATTTATCATTGCTTTATGGTTTTGAAGTGAGGGAACATTAAGAAAATTTAGATAAGGTAGAAAAATAGTTGCCTTTCTTGTTTATTTCCTGTTGGTCAGTATCACTGAATGATTGTATTTTTGTTTTAATATATTTTTGGTTGTATTTGTAGATTTGTTCGTGGTAAGTGTTTAGAAATCTGTGATAATTTTTGTTGTTGTTGTCATTTTTGCTGACTTGTTCGAGGGGTATGATTGTGTTTTGATGTGGAAAGTACACCTCTGTTCTGTTTGGTTGTTATGATTGTATTTTGTTTTAGAAAACACACTCCTCTTTTGTTTGGTGGTTTTGATTGTTATTTTGATTTAGAAAACTGACCCCTCTTTTCTTTGGTGGATATGATTGTATTTCAGTTGAGAAAATACTCACAGACATGATATTTTAAAATAAAAACACTGCACAAGTTAGAGAAGGTCAAGAGGCATAAAAATAACAAAGACTGTGTTTGAAAAGAGAAAAGAAAATGTAAGCCTCTGTCTCAAGTTTGGAGTGCTCACTGTTGAAAATGTTAAAAAGCAAAAATAATCTTGACTTTGTGTGCTAATCTTACATGTGCAGACATGAATGGGTCAGTAGAATTTTGTTGTTGTTGTTGTTGTAATCAGACAGACAGATGTGTTGCCTGCCTTGCTGACATGGTCCAGATGAAATATTGCATTTGCCTGGATAAACCCTGCTTGACTTTTTAAAATTTCTTTTTGACCCACCTCCCTTGTCCTCATGACCCTTCCTTGACCTCTCACTTTTGACCCACCCTCCCATGTCTTCATGACCCTTCCTTGACCTCTCACTTTTGACCCACCCTCCCATGTCTTCATGACCCTTCCTTGACCTCTCACATTTGACCCACCCTCCCATGTCTTCATGACCCTTCCTTGACCTCTCACTTTTGACCCACCCTCCCATGTCTTCATGACCCTTCCTTGACCTCTCACTTTTGACCCACCCTCCCATGTCTTCATGACCCTTCCTTGACCTCTCACATTTGACCCACCCTCCCATGTCTTCATGACCCCTCCTTGACCTCTCACTTTTGACCCACCCTCCCATGTCTTCATGACCCCTCCTTGACCTCTCATTTTTGTACCCACCCTCCCATGTCTTCATGACCCTGAAAGAGGTAAACTTATTTTATAAAATATAGTGTTTTAATAATGTATACAGGTGTCGTCGGAGTTGAACAGATAATTGTGCTTTTGTCCTCATAAATTTTAAGCGATGTGTTAATACTAGTGTGGGTATTTGTATCTAGAGACTTAGATATGATAGCTGAGGTCCTGATTTGGCTCCTAGTAGTCCGCTGGACCCTATAAACACTAACTAACTAACTAATGTCTTCATGACCTCTCCTTGATCTCTCACATTTGACCCACCCTCCCATGTCTTCATGACCCCTCCTTGACCTCTCACATTTGACCCACCCTCCCATGTCTTCATGACCCCTCCTTGACCTCTCACTTTTGACCCATGTGGTCATGGCTCTGCCTGGACTTCTTTTCCTTGGCCCACCCTCCCAAGTCACCATGACCCTAGCCTGACCTCTCAGTTTGGACCCACCTTCCCTTTCTCTTTTGGTTTTATCATTGTAATAGGGGTTTGGGTTTTTTTTTACGGTGATGCAGCAAACTTCACTGAAAAGATCTGTTCATAGCTTTTGTTTAGTTTTGTTTTGTTTTTTTCCTCCAGCAGATCTGATGAAATGATGAGCACTTCAAAGTCTCTCAGTCGGCTAACACCAAGGTCACAATAGTACTGAAATTAATTGAACAGGCTGGGTCACAAGAAGAATAGTCTCCCTTGCCTCTGCTTCTCTAGTTTTCTTTGCGAGTTTACGTCTTACTGCAATCAAAACAAGTTTATCATTCTTACAGCCATCAGTTGATGTTCTCATCGAGAGATCCAGCAGACAGTATTGACAGGTTGTTTAACTCTTCAGTGTAATGTTGGTCTGCAAGTCAGCATCTTCCTTCTGCCTAGAAGAGGTAGACAAGTAGCTGCCAGGGGAGACTAGGTTTTAGTCTGGAGGGCCAACTTTGGTTGGTGTTCCTTTCCTTCCCCTTTCCCCCCGCCCCCACCCCAGCGCCAGACCTGGCCCTTTGGTGCTGTGTGAAGATCTGACCTTTAGTGTTGTGTGGGTGGGCTTAGACTGGTGTCTTAGATCTTCTGCCTTGTGACAGGTGTGTTCCATAGACACATTGTGCTCAACGTTAAGGTAGTACGTTGATCGGGAGTGGCCCAGTCTTCAATTTTCTAATGTGAAGATGAAGTCTCTTTTTTTTTTTTCTTTGAATTACAATTGGGAACCCCCATCCCACACCATTCATGTAATTTAAAGGAAAATGTATCGTATGAAGTGTGAAAAACATAGTATCGATTATGATTGGATTAAAAAAAAAATTTCTTTTACTGATATCCTTGTAAAGTCTGTTGTTGATTGGATGTTTTTTTGTTGTTGTTTTTTTTAACTGATATCCTTGTAAAGTCTGTTGTGTATCGTTTTTCTCCTCTCTCTGTAGTTGCCTAGTCACTGGTGTAAATAAGTGAACAAATGCAGTACACAGTTTTAAATGAAAAAGAAAATAAAAACAGCTTTGTTAGCTTTTGCCTTACCTCCTTTGTTTTCACAATGGGTGTCATGTACATATGATTTGACAAGTTTTGTGACATTGTTGAAGAAGGCAGCCTTTTCTTGAAGTGCATAGATAGTTAGTGTACACGACTAATAGGCAGGTCACTGGTGAAGCAATTCATGTTTTAGGCATGTCGTAGAGAATGAGTGTATGTATATATTTGATATGTGTGCGTGTGCGCGTAAGTGTGCACCTATGTGTATGGATGTGCATCAGTTTCTTTTTGAATTGGAGTTTGCTACATTTGTTTGATTTTTTTTATCTTTTTTTGTGTGTGCGTAACAAAATGTGACATGTTGAAAGCAGTCCAGAGCACAAATGTGATAGGGCCAGTCACAGTGAACAAAGCGACAAACCTAACAAATTTAGTTAAAAAGAAAAAAAAAGATCATCTATCATGGAATCGATTTTTCCCCCCTCCTGGCACAGTCGGTCATTTACCGTGTATTCATGACCTCTGTGTGATGTGTTCATGCCCTGTGAAAAGGTCAGAGAGACATTAATTAGTATCACACAAAGCCAGAGTGACAGGAGGCCTTGTTCATGTTGCATAGGCCTTCTGCCAGTTTTCTGGTTGATCTTGTCCTTAGCTTCATTGTTATTTTGTTCTATGATTCCGAGTGTTTGATATGCTTACTGGTGCGTGATGATCCATGTGCTACTCTTTTTACCTGTGTAGTGAACTGAGTTCAATTTGTTACATTTGCTCTTAGTGTATGATTTTTTTTTTTTTTTTTTTTGCAGCAGTAAGAAAAGCATACTACACGTCACTGCCAGAAGGGTTTATCTCAGGAATTTTATTTTATTCTATTTAATTTCCCTTTTTCTTTTTTTGATGTTTCATCTGCTGAAGGAAGTTGTCCATGGTTGTCTGGCTTTGTGAAAGCCTGTTGGTCGAAGGCAGGCATCGCAAGCCGCCCACCACCTCCCCTCCTCCCCCTCCCCAGCTTGCTTTCCCTGCCCTTTAGTTTTTTTGAGGTGAGGTTTGTAAACATGTTATTTATTTTTGCCCTGTATCCAGTGGAGGTCTCTTGGTTCAGTAGAACTGGTGAAGTGTTTCCGCACAAAGTGACACCTCCTAGACCAAACCTTACATGGAACATGACAATGTCTCCAGTACAGTAGTCTTCACACACACGTTTCTCATGAGACATTTGACTGTGTGTGTGTGTGTATAACGTATTGGATATGGTGCTGTTTGCATGCAAGTTTGCATATGAATGCTTTAGTGTGTGTGTATGTGTGTGTGTGTGTGTGAGAGAGAGAGAGAGAAAGAAAGAGAGAATCGAGTAAGCTTGAACTGTAGTGACTGTGATGAATTGACGAAGGGGGATAAATGGGCTGTAACCATTGTGATGGGCTAAAGAAGGGAGATACACTGTCAGTGTGTGTATGTGATCCTGATCATCCCCAGGGAACATTAGACAGTAGAAGACCATTAGAATATCTTGCAGTGGTCCTCTGGATCACTCAGAAAGCAGCTAAGCTGAACGCAGACAGGGGACAGTTTCACCTGTCACCGCTCACATGGGTTTCTCTAGCTTTGTGTGGAAATGGCTGAATGGGATGTGGACATTCTTGTAAATGTAAGAATGGGATTTGCACATTTCTGCATTCTTACAAGAACGGAATGTGCACATTCTTATATTATGCCAGTTTCTATGACAAACATTATCACATAGTCATCTGTCTTTCTTCTTCCCAGTTATTTAATAGACATAACTTATTGACAGTCATTTCTGTTGGAGTGTCAGTATAGCGGGAATGAATAGCATTGTTGAATAAGCAAACCACCGTAAGGTTTGAACTACATTCACTACCTTTTCTTTGAATTTATAACATTTTTATTCATAGCAGTTTGTGCAATGTGCTCTTTGGACATACATTACAAAAGTGATCTTTTTTTTTTTTTTAACCATCATGGTTTTAGAAGTATCATTTTAAAGGGCAGTCAGATGTCCCGCCCCACCGTCACTGGACATGTGACTTGCAGTCCTTGTTCTACTACCCCCTCCTCCACTACGCATGTATGGATTTTTATATCCAAGCTACACTGATGTAGCCCCAGTGACTATTGGTCGGAGTGACATGGGTCAGATATACTTTGTTCTGATTTGCCTTGCCATTTCCTGTGGTTCTAGTTGTTGTATACCATTTTCATGTAGCGTGCTTATACTCGGTTTAGGCAAGTGCTAAGTTTTGGGTTGATTTTTATATGTGTTTTTATGTGTCTGATACTGAAAATATGGTTGCATGTATCCAGTTTTGCTGACACCCCAAACTTGGTTGACATAGGTGAAGATGTAGTCTCTGAATGTATAGTCTTCACATGTTGCGGCCTACTGTTGGTTGATTTCTATATAGTGCATTTAGCAGATGGGAGAGAGAAGAGGGAGAGAGAGAGACTGTGTGTGTGTGTGTGTGTGTGTGTGTGTGTGTGTGTGTGTGTGTGTTGTAAATATAATCTGTAAATAAAACTTTATTCATCAGAACACAATGGTTTGTTTTTGTTTTTGTTTTTTTGTCTGTGTATATCTGTATAAGAATGTGCTGTTCTTTGACAATGCATTTACTGAAGTACAAAAGCAAATTTCCTTCCTTTCCTGTGTGGTCTGTTAGAGACCAATTCAAGTGCTTTACAATCCAAGCTCCTGTTAACACAACAGGCTGCCTACCTGGGTTGAGCAGATCGAAAAGCTGCTTGCTGGCACTCTGTTCTGTCATTTCACCTGTCTTTCTGTCAGTACCAGCGCTCAGTTTTCTTCCCCCATTCTTCTTACTTTTCACGCAAGGGGCAAGCTATCACAGCCTATGTAGCACATGTTGTCATACCAATGGCAAGATTGCTCTTCTCTTCCGAAAGTTGGTGATGGGATTTAGACTGTGTGATATACATGTGTACACCCACAGAACCTCAGTGTCTTGTCTTGGCTCAGTAGAAATAGTGTAGTGTTTCCGTACTTCAAGAGAAAAGTTCCGCTATACAGTAATGGCATGGTGGGGATTTGAATTCACAACTCCTGGATCACAATTCTGGCACCCTACCCACTAAGCTATTCCGGCGGCCTTTTCTTTGAGAATTGTACAAATTAATTAAGACATCTGTCTGTATGTCTCTTGCTCTTTGCTTTGATCACAAACTCTGTTTCATTCACTTTGAACACACACACACACACACGCACGCATGCACACACACACACACACACACACACACACACACACACACACACACAAAGCATTAATGGTGACATCTTTTATTAGACGGGAACAAGAAAACAAGAGACCAAATCGTTCTGAGCCCTCCTGCGGCTTGGAACACCCATCGGTGCCATCACTTCTGGCTGATGTTAGCTTTGTGCCAGAAACCCAGACCTCAACCCCTGGGAGTAGAAGGATTATGCTCAACACCAGTGTCGCAAGCATGGCTGCTCACGACAGTGACAACAGCAGAAACCGTACCACAAATCTTGGAGGACAAAAAGTGGAGTACTCATCGTGACGGAGATCCGAATGTGGTTTGTGAAAGAATGAGAGGGGTGGGTGGGGGTGAGGTGGGTGGAGAGTGGGGAGGGGCAGAGGTGGAGAGGGGAAAGATGGGTACATGTGTTATCACAGACAAAGGAGTGACAGAGGGCACAGTGACCTGTCTAATAGTGGACACCACGGCAGGTAGAAGGAATGTAGAGGGGGGCGGGGGGGAGGCTTCCCTCCTACCAAAATTGGACAAAGCACAGTACACATTTAGAGTTTGTTCACATTGAAAGAAAGAAGACAGAATTCTGTAAACCTCGCAAAGGTTGCTAAGGATGAAAATAAATAAATGAATTTTAAAAAGTGTGCAGGTGAACTCTCAAAAGGTGTTTACAGGCAAGTACAAGTTTGACAGTGGATCAGTTCAAAACTGTATTCAACTGGGACAGAAATGGCCACATTGACCTTTCCCTCCGTCGTAAACGATTTATATTTTCCCCGAGAATTCACACTTGTGTGTGTGTGTGTGTGAAGTTGAAAAAAAAAAGCTTCGGTAAATGTTTAGGGATGTATGTCGATCGAAAAAAAAAAAAAAAAAAAACCGAAAAGTAAAATAACAAGAGCAGGAATGCTACGAAGTCGATGAGGCTCTTAGATAACAATTAGTTAGGTAATCCCTGTTACGTGGATAAAGAAGAAAAGGGTGCTGTTATTATCAGAACAACAAGAATTAAACAAAGATAATTATACATATCAACTCGTGAACTTTAAAAACAATTAGTCGTATCAAAGTTGACCAGTTTGCACTTGGGTTTTTTCTTTTTCCTGTTTTCCTTCTTCTGCATTTTTTTTTTTTTTTTTTTTTTGCGGGAGGGGGGAGGGTGCGGGGGAGGGGTTACAAAGGGAAGCTGAGGCGCGTTTGTAGTTTTGTACAGACTGGAAGAGCACAGTTGCTTCCCTTTGTTTTGGTGGCCGCACACCCATTTTGTTAAAGTGCTATTTTTAGGTCACACTCGCGGATTTCAAAGGGCACTATTGTTCATAAAATACGTGTCTGGCTTCCACGATTCCGTGCGTACAATTACAGCACTTTATTGAATGACAGCAAAGAGATGTCCTGGAAACAACATTAGGACATGATCACAGAGTCATTAAAACATCTTAATGACAGAGGATGTTTGTTTTTTTTTCACTTATTTCATTTCATTTTTCCCACATTGTTTATAGCTTAGCCGACCACGAGGGACCATATCAGGGCACATAGACAGACAGAGATACATACACACACATACCTGGATACGTTTTTAGGGTAAGTGACCGAAAGTCCACAAGCAGTGGTAATACGCTTAATGACACACAAACCGATCTTTAGATAACGTACAGCAACAACAACAAAAACATGACCGACGATCATAATTATACATGTTTTCTGTTAAATGCACATTGTTCAATGTATATATCTAAAGGCCAATAGAACCCAGTTTAGGAGGAAGAAACTCTAGGGAGAGGCTGACAGCGGAAAGGTATTCAGCGAGCCAGATCAAGCTGGAAGTCTGTAGCAGCCTTTGCCATTGGCTGCAGGGTCCTGGTCTTCTTCACAGAAGTCCCGAGCTGTTTCATGACAGAACAGCTTAATCAGCCCACACCTCCGCTGGCTTCAACCTCCACTGGGAGGACTTTAGTCTGGAAGATGGGTTTCCCCCAGCCGCTTTCTCGGCCATACATGCTACAGATTCTGATGCTGTCTTTGAAATGCACACTGTGTGTACCATGTATGTTAGCACTAAGGCAACACAGTTTACACTACAGATGTGTTAACTGATAGAAACTACCGACTGTTCTGCTGAAATCTGGGCGCATGGAAAGAAACATTGAGGACCATGTCTTGACCATCATCCACTTGCTGATAGGTTATCCAGTTTGAAGTGACTGTAAACAGATACAGTGGCATCAAGTGGAGAGACAGACAGACAGACAGACATCAGGTAATGCCTGACACAATCAGCATGTAGTAGCATGTGCAAAGAAGAAATGTTCACCGTCACCAAGACACAATGCAGGACCCACAGAGAAAACATGACGAAGGAAGGGGCTAAAAAACTCCCCGAACACGTT
>CM065728.1:72247939-72285439 GCA_033310375.1 Conus canariensis | reverse complement strand
TGTACTAAATTTATAAGATCTGCTAGTACTGTGGAAACCCAAGATTCTAGCAAGGCCTTTAGGAAAAGTGTATTCTCTTTTTTCTTCTAGTGGAAAATGCATAGTAATTCTGAGGTTTGCTTCGTTAATTTTTAGCAATATGCCTAATTCGTTAAATACTTCTTTTAAAGAACAAAAGCTGTAATAGCCTTCTGGTATTTTTTCATGAGTTATTTGATTGCCCTCTTCATTACTAATATTAATCCAGTTATTCTGAGCTTCTTCAGATATATTAAACCACTTAACTTTAAAACCAATTTTTCTAAGAGCAACCCTACTATTACCGCGCCTATTGTTAATTGGATACTTTAAGAACACACTTGTGTTTTGTTTAGTTATATAAATGTACATCCTTTTTAAATCCTTTTTAAAAACTATTTAAAAATGGAACCTTTGAAATATAATGAAAGTGCCACTTACGATGTAGGAGGGGTTTATGAGCCCAAATCTTTGGACTTTAGTAACCTAACCATCGCAGTGGATGAATCATATGGCTTTCTAGTCAGACTTGTAAACCCACTAACTAGATATTTAAATCCTCCAATAAAGAGTGATAGAGTGCCATCAGCATGGTCAACTCATCCCATGGCTTTTTACCAGAATCAGTTGAATTTTGCAGTTTACTGCTAAACCACCGGCTGCGGTGTTTCATATACAAACCATTTAAACCACCCCAACCTCTTAGTAAGGTCAGTATATAACTTTCATGTTTATTATCAGTATAGGCGCATACTAACTGAACTACAAGTACGCCTCCCCAACGACAACGCGTTTAATCCATTTCTCAGCCCAATGGACAATAATGCATATGAAAGAATCTGCAACGAATTTAACATTAACCCTTCAAATAACTTTAGACAAAAGTTAGACCACAATCACGGGTTAGGCACATTGTATTTGTGGGGTCAGCGTAGAGAGTATAATTTTGACTACTGGCCCGGCCACACCTCTTTTAAGCCAAACTCCCAAGTTAGATTGGGATCAATAGAACAAAAACACCCCAATGCTTGGGCAACATTTATCTTGGATAAAAGTGAAGGCCTAACAATGCCAGGAGTGCAAAGACTCAATGACTCCATACGTACGTACGTTTGGTGTCTATTAGGAGCGCAAGCACAGACCAAGTCTAGCATAGTGGATCAATCTACAGGCTTTGACGCCAGAAAACAATTTCTAGCCGATTTAGAAGATGCTATTAACTCTGCTGTTGATTTGCCTTCCAGCATACAAAGGTACCAAAACGTTCTTGCACATGCTAGGTCAAAGGTTGACTTTGTTGTGGGTCATGGATTATACATGCTGCCTTCTGACCTTAGACTGCAGATTGGCATGATACAGAATTATAATAATGAAATTCTCATAGCCGGAGACGACCAAAACTTAGGACACAATCAAGGCTTAAACACAAGGCCCGCACCAGCCATTTTAAAAAAAGTATCTAGCCCTGAAAGCGACCCCCCACCAGTTATAAGCAGCCCACAGCCAGAAAGCAGTCCACCGCCTGTTGATGTACCTCACCCCGACAGACACACTAGTGAAAAGACGGCCCTTGTTGTGTTTTTAACTTTTACTGGACTGGCTATACTTTATTTTACTAAAAATTAAACCGGCAGCCAGCACCCCCAAAGTCCACAGATGGTCAGCCATATAACCAACCACTTTGCCTATTGTAGACAAAACCCAACTAACAACACCGCCTATTATGCCAGGCAGTGCATCAAGCGCTTTGACAGCTAACTTCTTTAATAGGTTTGCTAGATGGTGCAGTTGTTTTCTAATCCAACTTTTACCGGGCTGAGGCGTTGGAGGAGCTACTGGCCCTGTTGGCGCACTGCCAGTTAATGCATAAACCAGTGTAGAGATAGCAAACCCAACGGCTGTTAATATACTAACTATTGTAATCCCCTGCTCTCTGAACAGAGTCCTTATTCTTTCTGCTAGCGTAGTATTTTCATAAATCATTTTGTTTATAGTTTCTCTGATTCTGCTTATTTGGGTTGCTATTTTTTCTCTGTTAATATACAACGCTGCTAACATGTTTGCCCTTTCTTTCATTAAATCCTGTATTTTCGCCTGTATTCTAGCCTTTTCTTCTTGTCCTAAATTGTTATCATCTGCATTAGCCAGTTTATTTTTTTCTTCTTTTATCTCTCTCTCTAGTATATTAAAATTTGCCAAGTTGTTTTTTAGTTCTTCGTTTGTAGTTTTTAAAGCAGACTTAATATCCAAGAGTTCACGCGGAGCAGTTCTAATATCCCTGAGTTCACTCGTAGACAATGGAGGATCATCAATTGTTTGTAAAGCTGTTTCTTCTTCAGGACTCAGCTCACCTTCTCTTTGCCTAGGCAATTGAGAACCGTCAATTGTTTCTTCATTAAAACTCGTCTCAATTTCTGTTATTGCTTCATCTGTTCTTTGACCTAACTCTGTAATAGAGGCGATTTCTATTTCAGATCGTGTTGGCAACGTCCGCCCCATTTTCTGTAAAAGTCTAACAACATCAGACCTTAGATTTGTAATGTTTAATCGTTCTGCATCAGCAGCAGGGAGTTTTTGTTTAATTGTACTTAGACTTAAAAACCTAGTTGGGTTTTGCACTGAAGTAACTCTTACACGGTCTACTTTAGTTTTTATATACAAATGGTCGCCATCTTCTTCAAAATCGCCAGGATCGAGCACGGCTGGCAGCTCCCGTCCTATACTTCTATAGAATAATTCAATTCGTTGTCGCAATAGTTCGTGACGGGCTTTAGGGAGTGAAGAGCCTACTCCTAAAAGTTCTTGACGAGCTCTAAGGAGTACAGAACCTGCTCCTACATCTTGAGGCCGTCTAGGGAGTAAAGAACGTGCTTCTTCAAGTTCATCTTGCAATGAAGGACTCGGCTCTCTTTCTTCATCTTCTTCTTCAATAGGACTAATCGCGTCAAAATCTTCATCAGCCATATTTATATATTTATTATTTTTTGTTTTATAAAAAAATGAATCCATACGGCTGCGACCTTGATCCATTCAGAAAAGCGAAGGAACCCCATGGCATAAAAGGCATAAGACAGACTGTGCGCGTTGTAAATAATCCATCAACAATTGAGCCCAATGAAATGTTAACAGTAAGATTTAGTGACCTTGGGCCTGACGATGTTATAATGCCAGGCACTGCCAGGCTGTCATTCAAAATAGATATTGAGTCGGCGGATCCTAATGCTCCTGTCGTTGCTAACCTGGGCAGGGCCATCATTAAAAATATGGTAATTAAACTGGAAGGTAGAGAAGTCTTCTCACTGAGTAGCGCAGACATTTTTAATCTCTATTCTGATCTGTGGCTGCCTAGAACAGAAAGAAAAGACAAAATCTTTCAGGGGATCCAGAGCCCAAACGGTCTTAAGCACAGGCTTAATGCTGCAGATGCAAAGGAAGACGAGGGAGACCAGGCAATAGCGCGAGCATTTAAGAACAGATTTTGCATCCCTCTAGATTTTGAACTGTTAAAAACCCACCAGCCATATTACCAAGGCGCACTAAGAGACAAACTTACGAACTGACATTCAATGACAGCGGATCTGTTATTTTATCAGATGACCCTCAAGCCAAGTACGCTGTCAGTAACATCTCTCTTAATTTTGATGTTGTTACTAACCCTGAACTGGCTAGAATAATCTTAAACCAGTATAAAAGTAGGGCGGTTGTTTACTTTGAAAGAGTTTTACACCACAGTCTAGCGATTAAAAACAAGCAAGACGCCGTCTGGGAAATAGCTATAAGCAATTCTTTAAGGTCCCTAAAGGGGGTTCTCTTGCTATTTACTAAACCCTCAGCTCCTTTTCAGAGAGAATCTGAGGTGTTTTACAACCCCAAAATTGAGCAGTTGTCTTGCACAGTAGATGGCAAGCCTTTTCAGCTGTATTCGGCTGGACTTTTACCCGACCAACACTTTGATGAAATAAGAAAGTTATTCGCCGGAGGCAGACAGACAAGCCCCACAGCCGATCATGTGTGTAAAAAACTTCACCTTCACGATGTAAGACTCGAAGATTATCTAACAGACAAATATGGACTATGGCTGGATTTTAGGTCCACGTATGACAACAGACTGCACGGGAGTGGAAGAAGGGTAGGGTCAGATGGCATACTCATACAGATTAATAAGGAAGAGGAGGAGAATGGCCAGATACAAATGCACGTTTTTGTGGTTTATGACGCCCAGCTGAACATTGAAGAAAATAGACTGAAAGAAATAGCCTATTAAAACAGATGGATAGTTTGAACTTTTTGCCCAAAGACCCGCACTGTTCGCTTATTTGTGGGATTACTGGGTGTGGGAAAACTGTGTTCGTGCTTGATTTGTTACAAACAGTCTACAGGTTTCATTACGAGTACATTGTTATATTCTGCACAACCATTAAGCACAACAAGTCTTACAAAGAAAGGCAGTTTGTTTGGACAGACGAGAATATATTTTTAGTTGATCCTACTGACAAGCTAAGCGACTGTTTAGAACATTACTATAGGCTATTTGAGGGAACTGAAACGCTGTTTATTACTGATGACTGTTCAGCCGAACAAGACATTGTTAAAAAAAGAAGGACTCTGTCTAAGCTGGCCTTTAGCGGAAGACACGCATTAGTTTCTGTTTGGCTCTTAACTCAAAAATACAATGCTGTCTTAAAAGACTTTAGATCGCAGTTAAAATCAGTCATCTTATTCTATACTAAGGACAGGGATAGTTTTGAAGAATGTTTAAGTGAAAACTATATAATCAGGGACAGGGATGAACTAAAAAAAATAAAAGAGCAGCTAGAAAAATCTAAGCACGCTAAACTATGCTTACGGACTGACCCACCAGTTCAATACGTTTGCTTATTATAGATTGCTTATTATAGATTGTTTATTATAGATTGCTTATTATAGATTCGGAAATGAAATGAGGCAGGGAACAGTAAACGATAAACAGTAAACAAGTTGGGCATTTTTTGCTCCCATAAGAAAACCTAACACAGAGTAACTTGTATTCAAGACCGGCACAGCCTTTTAAACTTGAATAAAGTCAGACAAATACATAGACGAACAATCTAATAGTGGGGGAAAAAACAAGCGCAGGCCAACAACTGAACTATCTTCATAGTAATGACTTGGCAAAGATTTGGACTTAAGGAGGGGGAGGGGGGAGGGGCGGAATTTGAAGATGGAGAAACTGGGAACATGAAATTAAGAAAATATGTTACAGATATGAAAACTCTTCAGTAGCTGCATAAGGGAACCATCGCAATCCCTTTTGAAGGCAGATATATTTGTATTGCCTGCTCCGAGGCCTTTCGTCCGCTGGGTCGGACTCATCAGGGAGACACGGCTGGTTGTGTCTGCGCTCCTGGCGTCAAATAGAGACACACCACAGTCCATAATACTTTCCATAACACTTTCGTTTAGTTTCGTTTACTACTCTTCGCTGGCTGCTTTGGGGGGTGCTATTGGATTCTTTTTTGCACCCTTGGTGGTGAGAACACCACAGTATTATGGACTGTGGTGTGTCTCTATTTGACGCCAGGAGCGCAGACACAACCAGCCGTGTCTCCCTGATGAGTCCGACCCAGCGGACGAAAGGCCTCGGAGCAGGCAATACAAATATATCTGCCTTCAAAAGGGATTGCGATGGTTCCCTTATGCAGCTACTGAAGAGTTTTCATATCTGTAACATATTTTCTTAATTTCATGTTCCCAGTTTCTCCATCTTCAAATTCCGCCCCTCCCCCCTCCCCCTCCTTAAGTCCAAATCTTTGCCAAGTCATTACTATGAAGATAGTTCAGTTGTTGGCCTGCGCTTGTTTTTTCCCCCACTATTAGATTGTTCGTCTATGTATTTGTCTGACTTTATTCAAGTTTAAAAGGCTGTGCCGGTCTTGAATACAAGTTACTCTGTGTTAGGTTTTCTTATGGGAGCAAAAAATACCCAACTTGTTTACTGTTTATTATGATTGTTTATTACAGATTGTTTATTATAGATTGCTTATAATAAATTGTTTATATTAAAAAGAATGTCTCGAGGGCCAGAATCAAAAGCAGAGTTAGCTCCTAAATGCGTTGCAGTAGAGATAAAAGATCTAGCAGATACAACGGACTTTGATCTGATAGGAGTGGCAGGAAATGTTTATGGATTTGAGTACACCGACGATGGCGTTTACAAACGAATAGAAATTGAAGATAAAAAACGACAGCAATATCCTACCCTGGAAGAGATAAGAAATCTAAGGGCAAACGATTTTGGCAAACACGAATACAAACTTCATAAACGAGAGAATGCCTGGGCGTTGCTTCCTGACATTAACTGGGATTTAAAGTTTGAACTACGAAGCCCCTATGTATACTTTGATAAGAAATACAATTTTAGAAAAGCTTTGAATGAAGGACACCTTCTTGTTAGCCTAGTCCCAGGATTACAACAGAAAAAGCAGATTGAAATAACTAAGCAGGGCCCTGAATATATGCTGCATAGAAAGCAGTCCTTAGCTGAAGTGGGGGGCGACACCGTCGGCTTAGAATTTAACCCAAAACTAGAATCACTGCCTAAAAAAATGACGATGCTTTTTCGCTTATTTATTACTCTAAGGGAGTCTGATCCTAGTTTGCCAGAGCATACGTTAATCAGAGGCGTACAAATAAAGTCTGAAAACTTGGACGGGCCTCTTAGGCTTGTTATTGCTATTACTAAAAACGGGGATGAAATAAAGACTTTCTTATCATCTGACAAAGTTACTGTGATGGTTGACAATACTAAACTAACAGTACTCGATTTTATTTTTATTAAGTATGTTGATTTTATTGGGTTTTACTCTGTTGATGAAGTGCTGTCAGAAGGGTTAATAAGGAGATATGTACAAGATTAATCTTAATTAAAAAATTAATCTTAATTAAAAATGGATGATCAGGCTCAAAAGTTTAGGTTAGAGCAAATAACTGAACTTCAAGAAGAAATAGAAAGTGACTTGAATAAGTATAGGGTTACTAGAAAGAAATATGCTAAAGTTTTAAATACTCTTTCTTATATAATCACCGGCTCATCAGCTGTAGCGAGCGTAAGTGCTGGGTCTAGCGTTGCTCTTTTAGCTACTGGGGCCGGAGCGCCAGCCTCTTTAGCATTAGGGAGCCTTGGTTTGGGTTTAGGTGCTATGTCTATGATTGTGAGTGCTGTTTTAAAAAAATTAACGCCTAAACTACAAAAGCACACTGCCATTGTAGCCCTAGCATCAGCAAAACTTTGTTCATTAAGACTGAGAATAAGCAAAGCATTGCAGGACGAAAACATTACAGCTGAAGAATTTGAGCGCCTTATGGCTGATGGCGAGGATTACAGACGGCAAAAAACTGAACTTCAAAAGGAGTGGAGAAAGACTTTTACTTCGCAACAGGTAGACACTGAGACAATCAAACAGAACATTGAAAAGCAAGCAAACAATCAGTTAAACCCAAAAATAGACTAAAAAAATAAGATGTGAACTAAAATAAATAAAATCATAAGTTTAACAAAAAAATAAATACTATTTTTTTTTAACTAATCGGCACTGTGTTTGGCGGAACAACTTGCAACTCTTCGCGAACAAACGATCTTTTAGGGGCAGGCTTTTTAGACGTAGTAGCACCGCTAGAAGAAAGAGTCTCTCTTAAATAATACACGGGAGGGGTTGTTTTCATAATTCTTTCAACTTCATATACATCTACGCTCCATATGGGGTCTGTGGCTCTAATTCTAACATCACCCTCTGCCTCTCCAGGAGCATACAAGTATCTTACTTTTAGTCCAAACGGTAAGAGTTTTTGATTACCTTGGATGTCTTCAGTAATGCTAATTTTTTTTAATTTGATCGCGTTCACTGGCTTAAGGCCCGTTGCTTTAAATTCTTCATTGTTCATGGCGCGTAAGACTGCTGGCAATCTCCTAACCCATTCTGTGTTGCGCGTCCTGTCCATAAGGTCTCTATGATATTGATAGGTAAACAGACGCTCAGCTAGATTCTTATTAAAGTTTTCTACTAGAGCCTGGGAGCGATGGTTGCCTGGGATCCCTCTCTTAACTGTAACCCGATGTCTTAAAAACAACTGGTTTACAGCTCCTTTAAACTCTTTCCCATCATCAACCTGAATCAACCTAGGATACTTTAATGGACCTCGCATGTATATTTGTTGTAAAGCCACAGCCACAGCAGTTGAGCTTTTATCCGTTAAAGGCTCAGCATCTTTATACCTTGAAGCCATGTCAACAACTGTAACAGCATACTTAAACTTTTTTCTTCTAACTTTGTCATGTGGAAGGTACAACAAGTCCATCTGGTGGGTGTCATTAGGAACTGAGTTAACAAATCGAGGCCTTATTATTCTTTTGGGGGCAGGCAGATATATTTGCCAGATCGCTTGTTTTGAAAGCCAGTTTTTTGCTTCTGATTCAGACACCCTAGCAGCTTTACTCAGTTTATCAATAGCAGCCTTTCCTTTCCAATACCCTCTAGGAGAATAATATATTTTGTACTTTGTATCGTCCATAAGAGACTGTTTTTATTACATTTTTAACTATGTTTTTTAGATTGAATATGCAAGAAGAAAGATTGCTCCCATAGCACCTATAATAAAGCCTATTTCTACCATTTTCTGATCCTCAGATGGTTCATAAAAGTCAGACAGTTCTGGCGGTGACGATGTTAGAAACTTCTTTCCTGTCACTAAGTAATATTCATTCATTGCTTCATCAACGTCTGTAAATGTGTGCTCTGCATGCCCCTGTTCTCTTAACTTTTTATTAATAAAGTCTAAGTGGGCAATTCTCCTTTTCTCGTAAGCGTCTCTTGCCTTAGCTAAATCTTCCATTGCTTTGTTATGGCGTTCTCTCTCTTCATCAGACCGCAATTTACTAAACATATAATTGCTGCCAGAGAAAGCCAATGCATTAACAATAGCTCCTCCCACCATCAGAACTAATCCAGACATCTTTTTATAAATGAATGAATATTTTTTAGAATGAATCTTTTTTTTTATAAATCAATCTGCCTAAATGCATTAATCTTTTTATGCATTAATCTTTCTATGCATTGATGTTTTCTGGGATAATCCCCTGCGCAACAAGAAAGTCTTTTGAGGCAATCCCCGCCGTTATTACAGCTATAACCTTAACAACATCCTCAATGTCTAACCTTCCTAGATCGGCCGGCCTCATTTTAAACATGTTTTTTGCTAACGTGCTATATCCCATACTAAGGCCGCTGATTACAGCAGAGTGGTAAATCGTATTAATAATCTTTTTTTCGCTCATGTTTTTTATTAACTAAAAAAAATAATTAAAATAATCATAATATGAAAGACTGTCTATGTGCTTTTTAATCAGATAATCTTTTGTTGCCAGAGCTAAAAATAAGGTTACAACTAGTTTCGGCGAATCTTCTATCTTTCCCATGTTGGGCGGTTTTATTCTTAACAAACATTTTGCTAGGGTTGAATAAACTATAACACCGACAATGGGCACTGCATAATTAACCAGCGTTAAACTCATGGTTTTATTATTTTTATTGTTTTTAAAAGGAGTTTAAAAAATGGATTGCGACGAGCTATTAAAGTGTGAGGAGGCAGCAGACCTCTGTCATAAAGAAAGATTATACTCTCTGGCTGCATGTGGGAAAACCAGGCAGTATTTAGGCGTTGAACTAAGTATTGAACAGATTCAGCAATTGTCTACATCAGACGTTGAGAAGTATTACGCTAGGTACGAAGCACAGCTAGGATCAAAAATGGTTAGATCGGTGGGGCAGACAATGATTAGTTTATATGCTAAGTTAGTAGGCAAGATAGCGCCGATTGATTCAGAAGAAGATTTAAAATATGACTTAACACAAGATCCGGTTTTAACCAAGTCCCTAGAATCTCTTGCATGTGACATGTATTATAGATTTGGGACGTTGCTATGTCCATTCATCATGGGATTAATTACTTTCAATCATATTAATTTCAATCATATTAATTTTAATCAGACTAAAAAAAATGAGCGAGCAGGAGAAGACTCCACAGGAGCAGAATGTCCCACAAGTGAATTTACAGGCGAGTGTCCCACAAGTGAATCCACAGGTGAGTGTCCCACAACTGAGTGTCCCACAAGTGAGTAGTGTTACTAAGTCTAAAAGTGCTGGCCGTGTTGAGGCTGGTCGTAAACTAGCTGAATGGAACAGACTGCAAAAAGCAAACCAAGCAGCAAAACAAAAATTATTAGATAGTAATACAACATCAGCACCAGCGCCGCCGCCGCCACCAACAACACAATCAAACTATAAGATGTATTATTATGTACTGGGGAGTATTGTTGTTGGTGGAGGGCTTTTGGCATACAAGTGTCTAAAGCCATACTTAGCAACAAAGTCACAAATCCCCACAAAAACAGTAAAAGAAAAAGAACCAGCTTCTGCAAAAAAAGTACAACCTCCTGCTGTAGACCCATTTTTAATAAATTAGTTTTTTAATGTGTTGTTAAGTACTGGTTAAGTACAAGCTAAGTACTGGTTAAGTCAGTTATAACAAGTAAAGTGCAAGTAAAGTGCAAGTTAGGTGCAAGTTAAGTGCAAGTCATGTTAAGTACTAGTAAAGTACTAGTTAAGATCTTAAGTAAAGTACTAGTTAAGTACTAGTTAAGATCTTAAGTAAAGTACTAGTTAAGTACTAGTTAAGATCTTAATTTAAGTCAGCCAAGTTGGTTCTCCAGGGGCCTATAGCGTATGAAAGCTCGGGATTAACGCAAGTTCGCTTGCTATTGTTAGAGTCTAGTGACTTCTTATTAACAGCAGTTGTGTTTACTTGATGAAGAGTAGAGCGCAGATTAACATTTGTGTGATAAAATACTTTGTTTTCAAAGAGAGCCTGTTTGTAGTTGTCGTGACTTTTTTTTTTTTGACAACTTCTTTACCTATGCCCTTAGCTTTCTTCATTTCAGAAGTCTGGGTGGCAACGCTATACATCTTTGCCCGTAAGCCAACATATTCTTGTATAATCGTCCCATTAAGTTCATCCTTCATCTTTCCAATCACTTTCTTGTTCACAGTTGAATGTAAAGGCGAATCTTTTGGGTAGTCACATGTGTCGTACCAGCTGTCGGCCCCTTTGGCTACCTCCGCCTCTAAATCCTTATAGAAGTCTTCTGTTGGGATGTCTAGAATAAAACTATCGGTGTCTGTGTAAAGGACATTTGATTCTTGGTACAGCGGCTTAAAGTAGTCGTATAGAAATTCAAGCATTAATAACTTTGACAACTCTAGCACAGTAAACCCGATAAACACCGGCTTATCCAACTTGACTTTCTGTTTCTTCATCATAACGCCAACCAGGCTGTCGCTAAATCTTCTAAAGTCTTGGTAGTTAGGTTTAGAGACCAGCTTAATTGCTTGTTTTTCTTTTGTAACTAATCTTACATCTTTACGATTGTGTACGTTCTCCATCGTCTTACCAAAACAGCTGTTGTTCATTAGTTTAAAAAAGTCTTTTTCTGAAGCGTCAGTGGCCTTAGTTCTAAGATCAGTGTTCTTCATGATGTATGGTTTCATAAAGGGCTCTTGGTCAAAAGTAATTATTCTGTGAACAGCTCTTAGTTTTAGCCCATGCCTTAAGTAAAACTGTAACAGCCTGTAATGACAGACATATTTAGTCTTGTTAAAGAGGTTAGGCACGAGTTTAGGCGGCTCTGCGGGACTCATCTTTAATTTTTCTGCGGCTAAGGGGAAATCGTTGTGAGGGTCGTGCAATTCTGCAGGATAATCTAAGTCTACTTCTAAGATTAATCCTATTGGATTATCGGGTGTAAGATTTGACAATAGTCCTACCACCCGATCAACCTCATGAGGTCCTACGACCATTTTAAAGTTTCTCAATGGCAGTGCCTGGCTCATGGCCCACCCATACAGATTGTTGGCGTCTAAGTACATTAGATAGTTGGATGGTTTAGTTGGATCATAATCGTCTAAATACTTGTTGTTGGCTCTGCGGTAAGGATGACAGGCCATGCTAATGCCTCCCCTTAGCCCGTCTTCAATCATCTGGAGTGTATCCAGATCAGATATTAAGTCGATCTGAATGTTTGTAGACTTCAAGAATGCGTCCCAAGAAAGGCCCGGGGCAGAGACGTACTGTGATGAATCTAGACCGTAGTGTTTCATGCAAGTAGCTCTGTAATTCTGAAACACATCCGCCAATAAACACACGTCGGCCATCAAGTATCGATCATGATAATCGCCCATCGTTCGACAGTGTAATTCTGTCCAGGCTTTCTGCGCGTATTCATAGTCGGCGTCAGATATGCCTCCGCCTCTAAGACGGCTGTAAAAGTCTTCCTTAAGCGGCAGCGCCGGCTCGTCAAACCTCTCCCACGAGTCCATGTATTCATAAGGGTAAACGCCTTTACGGACTAAAGATGAGTCGAAATATTTTTTAGTAATTGGATAGTCTTGTAGAGATTCTGCTAACTTACTTAAACTCCCCATCAGATGCTGGGCAGAATCATAGAAGGATAAACAGTCTACAGTAAAGGTCATGTACTTTTCTGATGACTGTGCAATACAGCTAACCCTCTTACAATCAGAAGTTATTGCTTGCATGATAAAGTGCGAATCGTAGCCCCGTAAGTTATGAAAGAAGATTGGCAGTTTCCATTTTTCGGGGTTAACCTTGAGTTGAAGATTACAACTGTTGTGTGCCGCCCCTCTGAATTTGCCAGTAATGTGATCGTGGTCTCTTACAGTGTCACCTAATAACTTGCATTTGCATATCCAGCAGTGGGTGGCTGATTCGTAGCGCCTTTGGTCTTCGGGAGTCATCTTAATGTCTGAAAGGTTCAGCTGATTGGAGAATTGATTGCGAAGATGCTTCATGTGCTCCAAAAATCGATCGGCTGCGTTGGGGCCTCTGTAAATCTCCGGCTGTGTGTGTCCGCCATCTGACCTAACAACAACAAACGCATAAGAACAGATCTGATGGCGGGATAATAAGGTTGTTTTTTGGTCTTGCTGAGGGCTGTAGTACTGCGGCAAGATCGCTTCAAAGTCAGCATAGACTACGTATGGTCTCATCTGCAGTTTGTGTACATTCTTAAAACTAACTTTAGACCCTGGTGGGGGCGTAAGAAGTTCGGTTTTACAGTCTACAAAACTTTTACAATGCTTCTTACGGCGGGCAGCGGCCTCTATAGTAGGGATTCTGATCAAACACCTCCTACAAAGCTCCTGTTTAGATTTATGCTTTGATGTATATTCTAACAGTCTGCTAATTGATCTAATTAACACATAATGGCTCTTGGAACCATCTGCAAACAGTATCAAGTCTACATGTTTGTTAAGAAGTTCGCCTAAAGTAGGAGCGTTGGGAGAAATCCTTAGAGGGACTAGATTGTCTACTACAGACCATGTGTATACGTTTACGGTGATTGGTTTGTTTTGCTCTTCAAACTGGTCGATACTTTCTACACTCACTGGAAAGTTTATGTTATTAAAGTTCAGCTCATGTTTGTATGCTTCATAAATAGATACTCTGTCTGCGTGCTTTTTAACTGGGTGTAAATGCGCCAAAACGCATCACATGAAACACATATCGTCAGAATTTTTTATGTTTAGGACTGCCCGTTTTAACACTAACTCTCTTGGGAGAGGAAGGTAAGAATTGCCGACTATAGGATAGAACTTTGTTTGTCTTAATCTGATTTCAATGACTGTTCCTTCAGACCAGCCAGAACCTCTTAGCTTGGCCTCCTCGCTTGCATGGTTAAACTGTGTAAGCATGTAATCAGCCCATTCAGAATTAAAGTCGCAATAGCTGATTACTTCTTTCTGTCTAGTTGAAACCCAGACTAGTATACTACTATCATCGGGGGTTATATATTCAATCTGAATGGCCAACAACACTTTTACTGGCGGGACGATTCGAAGAGACTCTGGGATTTTAGAGATAGCATGTGTTACGCTTTCCTGAACGTTTGTGGGGTTAATGATGTCCATGTCCAATTCACTGAACATATTACCTAATGGTTTGTTACTACCTTCCAACAGTACGTTGTTGGGTAGTTTTTCAAACTTAGACTCACTTGTTGGGTTCATTTTTAACCCATAATATTTACGTAAATTAAAAAAATAAATGTAAGTAAAAGTAAGTAAACGCGTTTTTATTCTTCACCCAAGCGTTGCAATACTTCAAGACACCCTAATCGTAAAAGAACGTCTGCTAATACTTTAGCTTTTTCTGAATCACTACAGCCAATGTTTAACTCTTTGATTGCTTCGCCAAATAGTTCACTATGATTTTTGATTAAATTGTTTACATCATTCTCAAACCCAGATTTACTAAAATCAATGTTTAACACTTTCATCGTTTCGTCAAATAGTTCATTACAATTTTCTATTAAAATCATTAGATCAGATTCGCTGTGTTTGGCCGTCATTTTAAACCTAAAAATTAAATAAATAAAAAAATAATTGTAAATTCAGCTGTTATTTATTACTCATAGTCTTTTACTAATCTTAAAAACTGTCCAGGTTTAAAGGTAACAGTTACTCCTTCAGGGTCAGTAGAAGCAGTCAGATCAAGATCTTCAGGAGCTATTTGATCAATTAAAATGGCAAACAACTTTATAACTGGATGGGGCCAAGAATGCGGTAGTTTACTGATGGCGTTCCTTACGCTTTCTCGCATATCTACGCGCTCAAAAAGCTCCGTAATTAATTCTTCAAACTCTTCTCTATCAACCCCCCAGCTCCTTTCCTCCAACTCCCAAATTCTGAATATATCAATAAGCTCTGCAACTTCGGGCTTCATTTTTATGCCAAATTAAAAACACCAATTTAAAAAATTAAGTAGGCCATTCCTATTGTTTTGCGCAAGAATCAGAAGAGGAGAGAGACTAATAATATGCGGGCCTCTAAATTGCTCATCTTTGTTTTGCACGAAGACCCCCATTTTAAAATAACGATTACGTCAATTTTGGAGGGGTTTGCATGTTAAGTTTGATTGTAAGAAAGGTGCTAGTTTTGGCAAAAAGTAGTATGAGATGGACGAGATTGTTTGTGAAATGGAGGGTTTCGGGCAAAATAAGATGGTGGGTTAGAGCCCGCATATTATTAGTCTCTGCAGGAGTGGGAAGACGGGCTGGATGGCAGGCCAAAAGGGAGGGGAGGGGAGGGGAGGAAGAGGAAGGGGAAGCAAAGGGAGAAGGGAAAGGGGGGAGGGGAGCTGTCTTCCACGACTTGGCGTCAAGCCATCAGCATGATGAGAACGTGGCGCCACTGTCAGGGTCTACGCAGGAAAAGAAGAGCACGTGAGGCCCGGGCCCCGCGATGATCCAGGCACAGCATCTGAAACAGGAGTGGACCGGTGATCTGTCTCCCCCTGCATCAGTCTGGAACCTTTTCCAATGCGCCGTTGAAGAGCTTTGCCAAGGAAGCCGACTGTCAGGGACTGCTGGAGCGCGGTGCTGTGGGGTGAGAGTTTGGAGGACACGGAGACTTCACTGCGCTCACCTGGGGACATTTCCGCCGCCACGCTCTAGCACCGCTGGTTGCAAGACTGGGAATGGATCCTGAAAAAAAGGCGACACTGCCCTGTCCCGTAGGACACCAATTCCCAACTAGTCCAACTTGTCCTCTGCTCTGCCTTGTCCCAGGCGTGTAGTGTCGCTTCGTGCTTTTGTTTATTCCCCACAACATACAATAATAAAACAGTAGAATATGGAAGTGGAGATGACCAACTGAACTCTCCCTCTCACTTCAGGTTGAAGCTGTGTGCGGTGGATCCCATTCTGTGTGGATTTTTGTTTTCACTCCAAACTTTGTGTTCCATGGGATGAAGTCTTGACCGTTAGATTGACCGACACATTTCAAAGAGACACCGCAGACAATGCACATTTATACCACGCATGTTTGTTGAGACCAAGGCCAGCGGCAAAATTCGGAGCATTCTACAGCTGATTTCGTTGAATAGATCACCACTTCTGAAGGTGATGACGAGCACAAATGTGTCAACATGACAACGACCATCATCAATCCCCTAGTTTTGACACATGGAAGTTCCCGTCCATCACTGATGAATTCCGCCATCAACACATTTTTTTTTCAGCGCGAGGTACCTTGGCAACATTTCTTCAGCATGAAGTATACTGGCAACACTTTCATCAGCACGAGGAACCTAAGCAACACTTTTTTTTTTAGCACGAGGTACCTTGACAACTTTCTTTTCGGCACGAAGTACCTAGACAACATCCTTTCAGTACGAGATACCGTGGCAACATTTCTTCACCACTTCGTACCTAGACAGCACTTTCCTCAACACGAGGTACCTTGGCATCACTTTCCTCAACACGAGGTACCTTGGCATCACTTTCCTCAACACGAGGTACCTTGGCATCACTTTCCTCAACACGAGGTACCTTGGCAATACTTTTTTAGTACGAGGTACATTGGCAACACTTTCAACCACGAAGTACCTCGGCAACACTTTCCTCAACACGAGGTCCCCACCTTTACAACACTTCCTCAGCACAATGTACCTTGGCAACATTTTTGAACACGAGGTACCTTGGCAAAATTAAAAGTACAGGTTCACTCACACTTTCAGGTCTTGAAAATGACAATAACGACGTAGGAGTTTGCGTTATTCCAAAACTTGAAGTAGGTATTAAAAACACGAGCCTTGATTTCAGCTCTACGTGCTTGCGCAAAGTGAAGATCTGCCACTATCCTCCGCCGTTGTTGCGGTTGTGTTCCCAGCTGTCCTGCTGACGTCACTCAGTTCACCACCATACGTCATGGCGGCCCAATAGACCCAGCGAGCACGGCTGGCCGGACGAGGCTAGATGAGGTGGACGTAGACCACCCAGTAAATGACGTTGAAGACGGCGAAAAGGACCGGGAAGACGACCCGGGAGATCTTGTCCACCCGCCTAGCCTTGCTCCTGGAGGTCAACGTTCTGTCCACAGATATATGGCGGTTCATCTCCCCGTTCACCTGCCACACACACAGGATGAAGGTCAACGTTCTGTCCATAGATATATGGCGGTTCAACTCCTCGTTAACTTGTCACACACACAGGATAAGCGTCAACGGTCTGTCCACAGATATATGGCGGTTCAACTCCGCATTCCCCTGTCACATACATAGGACATAGGTCAACGTTCTGTTTGTGTGTGTGTGTGTGTGTGTGTGTGTGTGTGTGTGTGTGTGTGTGTGTGTGTGTGTGTGCGTGCGTGCGCGCTCTTGTGTGTGTGTGTGTGTGTGTGTGTGTGTGTGTGTGTGGTGTGTGTGTGTGTGTGTGTCCTTTTTCCATTAGCATTTTGTAACTCCGTATTGATTTTACTAAGTATACATTTCATGAACTTACAACATATTTTTTTTTCTCATTAGTACAATGTATGTCTTCTTAATCAATATAATTCACATCTTCATGGTATGTATGTAGATATATTTAGAAGCACAACAGTCTGCATCATTCATCAACAGAGTTCTTCACAACCGTAGAAAAAGCTTCTCTGTACGGGCTCAAAAATACAAAACACATTTTAATACTCACCACAATCTCTATAATCAATTGAATAAAAAATTTCATGATCTTTGTTCATGATTCTTACAATCTCTATAATCAATTCAATAAAAAGATCTTCATGATCATCGTAATTTACGTCTATATAAGCAAAGCAATACAGAGTTTCGTAAGCATTGCGTTTTATCTCTAAAATCAAAGCAGTATATTTTTTTTTTATAATAATGACCATTCATTTCTGTGATAAATACAGCGCAGATCTCCATTTTCAATGTAACTTGTGTTTAATGCTGTAACGATCTTCAGACTCATTACAATTTATCTGTATACTAAATACATTATAGATCTTCATAACAATTCACCATTCATTTCGAATCAGTTCTAAGCTGATCTTTAAAATCATTACAAATTGATCTTTATCATTAAAATAATACAAATCATAATCATTACAAATTATCTGTGCACTTACTACAATTTGTATCTTTATGATGTTTACAATCTGTCTATATACTCAATACAATGCAGATCATAATCACTATAACTTATCTGTTTACTGAGTGCAATACATAATCTTCACAATTCATTTGTACGTTCAGTGCAATACAGATCATAATTTTTACAATTCATCTGTACACTCAATGCAAAATAGATCTTCATAATCCTTACGATTTGTCTGTATCCTAAACACAATACAGAATAAAGGAAGAGACAAAAGTTGACTGCAGGGTTCGTGGTGAAAATGAAAAAATAATAAAGTTTGTAGTCGAACCCTTTGGAAGGTAGAGACTGACGTTTCAAGCCATAGGCCCGTTATCAAAGTGAATATATATTCCCTACAATTTAACTGCATGCTCAACGCAGAATAGGCTTTCATAATCATTACAGCTTATCTGTGCATTCCATAGAACTGAGATTTTCCAACAGCCTTTTATATATGGCACGCACGTTCAATGGTGAAAGCGAGTACTCATGCAGCCATGCTATTACACTGCCATTGTCGTGCCATCATCACAATGCTAGTCGTCGTCGTTGTTATTATGAATGTATTTTCTTCTGTACTGAAGCTATCCATGAAATATGACACATGGCCAGCAATCATGTCAAAGAAACGTTGAACACAGACGTGCACGTGCGGTAGTAGCATGCATGGATCATGTCAGGATTAACACGTGAACCACGGTGAGGACATCGTGCACAATGATAAAGAAACTGTACGGATAATACGAACACTCTACAAAAGTTCACACACACACACACACACACACACACACGCACGCACGCACGCACGCACACTCACACACATACATACACACACGCACGCACGGACACACACACACACACACACACACACACACACACACGGCTCTCTCTTATTCTCTCTCTCTCAAGTATATATATATATATATATATATATATAGAGAGAGAGAGAGAGAGAGAGAGAGAGAGAGAGAGAGAGAGAGAGAGAGAATCACCTCTACAATTACAACTACGCACGACAGAAAAACAAACAAACAAACAAACAAACTCAGTTATGACTAAACTATTAAAGCGTTTGGAGAAAACAGAGGAAGCATAATCAGCACTACTGACCGTTGCATGTACACACAATATGCGCAGGATGCGGACAATGGACTAGCTGTCTTTCCAACAGAAGTTGGCTCAAGGAAGGAAACGTGCTTTGCTCTGTCTCATGTCTACCATGATATCTGCACCAGGGGGACTGAATCGCAGCGTACCATGCACACGGTGAACGGTTCTTCTGTGCCTTTTGTCGGCTAGAGCTAAGGGCTGAAGGAGCTCAGCCACTGTGTACTGGAACGACGTGGCGTGACATGGCTACACTGGTACAGCCTCTCAACGCCTGCCCGGTGTCATCTATGGGGAATGCCACGTGTCCCTTCATTTCCAAAAGCACTGGAAGGGTTGGGTTTGGGCAGAGCGACAGTGAACACGTATATCATTACAACACTAAGTCGTTCCACGTGGTTCTCTAGTCTGCCATAGAGACCTGATGACGTATATTATTACAGCACTAAGTCGTTCCTAGGGGTTCTCTAGTCTGCCATAGAGACCTGATGACGTTTATCATTACAACAGAGACCTGATGACGTATATCATTACAACACTAAGTCGTTCCTAGTGGTTCTCTAGTCTGCCATAGAGACCTGATGACGTTTACATTACAACACCAAGTCGTTCCTAGTGGTTCTCTAGTCTGCCATAGAGACCTGATGACGTTCATCATTACAACACTAAGTCATTCCTAGTGGTTCTCTAGTCTGCCATAGAGACCTGATGACGTTTATCATTACACCAAGTCGTTCCTAGTGGTTCTCTAGTCTGCCATAGAGACCTGATGACGTTCATCATTACAACACCAAGTCGTTCCTAGTAATTCTCAAGTCTGTATAGAGACCTGATGACGTTTATCATTACACCAAGTCTTTCCTAGTGGTTCTCTAGTCTGCCATAGAGACCTGATGACGTTTATCATTACAACACCAAGTCGTTCCACGTGGTTCTCTAGTCTGCCATAGAGACCTGATGACGTTTATCATTACAACAGAGACCTGATGACGTTTATCATTACAACAGCGACCTGATGACGTTTATCATTACAACACTAAGTCGTTCCTAGTAGTTCTCTAGTCTGCCATAGAGACCTGATGACGTTCATCATTACAACACCAAGTCGTTCCTAGTGGTTCTCTAGTCTGCCATAGAGACCTGATGACGTTCATCATTACAACACTAAGTCGTTCCTAGGGGTTCTCTAGTCTGCCATAGAGACCTGATGACGTTTATCATTACAACACCAAGCCGTTCATACTGGTTCTCTAGTCTGCCATAGAGACCTGATGACGTTTATCATTACAACACTAAGTCGTTCCTAGCGGTTCTCTAGTCTGCCATAGAGACCTGATGACGTTTATCATTACAACACCAAGTCGTTCCTACTGGTTCTCTAGTCTGCCATAGAGACCTGATGACGTTTATCATTACAACACTAAGTCGTTCCTAGTAGTTCTCTAGTCTGCCATAGAGACCTGATGACGTTTATCATTACAACACCAAGTCGTTCCTAGTGGTTCTCTAGTCTGGTAGACAGTGGCAGCACACCTCACACCTTGTTGGCTCTAATCACATGAGCACACGGAGCCCCTCTTTGGTTCCTTGTAGGATGAATGCCAATACTGTTTCACTATCATCAGCAGTATTACTACCTATTATTATTATTATTATTATTATTATTATTATTATATCATTATTATTGTTATTGTTATTGTTAATATTATTATTACTATGATTATTAACATTATGATCAAAATAATAATAATTATCATTGTTGTTGATGTTATTATTATTACTATTATTACTATAATCATATTGTTGTTGTTGCGATTGTTGTTATTACTATTATCATTGTCATTATTGTTGTTGTTGTTGCTATTATTATTATCATTGTTGTTGTTATTACTCATAATTGTCATTATAATTTTTATTATCCATGTCTGAGATGGAGTAAGTTAAATTTTTTTACCATTCAATCAAGAGATGGAGTAAGATGAACAAAAATATAAATGATGACGATAAAACGAGATTCCTTAGCACCAACTGTTTTTCAAGGCAGATAACTGTTGGTTTCAATCATTAAAAACGAAGAAGAAGAAGAAGAAGAAGAAGAAGAAGAAAGAAGAAGAAGAAGAAGAAGAAGAAAAAGAAAAAGCAGAAGAAGAAGAAGAAGAAGAAAGAGAAGAAGAAGAAAACGAGAGTGGCAAAACAAGAACAATGGACTGGATTTCACAGAGAATGATATAGAAAAAACACAAAAGCAAGTTGGAGAGAGAGAGAGAGAGAGAGAGAGAGAAGAGAGAGAAGAGAGAGAGAGAGAGAGAGCTTTCGTTGTTCTCCAGCTTCGTAAACAAGAAAGAACGAAAAGGTCCCTCCCCCACTCCCACCCCCTTCCCATCCCGCCCAGACAGTTCGCTGTGCGCAGTGTATGCCAGCACTGAAAAAAGGAGGGGGGGGGGGGAGAGACACACCTTTGTGGGTGACAGAAACAACCAGACAAAATGCCGGCACAACAGAAGGAGAGTGGAGGCCACAGTGACAACATCCACACAGGTTTGAAGCTGGTGCCACATCAGGTGATTCATGCAAAACAACAACAACAACAAACAAACAAACCGTACGGTTCACTCCAACAAGAGGTCAATGGTACTACCCATGCGCAACATAATGGACTGATTTTCACGTGGCGAATAGCTGTACAAACGGGTACATGTGTAGTTTATCCTACCTGCGTCTGTGAGCTTATACCACGACCAAGTTTTTTTTTTTTCTTCTTTCTACTCTTATTTTTGGAATAGAATTATCTGTTTGTGTTGGACACCAGTGGTTTGCGTGCTGCAGAATTCAGGTAAGCATTGAAAGTCAACACAACACTCAAAATTCAAATTGCACACTCTGCCATTCATTTGTATACACACACTGCGTACAAATGTCACAGATTTACAACACCTGAAAAGAGAAAAGGTAGAGAAGCAAGGGGTGTGGGTTGGAGGGGGGGGGGGAGGAGGGGTGGAGGCAGGATGTACAACAGAAGTTGTAAGGCTAACAGAACAGCGTGATGGGCGACGGAGACATTCAAACAACAGACAGGAAATGACGCAACATTACATCCGGGTTCAAGCTGCCCTGATCATTGAGAGCCTGGCATTCGGCATTGCTTCCCTTTTCATTCTGGAATAGAACGATAAGCAGGACAATGATGATGACATCAATGGCCACAACGACACTCACGTTTGCACTTAATGGCTCTGATCGCATGGAGCACACTTGGGGTTTTAGTTTTAGAAGGAGTCATGGAGTGTTCTGGACAGTGGACAGAATACATGAGGCAGAGAAGAGGGAACAACCCAACAATGCAGAACGCAACTAAAGGGGCAGAGAGACGTTCCAGTCGCAACATAGTCTATGGCAACATTATTTCTATAAGCAAACACATATGCTGCTCCTGGCTTAAATTATCTGGACTAAAGGCAACTTCTGTGTGCAGACGAAAATAGCCCCTGCCAGAGCAATCCCAAATATCTTTTCGTTTTTTTTTTCTCCTTAAATCAGGTAAACATTCATTCACATTGAGGGAAAGACGAGGATGGATCCAAAATAATATTCAAGTGACGGAGCGTTATCCTGTACACACCAGTCTAATTTATCGGAAAACAAAAACCAGGAACTATCTTTATACAAAGAAAATCAGTAATTGGACAGCAAGCTCTCTGACAGTAAAAGTGACATCCGCTATCATGGTATAATACCCCCCCCCCCCTCTCTCTCTCTCTCTCTCTCTCTCTTTCTCTTCAGAAGGGCAATGGCCTATTTCTGAATAAAATGTCCGTATCCGTATTCGTATCTCTCTCTCTCTCTCTCTCTCTCTCTCTCTCTCTCTCTCTCTCTCTCTCTCTCTCTCTCTCTCTCTCCGAACACAGTACTATACAAACATTCAGTATCAAGAGCTTGTACCCTTATTTGATTGAAGGTTCCAGATAAGACTTAACGCTACCAGCTGCACGGCTGGTAAACGCAGTACAGCATGCAGCAATGCCCTATGTTAACCCTTTTCTGCCTTGTCATTCCACATACACAGAGCATGAAGGTAAACAGCAACAACAGTGACAGCATGAGGCAATGCCCTATGTTAACCCTTTTCTGCCTTGTAATCCCACATACATTGAACACGAAGGTAAACAGCAACAACAATTAAAGGATGACGAAATGCCCTATGTTAACCCTTTTCTGCCTTGTCATTCCACATACATAGAACATGAAGGTAAACAGCAACAACAGTTACAGACTGAAGGTAAAACAAAAAACAAAAACAAAAAACAAAAAACAAAAAAACACACGTCAGTGTAGAAAAATGAGGAGGGATTCGGAAGGGGTTGGAAAAGTGAAGGAGTGGTGGGAGGGAGGGGGGAGAGGCTTGTTAGAAAAAAAGGTATCATCGGATGAATAACTGACCCAAAGGAGAAACAAAACACATAGCACAAGATGAGAAGAAAAAAAAAACAGAAAGAAAGAAAGAAAAAGAAGTTGACAACATTTCACCAAACAAGGCTCCACTGCGTCTAGTTTGTAATGACTTTTGACATCTTCTTCACTCCCACCCCTTCCCCTCCCCCATCATCGACCCCCCCCCCCCCAGCGCCTCCCCCCCGCCCCCCCCCCACTCCCCCTCCCCCCCCCCCCCACACACACACACGTGCGCACTCGCGTGCCTATGCGCGGAGAAAAACAATGACAGTGCAAAGCTTTGCAGTGATTATCAGTCAGAAAACAAACAAACAAACAAACAAACTGACAAAACAAAGCAAACAGAATAAGCTAAACCCCAATGTAGCAGAACAAAAACAAAACAGAGCAAATTAAAACACACAAAAAATCAAAACATAGACGCTAAAGAAAAATAAAACAATACAAAACTAACCAACAGACCAAACCAAAACAAAGTAAATGAGTTCAGAATCAGGTCCATTAATTTATCAACCAACTAACCAGGCACTCAGTCAGGCAAATCAACAAAGAAACACACACAGCCAACAAACAGACTACAAACACGTCAAGCAGCAGTAGTTCTACTTTGTATCTATTCACACCATTCCATTGTTTACTTGTGACATCATGAAGAAGGACATTGAAAACATGGCCGCTCACTTGGGGGGGAGGGGGGGGGAGGGGACGCAAGGTTGTTCAAGTTAGTGTCTTGATGCAGCTGTGCAGAGACTCCAAATAAACTACATAGAATAGACAAAGGAAAAGATATAGAACAGTTTTATTCTGACTTTATACATACATTCCCGACAAGAATATAACTGCAGCTACCGATTAAACAAAAATTGAAACAGAAAAAAAAGAAAGCAAAAAAAAAAAAAAAAAAAAAGCAAAAAAAAAAAAAAAAAAAACCCCAGAAAAACAAAACAAACAAAACAATACAGAACTACTGTGCCCTTAAACGAAAGAACAAACATTTTGCAAAACAAATGCAACGCGTTTCGACCTGCTGGGTCCTCTTCAAGCAAGACACAGAACATTCCTGACAATGAAAACAAAGGACGAAGACAGTCACTTGTCTCTTCGATCTGGGTGCTGAACTCTGGTCTTTGATGAGCGACTAAAGCTACAACTGGAAGAAGAAAATGCTATACCTATCACAACTGACAATAAATCAAAACACGAAGCATTTTGTTTCCAAGTCGATAAGGGGGGGGGGGGGGGGGGGGGGGGGGGGGGAAAGAAGACAGTTGGTCACGCAGAATAGAGAAGATGAAAGAAACTAATCAGACTGGTGTAACAGAAATCTCAGTATCCAAGAGACAGTTGTAACAATGAAATCTATTCTGATTTGCTAATTTGGTCAAGGTAATGCAATGTGTTTGACATCCAATGAATATTCTGCATAGGAATACTGCTTCATATGATTTCATTTTGCAAGAAAAATACGTGAACACAAAAGCTTTTGACAAACGAAAAAGGACAGATTTTTTAAAAAGCTGAAAACAAGGGTATGAATAGGACGAACTTGATCAAATATCAAAAGATTTACACTTCCAGCGTGAATAAACATCATTCAAAGCATTCAAAACCAACAGCATTGAAATTTAACACCAAATTAGTATCATGACATAACCGCTTAATAATGCAGTAACTGTAAAAAAAAACAGAAAAAAAAACAAAAGAAACTAAAGGAACAAATAGAATGGACAATGAGTTGGAAGGGGGAGGGGGGGGGGGTAATAGCCCTCTTCGATTACAGACTGACGGCCAGAAAAGAATAAGTTATAAACGGTGACTTTCAGTCAACGTTACGTAACAATGTACTGATTTTCAAACTTTTTTTTTTCAAACATGGTAAGAAAAGTAATCAAGAAAGTTCAAAGCATAATGCATCACTCCGAAAGTATACTCTGTTTCTTTAGAGGAAGTGGATGTCACTAGGGCACGTATAAAACCTGAATACACCATTCGTGTCAACACCCTCCCAAAGCTCTGCCAGACAGTGAACAGCGGTGACAGAACAGAGCGAAAGAGTCATGTGATAGGAGTCAGCGCACCAGTAAAACGTTGGAACATCAAGAAAATACTGCCATCAGTTCCATCTTCATTGTAATTCTGGCAAAGGAAATCTGGAGTTAATTTAACTGAACTGAAAACGTCCAGAGCAAAGGAGGTCCATGAAGAATGAAGAAAACGAGTTCTGCACTAGAAGATTGAAGACAGCACGTTACTTACGTTACTATAAGTAACACACTTGAAGATTCAGCACAACATGTTACACATGTTATTATCAGTAAACAAAAAACGACCATTAAGGTAAAATAAAAAAGGGGCAGTAAAGAAAGTAGTCAGGCTTCTCGTTATTATTGCAACAGACTACACTACACTTTTTTTTTTTTTTTTTTTAACCGTGATTGTTCAGTTGTAGAGCTATGCGTTTCTTCTTCTTTTTGTTTGTTTGTTTGTTTTTTCATTGTGCACCTTTGTTGAAAAAAATTAAATGTATGGAGAAAACCAGTATAGGTCAAACATTAGCAAGAATCGTCACGACTGTTTGATTTAAAGAAATTCGAATGTATATAAAAAAAATAAATCACACATATTGTAACACAGCTTACACTGATAGAAAAGAAAAATAGCCTATCTATTTTGTGTCCCATGCAGTGTGTGAACAAGAGTGAAAAAGAAAGGAATATAAGAAGGTGTACATCCCTCCTTCTCCCTTCTACTTTCATTAGCCCCCCCCCCCCTCTCTCTCTCTCTTTCTCTCTCTCTCAATCATTAGCGTCCATTCGCAAAGTCTTCTGTAAACCATACTTTGAATACATCGTCTAAACATATAACCTACTCCGTTAAATCGCTCATCCCCACTCCCACTCTGTCTACCATCCCTCATCTCCTCCCCCTACCTACCATTCTCTCCCTCCCTCCTCCGACCTCTCTCTGTATAGTTTTGTTTGTTTGTTTGGTGGTTTCCTTCTGTTTGACTACCCACTATGTCATCATTACTTTTATGAACAGTCTGCTTGTCACTGCAGAATTAGATTGCAGTGTTGCTACGTTTATTTGTCAGTATGAATGTCATGTGTTGAAATAATGTATGTATGACAAGGACAGATTGTAAGACTAGGCTTTGACCAAAACTCTTTATCCTTGCGTATTAACTAAAGATCAGTCAGTCAACTCTCTCTCTCTCTCTCTCTCTCTCTCTCTCTCTCTCTCTCTCTCTCTCTCTCTCACCGTATGTTTCCAGCTGTCTTTATTTCCGTCCGTACACACATCCAAAAACCAAATTAATGACAAATACAAGAGCAACACACACACACACACACACACACACACACACACACACACACACACACACACACACACTATATTCTTTTTTTTTTATTCTGGAAGGAACCGAGACATAGTCTGTTTGGTTGGTCCATTCATAGAAAAGGAAACTATTATAATGCATTAGAGCTTCAGTAAATGGAGTGGAAAAAGAGAGAGAGAGAAATGAAATAAAAAAACGTTTTTGTTCTTTATCTATTTTCTCCAGTGAAGATAGGCAACTTGACGCACCTAAAAAAAAAAAAGCAACAACAAAAAAATGCCCCATATTACGCATGCAACTAAGGTACTTTGAACAAAAAAAAGAAGAAAAGAAATGGTATCTTATTTTAATCTCCCATCTCAGCTTCATCTCGTCCTCGCCCAGAAATATTGCCCCAGTTCCTGAAAGAAGTCCCTAGTATTCAACAACAACAAAAACCCTCTCCGGTCTCCTCCCCCTTCCCCCCCCCTCCCCACCCCACCCAATCGCCCCAATAAACAAGAAAAGCCATAGTTTTCAACAAAGGGCTGTCTTGTTCCTTCCCCTCGCTCAACTACATCCTCTAGCCCGCCTTTAGTGAATTCATCCCCTTCCCCAAGAAAGTCTATTCAGCAGTGTCTTGGTCCCCTCACCTTTTTACACCCCAACCTCCCTGTCCCTCACCGACCCCTTTTGTCACTACCCCCCCCCCCCCCCCCAAAAAAAAAAAAAAAAAAAAAAAGTTCATAATGCGGCCCAGAGAATGATTTCATTCCGCCTCCTCTCTCGCCAACCCCAACAAATTGCTCGGATTCCAAAGTATGCCAAAGAAAGACATCTTGCTTCCCTCTCCTCCTCCATCCTACCTAACTGCCCAGATTCCCACAGAAAAGAAATTCCAGAAGTCTGTAAAAAAAAAAGTATCATGCATCTGTCCTCCCCCTAGAGAAAGTCCATAAGTCTGTAATAGAAAAGTATCATGCATCTTTCCCCTTCTTTACTCCCCCCCCCTTCTTCCTCCAAATGCTTTTCACTTCTACCTGCCCCCCCCCCCCCTCCCCTTCCTATTTCCAGCCCAGTCTATGGCCCGATGTTCAGAGAAACTCCAAAGTATTGAAGAGAAAGGTTTCTAAAGTCCCCCGTTGATTTACCTCATAGGATCCTGTCGTCTGTGAACACACAAAGACAGACAACTCTGTACACTCGTGCTCATTCTCTCCCTTTGTCTCTCTTTCTCAATACTTGGCTAAACGCTCTCTCTCTCTCTCTCTCTCTCTCTCTCTCTCTCTCTCTCCATTCGACTGAATCTCTCTGTCTCTGTCTCTCTCTTTCTCCATTCGGATGAAATCTCTCTGTCTTTGTCTCTGTCTGTCTCTCTGTCTTCTCTCTCTCTCTTCTCTCTCTCCATTCGGCTGAAATCTCTCTCTCTGTGTCTCTGTCTGTCTGTCTGTCTCTCTCTCCACTCGGCTGAAATCTCTCTCTCTGTGTCTCTGTCTGTCTGTCTGTCTCTCTCTCCACTCGGCTGAAATCTCTCTCTCTGTGTCTCTGTCTGTCTCTCTCTCCACTCGGCTGAAATCTCTCTCTCTGTGTCTCTGTCTGTCTGTCTGTCTCTCCCTCCACTCGGCTGAAATCTCTCTCTCTGTGTCTCTGTCTGTCTGTCTGTCTCTCTCTCCACTCGGCTGAAATCTCTCTCTCTGTGTCTCTGTCTGTCTGTCTGTCTCTCTCCACTCGGCTGAAATCTCTCTCTCTGTGTCTCTGTCTGTCTGTCTGTCTCTCTCTCCACTCGGCTAAAATCTCTCTTTTTCTCTCTCCCCACTCGGCTAATCTCTCTCTCTCTCTCTCTCTCTCTGCATATGCTGTCGCATGTTTGTGTATGTGAGCGTGCGTGTAACAATGTTTATACACGCACGCACGCGCGTGTGTGTATGCGTGTGTGTGTGTGTGTGTGTGTGTGTGTGTGTGTGTGTGTGTGTGTGTGTGTGTGTGTGTGTGAGAGAGAGAGAGAGAGAGAGAGCGAGTGTGTGTGTGTGTGTGTAAAACAAATATCGGTACCCAGCAACGGTTCGTTTCAGACAGTTCGACGCTCTGCGATGACTGTAAACGAAACAAAGTAAGATATGATAAACTGGAATAAAACAGACTAAATTGGAATAGAATGATATAAAAAGCGAAGGACAAACCAAACAATCCCAGATAAACACACACACACACACATACACACACACACACACATACACACACACACGCACCACACACACACACACACACACACACACAAATACACACACACACACACACACACACACCACACACACACACACACACACAAATACACACACACACACACACACACACACGCACGTGCACACACACACACACACACACACACACACACACACACACACACACACACACACACACACACCGAAACGGAACAAAATTAAGCCAGCGAACCACAAATACACACTTCAAGAGTAGGGTAAATTGAAGTCATCGAGTGTGTGACAGACTGCCTTTAGGTCGCTCCAAGAGTAGAGTAAGATGAGGTTAAATAGCTTGTAACATATTGTTGTTAGGTCATTGCAACAGTAGGGCAAGATGAGGTTAAATAATTTGTAACATTATTGTCGTTAGGCCACTACAAGAGTAGGGCAAGATGAGGTTAAATAATTCATAACATATTGTCGTGAGGTCATTAAAAGAGTAGGGCACGATAAAGCTATAGAATTTGTAGCATCCTATCGTCAGGTCTGTAGAAAAAAATGGGGAAGATGAGGCTATAGAATTGGTAACATGTTCTCTTTAAGTCACCACACGAGTAGTAAGCCTATATGATGAGGTTACAGAATTTGAAACAAACCGTTATAACCTCCTAACAGTCTTTCTTGATGAAGATGATGACTGTGAGGAGATGGCGGCCCTGATATGGCCCTTTGCGATCGGCTGGGCTATATGGAATATGAACTGCTGAATTGATGATGCTAAGAAATCCGCTTTAGTTTGAGCATGCATTTCATCTTATACGCTTCATCTCATATTACACCCCTACCTAAATCAGGCGCAAAAATATTAACTTTGCAAAAAAACATGTTCGTAAGAATAAAACAGCAACATATTAAATGACGCATCTGTGAAATGGATAAAACTCGACTGTGTGGTTGTAGACTTCTTAAAATATGGTAGTTATTACTTTTGTAGGATGAGACCTGTCACTGATTTTTTTAAAACACAAAAGAACAGAAAAGAAAACGCAATTTTTAAAAGAAAGTATGAAATATAATGAGAGGTTGGAATGTTTAAAACGAAAGGAAACGCGCCTTCACGATGCCAAAGTGAAAAATACAAACATTACCAAAAAAAAAAGAAAGCAACTATAAAAGAGTTCCACAACACTGAACAAAAAAAATCCTCCAAGCGTACAAAATTCTACTTGCATCAATAAAAAGTGATTCAATAACGAACTAAACAAAAGCTGGCCACAAAGATTCAATACTCATTCAAACAATGCGGGCTAAAACAAACAAACAAACAAAACTAAAATGATGCGGGCTACACAGATGAAATACCGACCCCAACAAAGCCGGCTACAGAAAAAGAAAGAGTTCATAGACAAAGCCCACAGAGCGTGAGAAAAGCACACACACACAACGATGACTGCTACCCGAGACACCAAATGCCGGGTGCTAGCTACCCATGTCCGTACTCACCCTTTTGACGACTATTCTGGGCGAATCCACGCCGTTCATCTGTGTAGGAACAGTCAGGTAGGACAGAGACAGACAGACAGACAGACAGACACACGCAATGATAAGCTGTACGGACTTCAAACAACGCTATCAAACGCAAAGCAAAGACAGGTATTCGCTCGCTCACGTCCACTGACGGAGAACGTTGGAACAAACGTACAGACTGTCCCTACTGCTTGATAAAGTGTAAGATTTTCTAGGAATGAACACAGATTTAAATGAATGTCGGCCTGTACTGACAGTGGCTTTCTGTGTGGATTTCCAGGTGAACACTGCACAGGACCTGGTAACAAAGCCAATAAGGTGAACACTGCATCCTCTTGTCGACAGTACATCTAGCAACTAGGGGAAGCTATTGTGAGAAGAGAACGGTCTTCTACCAAAGTCAATGTAGGGATTAGCGCACATGTTACCACAGCGGAGGCGTACAAAGTAGAGCAACACGTGCATCAAATCTTCCGACACGGCCGCCAGTGATTGATAGTTACCTTTTCCTGATTCTTTTCAGAGGCAGGGCATTTCTGATGGGCCAAGCAAACTTACGAACAATGAATGGACAGCACACACACACACACACACACACACACACACCACACACACACAGAGGCATACTGTTAGTTATGTACACAACAAAGAATCACAACAAAGACAACAGAAACAAAACCCAGAGGTCTGGAAGCATGCCCAAGATATACGTCTGTCATCACTGAGCTGGAAATCACGCTGTTATGGATGGAAGAAGAAAAAAACCATCAATAATCTGTCAGATGGAGACACAGAAAAGTGGGCAGACTGACCCAAGGGAGATCACTTCTCTCTGTCCACCAGGGTTATTCTACTTCTGGTGGGATGGTCCACCAGAAGGAGACGTTCTACTCAAGGCTACGCTGAGGGTGGTGTTACAAAATGTGTATTTGGAGGGGGAGGCAAGGGAGGGGAGGGGGCCTCTGCTCAACATCCCTTTCTTGGGTGACCCGTTACATGCTGGTTCATCCAAATTTACCGACAGTTGAAAGACATTTTTCTTCTTACGTCATGAAGAACAAAGGATTGTTGACGTCTGAATTGTCGGCATAATATTCCTCAATTTGCACACTGTACACACACACACACACACACACACACACACACACACACACACACACACATATATATATATATATATATATATATATCTCATGTTCCCATTTTCTTCACCTTCAACCCCCCCCCCCTTTTTTTTTTCTTTTTTTTATAGTTAAAATCTTTGCCAAGTTATTACTATAATGGCGGAAGAATTGGTAGCCTACACTTGTTTCCCCCCACTACTTAATTGTTCGGCATTATATATATTTCGTTTTGGCAGCCCCCTCCTCCACTTCGTTTTCTTAAAACTCTGCTGGCCTTGAGAGAGACTTGCATCCCTCCCCTCCGGGTTAGGTGTGACCGACGTTGTAACGGATACAGAGGTTGCAGCAACTACTGTCATAACACCTGATGAAGGGACTTTATGTGTTGGATTCGTTAGAGTATGTATATTTTAGTCTCCAGTCAGAAAAATCTTGATGTATAACACTTTATCATGATGGCATTGTGTGTGTGTGTGTGTGTGTGTGTGTGTGTTTGTGCGTGGTGTGTGTGTGTGTGTGTGTGTGTGTGTGTGTGTGTGTGTGTGTGTGCAAATGAGATAGTTTTTCGATAGTAAGTATATAGTTTTTAGTTGGTTGGTTTTAACAATGCTGTAGAATCAAAATCACTTTGTGCTATGTAGATATACTGGCGGTAGGGTGTGTATGATGGGTGGAGTGCGTGTGGGTGTGGTTGTGGTGGATGCAGTGGGGTATGAGTAATGTAGTAAGTGTGTGTGCATGTAAGATTTGCCTTGTATGCTATTTAGTGTGAGTGTGTATGTGTGTGAGTGTGTGTTTGTGTGTGTGTGCATGAGTGTGTATATATATACATATGTGTGTGTGTGTGTGCGCGCGCGCGCGCACGCGCGTGTGTGTGTGTGTGTGTGTGTATGTGTGTGTGTGTGTGTGTGTGTGTGTGTGTGTGTGTGTGTGTGTGGTTTGCTGGGTGGTGCATACTTGACTGTGTATGTGTGTGTGGAAGGAACAATAGAAACGTAAAAATATAAAAAGTGTAAAATGGATGGGAGCGCCAATGGTGTGATAGTTTATTATTTTTCGAATGTACAGATTCCTGATGAAGGCTGAAAAGCCGAAAATTTGAAAATGAAGTAAAGTGAAAGAAACAGGCACAGGCATGTGGACTTCTTTACTTGTTATATATATATATATATATATTATAATAAAATAAACATAAATAAATTCCAAGGATAAGTAGCCGAGCACCATTCCAGCATTCATTATTCCCCATTCACCCACTCAAGCACATACTGTTAGTTAGGCAGAATTATCTACCACTGCAGATATGAATGCTTATCTCCCCCTATTTCTTCAATCTAAGACATAAGAGCAAGCTTTGTTTATAATTCAAGATATATATATATTATATATATATATATATCAAGTGTGGTCTAAGAACTGTGTTTGATGCCTCGTGTGTTAGTTAACTCACCCACCTTACCCATGGTGGGTTCAGGGCTGACTTTGTCGGGCATTATTCTACTCCCTTTCTCATATCCTTCATCTTTAAGAGAGAATGGACAGGTGTGAGGAGTAAGGATGTGGGGGTGTGGGAGGGGTGAAGGGGGGGAAGGGTCGACGGTGAATAGAATTAATGGGGGGGGGGGGGGACAAAGTACCGCTTCAGTCGAATGAACGCAGACTGTTGGTTCAGTCATCGATGCTTAACGTATGTCCATCTAGTCGGAGGGACCACTTCAGGGGCTTTTTATACCGTACGCTGACCACAACAAACGCACTTAAAAAAAAAAAACTCTAGTTGGCCTTCACACCACGGCACGCATGAACAGTCCAGAGAAAGCTCATCAAAGCATGGGGTGGGGGGGGGGGCAGGAACCACACACTTCCAAGGACGTGGAGGAAAACTAGCAATGGCCACTCTTCAAGACCAAGGCCCAGGACGACTGTCAGTTGTGGCTGAGGGAGAAAGAAGGTCCAAACCAGACTTCCACTTTAACACTGCAACCATGGGAGATGAGGGAAGGATAGGGTGTTGGGGGGGGGGGGGAGGGGCGAAAAGATGGAGGGGGGGGGGGGAGTGTCACACATGGGCATGCTTCCACCTGCATCCTCTGGCCCCACAGCTGAGCCCTGGCCAGCACCTCGGCCATGGCCATCTCCTTGTCCGCCCTCCTGGCCAGCACGTTGACGTAGGCGAACTCCAGCAGCGCTGCGAAGACGAAGATGAGGCTGCTGACCACCCACACGTCAATGGCCTTGATGTAGGACACCTGACCACACACACACACACACACACACACACACACACACACACACACACACACACACACACGCACATTGACACTGTCTGATAGGGTCGGCGGCTTGTTGCCAAGAGAGGTGGGGGAAGGCAGGAAGGAAGGAAGATAGGCAGAAGAAGAAGAACAACAACAACAACAACAATAACAACAACAACACAAACAACAACAAACAACAACAACAACAACAACAACAACGAAGAAGAAGAGAAGAAGAAGAAGAAGAAGAAGAAGAAGAAGAAGAAGAAGAAGAAGAAGAAGAAGACGAAGAAGAAGGGAAATATAGAGAAAAAGATGTCTGACATTGTTCACATTTAAAATGTATAATCAAAACAGCTATAACAACAGAACATAATTATGGCATCATAACAACAACACTACAGACTGTTATCAACAAAGCGGACAAATACCTCTTCCCTTTCCTATGCAAACAAACCGCTCCTCAGAACCCCCGCCACCATCCTCCCATGCACGCAGACCCACGCATTTGGAGCGTCACCACCACCGCCATCATCATCATCACCGCCATCATCAACATCATCACCACCACTGACACCACCGCCATCACCCACAGCAACAACAAGCACCACGGGACCTTGGGCTGTGCGGATTGAATGGAACGGCTGTACGTCGGGAGGAGTGTCGGTAGGATCCTGATTGACAATCACCACCATCAACACTGATAGCACTTTCACCAGTTTCATCAAGGAGGTGTCACTGCATGCGGATAAGTCCATATATACGCTACACCACAGTTTTGAGTCCACACTGCGCATGATTTAAAGCTGATGGATAAATGAATTAATGATTAAGATGGAAGAATTTAAGAAGAGGGTCTCGTGGCTACGATTTGAGATGTCTGACCTACAGCATTAGCCCAACGCGCTGGTCAGACCTTGAGTACCTTCCTAACACTGGTTGTGCCATTATTGTCATTGTACATGCGTGTGGTGAGTGTAAACAAGTGTGTGAATGGGTGTGTGGGCACAGGCCTGTGTGTGTGCGAACGCATGTGTGTGTGCATGATGTGCGGGTATGCGTGTGCATGTTTGTGTGCGCGCACGCGCACCTTCACCATCACATCGCCACTAACACCACCATCAGCAGGTGTTCGTTCGTCCTTCGAGTCGACGAGGACCACTTCAGTCATCTTGGGGTTGAGGGGGGTGAGACGATTTGTGAATACGCAGGTGGCTGATCGAGCCGATGCGTGCACGGAATGTGCGGTGACAGCTTGGAAGGCAATGTGGGAGACCTGCTCTTGATTACTGGCGCGGCTTTCCTTGCCGGTCTCTGCTGTTGCGCTGCAGCTGTCCTCCTTTCTTCACATAAAGTGGCACCTTTGTGGACAGGGTAGCGCCATCTAGCTCGATCCATAGCAGTTAGTTCCCATGTGTCAGGGTTGATGCTAAACTCTTTCATAGATATTTTGAGAGTGTCTTTGAAGCGTTTCTTTCGACCTCCATGGGAACGCACTTCTTATGGCAGCTCAGCGTCGACGAGTCTGTTGGGCAACTGGTGGTCTGGCATGCGAGCTACATGACCTGCCCATCGAAGCTGAGACAGCATCAGGATGGTGTGGATGCTCGGCAGGCCTGCTTGGTCAAGCACCTCTGTGTCTGGGATTTTGTCCTACCATTTTATGTTTAACAATCTTCTGAAGCAGGTTGTGTGGAAGTGATTCAGCTTCTTCAGTGCTGTTAGCAGATCTTGTGGACAGGACGGCCTGGACGGGGGTGGAGGGCGGGAGTGGGCGTGTTGAGGTGAGCATCACTACACTACCATCACCAACACCACCACCACCATCCCATCTCACCATCCGTCACCCCTACCGACCGACCCACCATGGGCATCTACCTTGGGCGGGATGGCCGAGGTGGTGGAGCAGGACGATTTTGAGGGTGAGCACCACCATCACTACCATAAATTTAAACACCACCACACCATCACATCCTCATCCTCATCACCACCAACCGACAACCCACGGTCAGTCAGTCAGCCAGGCAGGCAGTTAGGTCAGGTACCTTGGGCAGGGCGGCCTGGATGGTGGAACCGTGCGTGTTGAGGGTGAGGACGGTGAGCACGCCCAGGGACACGCGGGCCGGGATGGCTTCCAGGTCCAGCCAGAAGGACACCCAGGACAGCGCCACGATCAGGATGCTGGGCACGTACACCTGGATGATGTAGTAGCGGATGTCCCGCTGCAGCGTGAACTTGGCCAGGATGCACGCGAACGACGCTGCACGCACACAACACGGCCACTACAGTGTGCTTTGAATCAATCAGTAATAGTGGTCGAAGTTGTAGTAGAAGTGGGAGGAGAAGGAGGAGGAGGAGAAGGAGATGGACGAGAAGGAGAAGAAGGAAATGGAGGAGAAAGAGGAAGAGAAGTAGATGGACGAGAAGGAGGAGGAGGAGGAGAAAGTGGAGGGAGAAGGAGGAGGAGGAGGAGAAAGAGGAGGAGAAGGGAAGGAGGAGGAGGAGAAAGAGGAGGAGAAGGAGGAGGAGGAGGAGAAAGTGGAGGAGAAAGAGGAGGAGGAGGAGAAAGGGAGGAGAAGGAGGAGGAGGAGGAGAAAGGGAGGAGAAGGAGGAGGAGGAGGAGAGAGGAGAGAGGAGGAGAAAGGAGGAGAGAGGAGGAGAAAGAGGAGGAGAAGAGGAGGAGAGAAGTGGAGGAGAAGGAGGAGAGGAGGAGGAGAAAGGGAGGAGAAGGAGGAGGAGGAGGAGGAGGAGAAAGGAGGAGAAGAGAGGAGGAGGAGGAAGAGGAGAGGAGGAAAGTGGAGGAGAAGGAGGAGGAGGAGAGAGAAAGGGAGGAGAAGGAGGAGGAGGGAGGAAAGAGGAGGAGAAGGAGGAGGAGGAGGGAGGAGGAAGGAGGAGAAGAGAGAGGAGGAGGAGGAGAGGAGAGAGGAGGAGGAGGAGGAGGAAGGAGGAGAGAGGAGGAGAGGAGGAGGAGGAGAGGGAGGAGGAGAGGAGGAGAAGAGGAGGAGGAGGAGGAGGAGAAAGAGGAGGAGAAGGAGGAGGAGGAGAGGAGGAGGAGAAGAGGAGGAGAAGAGGAGGAGAGGAGGAGGAGGAGGAGGGGGAGAGAAGGGAGGAGAAGGAGGAGGAGGAGGAGGAGGAGAAAGGAGGAGAAGAGGAGAGGAGGAGGAGGAGGAGAAGAGGAGGAGGAGGAGGAGGAGGAGGAGAGGAGGAGGAGAAAGAGGGAGGAGGAGGAGGAGAGAAGGAGGAGGAGAAGGAGGAGGGAGGAGAAGGAGGAGGAGAGGAGGAGGAGGAGGAGGAGAAAGAGAAGGAAGAGGAGAAAATGGAGGAGGAGGAAGGGAAGGAGGAAGGGAAGGAGGGAGAGAGGCGACGGAGAAGTAACTGCTCCCCACCAGAGGGACTACTCGTTTACAACTCTGAATGGTAGCAGCAATATAAATAACGGTGGTAGCGGAAGCAGTAGCGGTTGTAGTAG
>CM065728.1:72235439-72245439 GCA_033310375.1 Conus canariensis | reverse complement strand
ACACTATAGCCAGAGTTGAAGTGTTCTAAAGGTGGCCAGTCACCTTGATAAGTGTGGTGATGATGTCTCTTTCTTGGCTCTAACCAACAGCAGTCATACCCAAAGGCCACCAGTACATACATACACGCACATACATGCCAGCCAGGAGAGAAAAGAACCACTAGTCCGTTGTGGACTAATGAACCATAGTGGACTCCACTAATGAACCATAGTGAACTCCACTAATGAACCACAGTGAACTCCACTAATGAACCATAGTGAACTCCACTAATGAACTATAGTGAACTCCACTAATGAACCATAGTGAACTCCACTAATGAACCATAGTGGACTCCACTAATGAACAATAGTGAACTCCAGTGACAGGGAGATCAACCTCTCATGGTACGTGGGAGGACCTGCACCTGTCTGTCTCTTGGTTCGTCCCAACACCTCCAGTGACAACTTAACTGTCAGTCAGGTGGGAAGATCTCAACCTGTCTGACTTAAGGTCGGTCTCCTCCCTCACCCCCCCCCCCCCCCTCTTTACCCCCAGTGACAAGTACGCCCTTTCATGGTAGGTGGGAGGATCTCAAGCTGTCTGTCTTAAGGTCAGTCTCTTCACCCCCCCCCCCCCCCCCTTTCAACTCCAGTGACAATTTCAACCTCTCATGTAGGCAGGAGGGTCTTCACCTGTCTGTCTCTGGGTCTGTTCCCTCTCTTGTCCTCGCACCTTCGGTGACAAAGTTCTACCCGTAATGGGAGGGTGGAGGACCCCACGTGACCTCTCATACCTTCTCATACGGGCCAAAAAAATAATAATAAAAGGAAAAAAAGAAAGGAAAGAAAAAGAAAAAAAACTTTCTAGTATGGTAACGGAGAGATGACGAATGGTGCAGCATACGAAAACATGACAACAAAGAAAAAAGGAGAGTAAAAAAGACAGAGACCTGATTTAGCACGCCAATTTCTGGGATCTCTTTAAAACAGTTGATTTGTGCTCAGTTGGTTATCTACTTGTCTGCTCATTTGCTTATTTATTTTTTTAAACTGACATTTCCATCAGCAGATATGAGTAAACGTCATTAATTTTTTTTCAGTTAATTATCAAGATATTTCACTGTCACTTTTTTCGTTTTTCGCTCTTTCTTTCTTTTGCTGAATCAAGCCAGCAAGCTCGTTCGGCGATAGCTTTGACTCTTTGACTAAATCACTCATGACAATCCCTAAAAAAAACCCTTACAGTTCAGTATAAAGCACACAGACATCTACATCGACATAGACAGTCAACAAGAAGAAAAACGATGTTTATATCCCACGAGCATAGTAAAAACGGGGGAATGCAACTATACAAAGAGATCCCAGACATGTGGCGTGCTACAAGAGGCCCCCTGGCGGAGGAAGTTGGCCTGACGTTCGTCATCCTTGTCCTTGGTGGTGTGGCAGGACATGGTGCGGTTCCTGACCAGGGAGAACTGCGGCAGCTCCGTGTGCACCTCCATCTCCTGGTCAAAGGTCACCGGCTTCAGGGGGTCCCAGTAGAACATCACGTTCTCCGTGGTGTACGTGTCTGATGAAAACAACACGCCTCTGCGTAACGGGGTGGGGTGGGGTGGGGTTGGATGATGTGGGGTAGTGTGGGGTAGTGTGGTGTGGTGTGGTGTGGTGTGTGTGGTGTGCTGTGCTGTAGTGGTGTGTGGTGTACTGTGGTGTGCTGTGGCATGGTGTGGTATGGTGTGGTGTGATGTGACGTGGTGGTGGTGTGCTGTGGTATGGTGGTGTGTGGTGTGGTATGATATGGTATGGTGGGATGTGGTGTGGTGTGGTGTGGGGTGGTATGGTATAATATTGTATGGTGTGGTGTGATGTAGTGTGGTGTATTGTGATTTGGTGTGGTGTGATGTGATCTGGTGTGGTGTGGTGTGATCTGGTGCGGTGTGGTGTGGTGTGATCTAGTGTGGTGTGGTGTGATCTGGTGTGGTGTGGTGTGATTGGTGTGGTGTGGTCTGGTGTGGTGTGGTGTGATCTGGTGTGGTGTGGTGTGATCTGGTGTGGTGTGGTGCGATCTGGTGTGGTGTGGTGTGGTATGATCTGGTGTGGTGTGGTGTGATCTGGTGGGTGTGGTGTGATCTGGTGCGGTGTGGTGTGGTGTGATCTGGTTTGGTGTGGTGTGATCTGGTGCGGTGTGGTGTGATCTGGTGCGGTGTGGTGTGGTGTGATCTGGTGCGTGTGTGGTGTGATCTGGTGTGGTGTGGTGTGATCTGGTGTGGTGTGGTGTGATCTGGTGCGGTGTGGTGTGGTGTGATCTGGTGTGGTGTGGTGTGATGTGGTGCGGTGAGTGTGATCTGGTGTGCGGTGTGGTGTGATCTGGTGCGGTGTGGTGTGGTGTGATCTGGTGTGGTGTGGTGTGATGTGGTGCGGTGTTGTGTGATCTGGTGGGTTGTGTGGTGTGATCTGGTGTGGTGTGGTGTGATCTGGTGTGGTGTGGTGTGGTGTGTGTTATCTCGTGCGGTGTGGTGTGATCTGGTGTGGTGTGGTGTGATCTGGTGTGGTGTGGTGTGATCTGGTGCGGTGTGGTGTGATCTAGTGTGGTGTGGTGTGATCTGGTGTGGTGTGGTGTAATCTGGTGTGGTGTGGTGTGATCTGGTGTGGTGTGGTGTGATCTGGTGTGGTGTTGTATGGTGTTGCGTGAGTTTACTGAGAGGCTATGGACCGACATGACAGCAGTACACACATATCTCACGGTCCTACACAACGTAAAACACGAAATTACAACACTACAACACCCCAAACAAAACACAGCCGAACGCATCCCAATGTAAGCGCACAACGCAACAACCCTACACAACCCTACACAACCCTACGGAACATAACACAACGCACAGCAACTTCATCAGAGTATGCTCCAGGAAATAAGCTTTTACGGAGAAGCGCTTTACAATCTATCTTTTTCTTACTTTATCACGGATTTTTCAAGCGTGTATTTTGAAATGTACATGTACTACATGCGGTATAAATGATAAAAAAAAGGGGTTGGACGGGTGCTATGTGATCTAATGAGACGTGTTGTGTGACATCAAGCCCATACGGACTCCCCATACACACAGTTGCGCCTCATTAATGAACGTGAAGCAGGCATATCCCATACTCACAGCTTTGTATCCACATGGGGCATTCCTGTGAGTCCAACGGGTACTTGATCAAATCCATCCGGCAGTTCAAAGTTAGGGATAATCTGAAACACAGATGGGAATAACATGCAAAACCACACTATCCCCTCACATGATAACTTACACCGTGGCTTACAAACAATCTCAGATTGAGACATATCCGAAAAGTATGTAACAGTCAAGCACATACGCACCCATTGCACGCGCACGCACCAGCACACACACACACACACACACACACACACACACACACACCATGCACGCACGTACGCACGCACGCACGCACACACACATACACGCACGCGCACGCACGCACACAGTATACACAGCACACACACACACACACTAACATACACACTACACACACACACACACACACACACACACTACACACACACACACACAACACACACACACACACAACACACACACACACACACACACACACCACACACACACATAAACACACACTACACACACACACACACACACACACACACACACACACACACACGGACCTGACACTGTAGACGACCTTGCCACCGTGGTAGAGGTGCATGTACTTGTTGGGAACACCACACACACACACACACACACACACACAACACACACACACACACGGACCTGACACTAGACGACCTGCCGCCGTGTAGATGCAACTGTTGGAACACACACACACACACACACACACACACACACACACACACACACACACACACACACACACACACACACGGACCTGACGCTGTAGACGACCTTGCCACCGTGGTAGAGGTGCATGTACTTGTTGGGCACGGTGACGTCGTGGAAGGAGGCGCTCTTCTCGTTGCGGAAGTAGACGTCGGGCACCCAGACGTCGTCCATCATCTTGCTGTCCACCTCCAGCCACTTCAGGTCGGACACGTTGCCGTAGTTCAGCCGCGCGTCTATCCACTCCTGGGTCAGGAACAGCTCCACCGAGTAGTCCTGAGGATGGGAGGGGGCCATCAGCGTTATCGTCATGGTCGTCGCCCTCACATCATCATCATCATTGAGATCATTATCATCATCGTCGTCGTCGTCGTCGACGTCATCATCATCATCATTATCGTCGTCGTCGTCGTCGACGTCTTAAACAACGTCCCTTTGTTGTTGTTGTAGTAATCATCGAATGTTATCGTCATTTGCACGATATACATATATCTTAATGACTGTAGCAAGTGAACAACGCACCTAATACACCTAGCGGCACACGATTCGACACGAATGAAAAAAAAACACATAGGCAAGTGCAGCACACATGCAAATAAATGAATAAATAAAGATAGATAGATAAATAAAGAAACAAGTGAATAAATGACTGTGACGAGTAGACACATACATACATACTACATACATACATACATACTCACACATATACATACATACATACATACATACAAACATACATACTGCATACATGCAACATACATACATACACATACATACCTACATACATACATACATGCATACATACATACACACATACGAACATACATACGTAGATACATACATACATAATACATACATACATACGTACATACATACGTACACGCATACGTACACGCATACATACATGTTCATATATTCATACATACATACATACATACAAGCATACATAAAACAAACATTAATACACAAGTAAGTCACCTTGACAATGGGACAATATGTACACACACACACACACACACACACACACACACACACACACACACACACACACACAGTGAAGGGGATTTTTTTTTAAGCGATGTTTGCACTGAGAAAGAGTAAAGAGCCAAAACGTGGCAAAGGAAAGAAGACGTCATTGAAAAACCACTAGAAAAAACACAGACTCAATGCCAAACATACAATAGCATGTCAAGAGTTTATGACCCAAACCTCCCAGTAAGAAAAAAATCAAATGTTGAAGAAAGATATATGTGTATGTTTGGTGACAAGGAAAAATAAGAAACACGTAAACAGTTAATAGCTTTTATTTTTCGCTTAATAACAACAATTGAGTGGATAAAAGAGAAATAACAAAATGTGAATCACAAACAGATACAGCTAAAAACAAATAGCAGGAATAAATGAGATGAAAAAAAAACCACAGTAGAGAAAAATAACGAAAAGGAATGAAGCAGAAAAGATGTTTCAGAATTTTCTGGTTTATTCACTGCTTGTTTAAGTGATATCTGCTCTGTGTGTGTGTGTGTGTGTGTGTGTGTGTGTGTGTGTGTGTGTGTGTGTGTGTGTGTGTGTGTGTGTGTGTGTACGTGCGTGCGTACGTGCGTGCGTGCGCGCGCGTGTGTGTGTGTGTGCGTGCGTGCGTGCGTTGCGTGCGTGTGTGTGAAGTTTAACTCACCATTTTGGTTTCGCGGACACTGTCAAAACTGAGCAAGTGAATCTTAATGGTAACCTTTGTGGCCACGTCTGCAACAAAAACCAAAACATCAAACCTCTGTCCGAGTGTTTTGTTCCCCCACAACAGTCTCTGTCTGTCGGTCGGTCTGTCGGCCTGACTATCGTCGTAGCCTTTAAATGAACCATTCCTATCATCAGCCCCCTCCCCCTTCCCCACCCTCTGTCCTCCCTTCCTCATCCTTCTATATGCGTCTCTACTGTCATTTACTCTGGAACATTCTTAGACAAAACAATTTTGGTTTTACTACCGAGTTTAAATGCAGTATAATTTTGTTTTAGAAGCAAGACTGGAGCGTAAACGTCAAATCAATAACAAACATGCAGAATTTAATAAGGTTTTCAAAAAAAATTTTTCAAGCCGATAATCATTCATCTCTTATCAGAAAAAAAATCGCACAGAGTTAATACAACGATATTTAGCCTAAGAGTGAGAGGACTGAAGATTGTAAGCAGTGGTTCGAGGATATAACACACGCCGACGATACATGTCTGTCTTTTGCAGACGAAAAGGAAACGAATTTCTCGTTGTATTCCACAGCACTGCCTTCCAATACATCGGCAGGACCTGCAGAATGCTAGAAATGTGCCTGCTGTACCGTGCCGTAGTCACACTATGCCCAAGTCACTCCTCTGTGTGAGAAAAGGTACGTGCCCCTACTCCCCCCCAACCCCCCACACCTTGCCCTCCCCCCTCCCCTCTTTCACCGCTCCCGGTAAGTCCAGATAGACCCCACCCCCTCCTCCCCTCCCCCCGTTTGTTCCCAAATCACTGCCCTTCATGAACATTCTCAAAATGTCCCAAACGAAAAAAATCAAAGCATACAGCTTTTGACTTTGAGGGTGAACACGATTCGAGCACGAATGTTTTAATGAAGGTAAACAGACAAGCTGAAAGCTTCTTTACACTGTGCCCTCAAAAGCCAAAAATCAAGGATGCAGTATAAACACTTACAAAATGCACAATCATCACAGGTAAAGATAATAAAAAAAAAGTATGAATAGAAAATCTTTTTCCGAAAATCAAGACAGTTCAAAACATCAATGTCATGAAAACACATATTCTCCTCCGTGTACACACACACACACACACACACACACACACACACACACACATACACACACACATAGGTGTGCGCGCGCGCGTGCGCGCGCGCATGCACGCACACACACACACACAGAGAAAGAGAGAGAGGCTGACAGATCTGTAGCAGACTGATTCTGGTCCTGAACCATGCACAATCATCACAGGTAAAGAGAATAAAAAAAAAGTATGAATAGAAAATCTTTTTCCGAAAATCAAGACAGTTCAAAACATCAATGTCATGAAAACACATATTCTCCTCCGTGTACACACACCACACACACACACACACACACACACACACACACACACACACACACACACACACACACACGTGTGGCGCGCGCGCGTGCGCGCGCATGCACGCACACACACACACACAGAGAAAGAGAGAGAGGCTGACAGATGTGTAGCAGACTGATTCTGGTCCTGAACCATCCTGGTTCTCTCCTGTACCCAAACCTATCCCCAGTCAGTGATGTACATGGTCCACACACAGCCTATGCAGTGCTGTAGGTACAAACCTATCCCCAGTCAGTGATGTACATGGTCCACACACACCCTATGCAGTGCTGTAGGTACAAACATATCCCCAGTCAGTGATGTACATGGTCCACACACACCCTATGCAGTGCTGTAGGTACAAACCTATCCTCAGTCAGTGATGTGGGACATGGTCCACACACACCCTATGCAGTGCTGTAGGTACAAACCTATCCTCAGTCAGTGATGTGGGACATGGTCCACACACACCCTATGCAGTGCTGTAGGTACAAACCTATCCCCAGTCAGTGATGTAGGACATGGTCCACACACAGCCTATGCAGTGTTGTAGGTACAAACCACTCCCCAGTCACTGATGTGGGACATGGCCCACACACACCCTATGCAGTGCTGTTGGTACAAACCACTCCCCAGTCAGTGATGTGGGACATGGTCCACACACACCCTATGCAGTGCTGTAGGTGCAAACCAACCCCCAGTCAGTGATGTGGGACATGGTCCACACACACCCTATGCAGTGCTGTAGGTACAAACCACTCCCCAGTCAGTGATGTGGGACATGGCCCACACACACCCAATGCAGTATTGTAGGTACAAACCTATCCCCAGTCAGTGATGTGGGACATGGCTCACACACACCCTATGCAGTGCTGTAGGTACAAACCTATCCCCAGTCAGTGATGTAGGACATGGTCCACACACACCCAGTGCAGTGCTGTTGGTACAAACATACCCCCAGTCAGTGATGTGGGACATGGTCCACACACACCCTATGCAGTGCTGTAGGTACAAACCACTCCCCAGTCAGTGATGTGGGACATGGCTCACACACACCCTATGCAGTGCTGTAGGTACAAACCTATCCCCAGTAAGTGATGTGGGATATGGCTCACACACACCCTATGCAGTGCTGTAGGTACAAACATACCCCTAGTCAGTGATGTGGGACATGGCTCACACACACCCTATGCAGTGCTGTAGGTACAAACATATCCCCAGTCAGTGATGTCCTGTAGGTACAAACATACCCCCAGTCAGTGATGTGGGACATGGCTCACACACACCCTATGCAGTGCTGTAGGTACAAACATACCCCCAGTCAGTGATGTGGGACATGGCTCACACACACCCTATGCAGTGCTGTAGGTACAAACATATCCCCAGTCAGTGATGTCCTGTAGGTACAAACATACCCCCAGTCAGTGATGTGGGACATGGCTCACACACACCCTATGCAGTGCTGTAGGTACAAACATACCCCCAGTCATTGATGTGGGACATGGCTCACACACACCCTATGCAGTGCTGTAGGTACAAACATACCCCCAGTCAGTGATGTGGGACATGGCTCACACACCCCCTGTTCAGTGCTGTAGGTACAAACCTATCCCCAGTCAGTGATGTGGGACATGGCTCACACACACCCTATGCAGTGCTGTAGGTACAAACCATTCCCCAGTCAGTGATGTGGGACATGGTCCACACACACCCAATGCAGTGCTGTAGGTACAAACATACCCCCAGTCAGTGATGTGGGACATGGTCCACACACACCCTATGCAGTGTTGTAGGTGCAAACCAACCCCCAGTCAGTGATGTGGGACATGGTCCACACACACCCTATGCAGTGCTGTAGGTACAAACCAATCCCCAGTCAGTGATGTGGGACATGGTCCACACACACCCTATGCAGAGCTGTAGGTACAAACCAATCCCCAGTCAGTGATGTGGGACATGGCTCACACACACCCTATGCAGTGCTGTAGGTACAAACCTATCCCCAGTCAGTGATGTGGGACATGGCTCACACACACCCTATGCAGTGCTGTAGGTACAAACCTATCCCCAGTCAGTGATGTGGGACATGGTCCACACACACCCTATGCAGTGCTGTAGGTACAAACCACTCCCCAGTCACTGATGTGGGACATGGCTCACACACACCCTATGCAGAGCTGTAGGTACAAACCACTCCCCAGTCAGTGATGTACATGGCTCACACACACCCTATGCAGTGCTGTAGGTACAAACCTATCCCCAGTCAGTGATGTGGGACATGGTCCACACACACCCTATGCAGTGCTGTAGGTACAAACCTATCCCCAATCAGTGATGTGGGACATGGCTCACACACACCCTATGCAGTGCTGTAGGTACATGCCTATTGGCCCTTTCCTGTCACACATGCCAGTGTGTCCACATTCATTCTATGGGCTGTTTCTGAACCCTGCCCCAAATCAGTCACCGGGTTTTAGAACAGGAGGGTGGGGGTACGTCTGGCTCGGGTCCTGTATCACCCCCCCCCTCCCCCATTTATACAAGTTGTATGAATATCAAACTTCAGAAGGCTATAGATACTAATAATACGAGCTTTCTAGCCATACCCATCACAGTCACAACACACACCTGCGAAGACCACATCAGGACTATAAAAGTTTAAAAGACAAAAATCAGTATGAAATAAATTGCTAATTTTTTTTACAAACCACTTAATATATCATTTTAAACACTATAAGATCAAGACAAAGTGAATCTTTCTCTTGTAAATATTAAATCGTTAGTACCACACGAACGTAACAAACACGCAATAAAGAGGTCTCGTAAATGGGACATAACTCTTCCCATACAAGGTATGCATTAAATGAGGAGTTACCTTCTCCTTTGTTGAGATACTCTTGCACATATATTGTGTGCTTCTATGTGGATTTGACAGATTCGTTTACGTCATTTCACTTCCATTGCTCTTCCTCTGTGTACCCGCCATCTCATGATTGTTATGTGTTTTTGCATTTCTCTATGACTCAAAAGAGCTAACGAGAATAAATCATTGTTCATTGTTCAT
>CM065728.1:72220439-72225439 GCA_033310375.1 Conus canariensis | reverse complement strand
TCTTCTCTATATCTTGTCTTGCTATTTCTTTTACACACTCGTTCTCTTCCATGTCTTCCCCTCTTTGCGCCCTCCTCTCTTGCCCCCCCCCCTCACCCTTTCTCTCTCTCTCTCTCTCTCTTTCTCTTAGAAATTTGGCAATGTATATATTTTATGCACTGAAAACTAGACATGAACTTATGAACGGAAACTAGATATATGACTATGTATTGCGATTGGTTTCAAACGCAAGTGAAAATATTTTTGTTTATTTTGGTTTGTTTCCTTGAATCATTTCCCCTTGTAATTGTTTGCTTGTGTGTTTCTGGAAAGAAATTATTTCCTTTTGCTGATGACCCGTACCATTTTCATTTTATTCTCAGCAAACGTGTTCCCATTGACAACAGGTCGGTGGCCTGACAATTAAAAATTTCAGAGTTCTCTCTCTCTCTCTCTCTCTCTCTCTCTCTCTCCTCTCCTCCCCCTCAAATGCAGTCAACACAGGAAGTGAGAATGGCACCCGCCACAAGTCGAGGGGTCACATGCAAGTCATGAAACAGGCTGCACACCACAAATTAATGCACCAAGTTGCTTGAGGACTCCAGTATACACAGGCACAATTAGGCTACTTTGAGTTTTATTGTGTCTGGAAGTTGATTATCCTTGTCTGTCATATGCCCAAGGTGTATGTCAGGTGATTCCAAGCAGACAGATTAAAATGAATGGAATGGGACTATTTGGGGGAAACCACCTGGCGCAAAGATAGGGTCACGAGTGAGTGCGAATGCCTGACTTGTGACGTCAGGTAATCGGTTATTTATGTATTTCTGGATTATGAATAATGTTATTTGGTAAAAATTCGTGAAAACATTTGAAATTAATGCGAGGAAGGGTTGTCCATTCAATCTGTTATCAGTTCAATATCAACCCGTGACTCAATTTTATGCTACGCCTCAACACACGTACATGGATCATAATTGTGCTTTGGTCCAAAATCACAATTGCGGCGTGTGGCCACATTCACGAGGATATCTCGGAGGAGAAATCTTCGTGACTCTGTTTGTCTGTCTGTCTTTCTATCTTTTTGTCTGTCTCTGTCTGTCTGTCTGTCGTCTGTCGTCTCTCTCTCTCTCTCTCTCTCTCTCTCTCTCTCTCTCTCTCTCTCTCTCTCTCTACTTCAATTTCCATCGCATATTTATAATCGCTGGGAAGGGTTATAACGTTCGGCTGACGTGGCTGACTAATCAGCTGTCCAGCTGATCCCTCTTTCCTTGGGCCAAGTGCTGGACGCTGAAGGGTTATAACGTTCGGCTGACGTGGCTGACTATCCTGATCTTGATCCAGTGCCTGTTTCTTTCGGGCCAGAGTGCTGGGCAGCAACAATGGACAACATGGAATGCCATTGCCTGGTTGTATAGGGTCCAAGAGGTCATGGCACGACCTTGCACCAATACCAACGTTGACATGGCACTATGCACATTTTTCTGTCAAGCTCTGATAACAATCATCTTAAGAAACTCAAGATTTGTCATCAGTTACACCCTAAGATCATTTTAAGTTAGCCAAAATTGTCTAGATCTAGATCCATGGTTACCGTTGTCCTGCTTTTCGACTAATAATACAGCATAAACATAATTGTCAGGTATTATCAATGATCATCTTGGTTTGGTCATTTTCAGTCTTGATTTGGGGACTGATGTAAAGCCAAGAAATTAAATCAGCATCAACGATTCAAAGTTGACATCTTTTGGACCCTGTACGGAGGTGTGGTAGATACACTTAAATCAACTGATTTCCAGTTATAGCGGGCTGTAGTGAGTTTTTCCATAACCTAAGCTCTAGCCCAGGAACATCGGAGATAGATAACTGGCACGCCGTTCATTATTTTCAATGTCGTGTTCATTTTTTTTTTTTTTTTTTTTTTATAGCTCTGTTCATTATTATCCGGTCCCTGTGTTATTATTTTTAGTTTAATTCCCCTGTCGTTTTTTTCCAGTGCCCTGTTTCATAATTTTCAGTGCCTATTCATCACTTCGGTGGCCAGTTTATCTCTTTCAGTGCACCGTCCATCATAATTATTTAGTGCCGTGTCTTCGTCGTTTTCATGTTCCTATCATCTTTTTCAGAACCCCGTTCATCATTTCAGTTGCCACGTCTCTTTCCATGTTCTATTCATCTTTTTCCGAGCCCAATAATTATTTCAGTGATACACTGTCCTTTCATTTTCGGTCGGTGCCCTGTTCATCATTTTTCAGAGTCCCGATTAATTCATTCAGTGCCTGTTGATCATTTTCAGTGCCCTGTTGATCATTTTCAGTGCCCTGTGATCATTTTTCATTTGTCCTGGTGATCATTATTATCAGTGCCCTGTTGATCATTATCATCAGTGCCCTGGTGATCATTATTTTCATTGCCCTGTTGATCATTATTATCAGTGCCCTGTGATCATTATCATCAGTGCCCTGGTGATCATTATTATCAGTGCCCTGTTGATCATTATTATCAGTGCCCTGTTGATCATTATCATCAGTGCCCTGGTGATCATTTTTCATCAGTGCCCTGTTGATCATTATCATCAGTGCCCTGTTGATCATTATTCATCAGTGCCCTGGTTGATCATTATCATCAGTGCCCTGGTGATCATTTTCAGTGCCCTGGTGATCATTATTTCAGTGCCCTGTTGATCATTATATCAGTGCCCTGGTGATCATTTTCATGTGCCCTGGTGATCATTATTATCAGTGCCCTGTTGATCATTATTATCAGTGCCCTGTTGATCATTATCTCAGTGCCCTGGTGATCATTATTATCAGTGCCCTGTTGATCATTTTTCAGTGTCCTGTTGATCATTATTTTCAGTGCCCTGTTGATCCTTATCATCGTGCCCTGTTGATCATTTTTCAGTGCCCTGTTGATCATTTTTCAGTGCCTGTTGATCCCTTTTCGGTGCCCTGTGGATCATTTTCAGTGCCCTGTTATGATCATTTTCAGTGCCTTGTTGATCATTTTCAGTGCCTTGTTGATCATTTTCAGTACCTTGTTCATCATATTTTCAGTGCCTTGTTATCATTTTCAGTGCCTTGTTGATCATTTTCAGTGCCTTGTTGATCATTTTCAGTGCCTTGTTGATCATTTTCAGTGCCTTGTTGATCATTTCAGTGCCTGTTGATCATTTCGGTGCCCTGTTCATAATGTTTTTAGAGCTCTGTTAATCTGTTCTAGAGACCCGCTCCTCATCTTCAATGCCCTAGTCATCTTCTTCAGAAGCATGCCCATAATTTTTTTTCTGCCCTTTTCGTCTTCTCAAGTGCCCCGTTCATCATTTTCAGTGCCATATTCATCTTCTTCAGAGCCCCGTTCATCATTTTCAGTGCCATGTTCATCATTTTCAGAGCCCCTTTCATCATTTTCAGTGCGCAGTCTTCTTTTTCAGAGCCATGTTCATTATTGTCAGTGCCCTGTTTGTCATTTTCAGAACCCCGTTAATCATTTTCGGAGCCTCGTTCATCATTTTCAGAACCCTGTTCTTCATTCTCAGTGCCCTGGTCACCATTTTCGGAGTTGTGTTATGTCATTCTCAGAGCCCTGTTTATATTTCAGAGGTCTGTTCATCATTTATTTTCAGTGCCATGTTCATCATTTCAGAGGTCTGTTCATCATTCATTTTCAGTGCCCTGTTCATCATTTTCAGAGCCCTGTTAATGTTCATCATTTCAGAGGTCTGTTCATCATTCATTTTTAGTGTCCTGTTAATTGTTTTCAGAGCCCTGTTCATCATTTTCAGTGCCATGTTCATCATTTTCAGAGCTCCCACAGCTCTGGTGGACCACAGGACCAGTGCTCAGTGAAGCCTTTCTTGCTGTCTGAGGTGCGGAGGCTACAATGTTAACAAACTCCACCACAGGTCCACAGTGAACAGATGAGCGTGGAATGACGACACACTGATCATCATAGCCCCATATAGAGCACCTGCTCAGCTGACCCGTTTAACTCCACCCAGACCCGGTAAGGTAGGATAATGTTGCTTATAGCCCAGCCGACCGCAGAGGGCCATATCAGGATAGTCACCGCGATGAAGTCAACTCACAAGTCATTAGAAAACAACACCACCAGCAGCAACAAAGACAAAAACCATTCACACAACTCTAAAATAAACCTTATAAAAACACACCAGAAATTTCATTTAAAATCTTTCTTCTGTCAAATCTTAGATCAGATGAAGACTGGGGGTGGGAATGGCTCAGTGGTAAAGCGCCGGATTCGTAATCTTGTTGATCCTGGGGTTGTGGGTTCGAATCTCCGCCGGGCCGTTTCGGTACAGGGGGGATGGGGGTGGGGGTGTGGGTGGGGGTGGGTGGGGGGGGGTGGTCCTTCGGAGTTAACATTGGTTCTGACTCCATTTCCTGTACGGTCCTTCGAATGAGACTATAAACCGAGGTTCCGTATGTGAACGCACGCATAACGTCTTGCACACACGTAAAATCCCATCACCAACTTTCGGAAGAGAAGGCCAGTTTGGCCGTTGGTATAGATGACACGTTACACATAGCATGCACCTTCCCCGAAGTTGGAGTATGGCTGCCTTAATGGCGGGATAAAAAACGGTCATACACACAAAACTCCACTCCCTCTGTTTGCATAGATGGGATTAATCCTTGCTTGTCTATACAGGGAGTGTCCGCAGGAGTATCAGCGAAGAAGAAAAAAAAAGATGAAAAATATTAATCTCATTCAGAAATTCAAAGATCACATCAGGTGGGACATCTCTGAGCAAGGTTTTCGTGGAGTCTGCTGTAAAGTATTTATCTCTCACAGCATGCAAGTCCCATCACTCTAAAAGAAAATGTTTCGATGTGAGTGGTACATGACATGGAATGCACCACGGAGCTTCTTCACCTTTAAAAGATAAGAATGGGCATAAAACGAGTGGCCTGTATGCAAACGGCACAAGACTGTATCTTCTTTACGGCCGCCTAAGGAACATGGATAAAAACTCTTTCAGGTTTGGACGGATTTTAAAT
>CM065728.1:72205439-72215439 GCA_033310375.1 Conus canariensis | reverse complement strand
ATTAACATGGAAACCACAGCAATGTCTTTTTCTTTCACTTTACATGACAAAAAACGTGAACGAGAAAATGTCACTGGTATGCGTTCACTGTCAATTAGATGACGGTCACCCCAGGTCGAACTGGATCAATCCGTGGAGAGCGTGCAGCCGCCGTAGTGCACGTGCTTGGGTCTCTATGTGTTCTGTGTCGCTAGTGCGTCTTCCTCTCCGAAGACTGGCCAGTTTGACACATTCCTCTGATGACATGTTTCTTTCTTTCTGCTTCACGAACCAGAACAGGCAATCGTCCTCCGAGTGCGGACTGCAGGAATATTCCAAAGCAATATCATCAGATTCACACAGCAGCGCACCCTTATTGTCCGTTCGATGAAGCACAACCTTCCGGAACTCTTTATTTCTGTGCGGATCACGCAATCGTCTCTGCAGCTGTCGATCAGTCTGAGTAGCAACATAATCCTTTACCACTCCTGTGTCAAAACCGGCAACTACTTTGTCTATGGATCGTTCAACACTTATATCGACGTCCGACTGCTGGATTTCTGAATCACAGATGTTATATTCTGACTGATGGGAAGAGAGAATGATAAAATGTCTGTTCTAGATCAGCAATCTTATTTTGCCCGCAAACCCCCCTTTTCACATAATCAAATTCTCTTAACCAAAAAAAATAGCTAAAACCCTACAAAATTAAACAAATCTAATTGCGTGAAAAGGGGGGTTTGCGGGCAAAATAATTTTCCTGCTCTAGAACCGCACATTTTATCATTCTCTCTGATTAACTAACAGGCACTGTGTTTGGCGGGACAACTTGCAACTCTTCGCGAACAAACGATCTTTTAGGGGCGGGTTTTTTAGACGTAGTAGCACCGCTAGAAGAAAGAGTTTCTCTTAAATAATACACGGGAGGGTTTGTTTTCATAATTCTTTCAACTTCATATACATCTACGCTCCATATAGGGTCTGTGGCTCTAATTCTAACATCGCCTTCTGCCTCTCCAGGCGCATACAAGTATCTTACTTTTAGTCCAAACGGCAAGAGTTTTTGATTACCTTGAATGTCTTCAGTAATGCTAATTTTTTTTAATTTGATCGCGTTTACTGGTTTAAGACCTGTTGCCTTAAATTCTTCATTGTTCATGGCGCGTAAGACTGCTGGCAATCTCCTAACCCATTCTGTGTTGCGTGTTTTGTCCATAAGGTCTCTATGATATTGATAGGTAAACAGACGCTCGGCCAGATTCTTATTAAAGTTTTCTACTAGAGCTTGTGATCGATGGTTGCCTGGGATCCCTCTCTTAACTGTAACCCGGTGTCTTAAAAACAACTGGTTTACAGAACCTTTAAACTCTTTTCCATCATCAACTTGAATCATCCTAGGATACTTTAATGGACCTCGCATGTATATTTGTTGTAAAGCCACAGCCACAGCAGTTGAGCTTTTATCCGTTAAAGGCTCAGCATCTTTATACCTTGAAGCCATGTCAACAACCGTAAGAGCATATTTAAACTTTTTTCGTCTAACTTTGTCATGTGGAAGATACAGCAAGTCCATCTGGTGGGTGTCATTAGGAACTGAATTAACAAATTTAGGCCTTATTATTCTTTTGGGGGCAGGCAGATATATTTGCCAAATTGCTTGTTTTGAAAGCCAGTCTTTCGCTTCTGATTCAGACACCCTAGCAGCTTTACTCAGTTTATCAATAGCGGCCTTTCCTTTCCAATACCCTCCAGGAGAATAATATATTTTGTACTTCGTATTGTCCATAAGAGACTGTTTTTATTACATTTTAACTATGTTTTTAGATTGAATATGCAAGAAGAAAGATTGCTCCCATAGCACCTATAATAAAGCCTATTTCTACCATTTTCTGATCCTCCGATGGTTCATAAAAGTCAGACAGTTCTGGCGGCGGCGATGTTAGAAACTTCTTTCCTGTCACTAAGTAATACTCATTCATTGCTTCATCAACGTCTGTAAATGTGTGCTCTGCATGTCCCTGCTCTCTTCAAATTTTTATTAATAAAGTCTAAGTGAGCAATTCGTCTTTTCTCGTAAGCGTCTTTTGCTTTAGCTAAATCTTCCATTGCCTTGTTATGGCGTTCTCTCTCTTCATCAGATCGCAATTTACTAAACATATAATTGCTGCCAGAGAAAGCCAATGCATTAACAATAGCCCCGCCCACCATCAGAACTAATCCAGACATCTTTTTATAAATGAATGAATCTTTTTTTAGAATGAATCTGCCTAAATGCATTAATCTTTCTATGCATTACTCTGCCTATGCATTGATGTTTTCTGGGATAATCCCCTGTGCAACAAGAAAGTCTTTTGAGGCAATCCCTGCAGTAATTACAACTATAACCTTAACAACATCCTCAATGTCTAACCTTCCTAATCTCCGGCTGTGTGTGTGCCCCATCTGATCTAACAACGACGAAAGCATAAGAACAAATCTGATGGTGGGTTAATAAGGCTGTTTTTTGTTGCGTCCGTTCTTGAGGGCCGCAGTACTGCGGTAAGATTGATTCAAAGTCAGCATAGACTACGTATGGACTCATTTGCAGTTTGTGTACATTCTTAAAACTAACTTTAGACCCTGGTTTAGGCATAAGAAGCTCGGTTTCACAGTCTACAAAACTTTTACAATGTTTCTTATGACTGGCAGCTGCCTGTATAGATGGAATTCTGACCAAACATCTTCTACAAAGCTCTTGTTTAGCTGTATTGTTTGTAGTATACGTCAGAAGTCTGCTTATTGCTCTAATTAATACATAACGACTCTTTGTACTATCTGCAAACAGAATCAGGTCTACATGATTCTCAAGTGACTCACCTAAAGTAGGGGCTTTGGGAGAAATCCTTAGAGGGGCTAGATTGTCTACTGCAGACCATGTGTATACGCTTACAGTTATAGGTTTGTTTTGTTCTTCAAACTGGTTAATACTTTCTATGCTCACTGGAAAGGTTATGCCTTCAAAGTTTAGCTCATTTATATACAGCCTATAATTAGATACTCTGTTTGCATTATTTTTAACAGGATGTAAGTGTGCCAAAACGCACCACATGAAACACATATTGTCAGAATTATGTATGTTTAATACTGCTCGTTTCAACTCTAACTCTCTTGGGAGAGGGATGTAAGAATTGCCGGCCATAGGAGAGTATTTGACTTGTCTTAATCTGATTTCAAGGACTGTTCCTTCAGACCAGCCAGAACCCCTTAACTTAGCCTCCTCACTTGCATGGTTAAACTGTGTAAGCATGTAATCAGCCCAGTCAGAATTAAAGTCGTGATAGTTAATAACTTCTTTCTGTATAGTTGAAACCCAGACTAGTATACTATAATCATCGGGGGTTATATATTCAATCTGAATGGCCAACGACACTTTTACTGGCGGGTTAAATTGAAGAGACTCTGGGATTTTAGAAATGGCATGTGTTACGCTTTCCTGAACGTTTGTGGGGTTAATGATGCCCATGTCTAGTACTCTGTTCATATTGCCCGACGGGTTGTCATCCATCGCTTTTGTGATCGTCATTTTTAAGATCAAATAAATAGGTAATACAAAAAAATAAATACTAAAATTTAGCTAATATTTACTAATTTGAGGTAATACAAAAAAATAAATACTAAAATTTAGTTAAATTGAATAGCCGCTCCTTCAGAGCTAGTAAAAATAGACAATTCAGCGTCATCAGGAGCCATAATATTAACTAAAATTGCAATGCACTTTATAACTGGGTTGGGCCAAGAATCTGGCATTTTACTGATTACGTTAGTTACACTTTCACGAATATCGGTGTGCTCAAAAAGATCCGCAATTAATTCGCCAAACTTGTTTCTTAACTCTTCTTCATTAGCCCCCCGCTCCATCATTAACTCTAGGGCGCAGCATATATTTTTAAGTTCTGTAACTACTTTGGTCGCCATTTTTAAGATCAAATATATAAGTAATACAATAATTAAATCATGCTCGTTTTTGGGTTTGCAAGGTTCTGCTTTGCAATGTTCTTTCTGATTGCCTCAGCGTCTACCTGTTGTGAAGTAAAAGTCTTTATCCATTTCTTTTGGAGGTCGATTTTTTGTCGTCTGTAATCATCACCGTCAGCCATGGCTCGTTTAAATTCTTCGTCTGTTACTTTTCCATCCAGCAATGTATCGCTTATAATCAGCCTTAATGAATGAAGTTTTGCTGTTGCTAGGGCTACAATGGCAGTGTGCTTTTGTAACTTAGGCGCCAGTTTCTTTAAAACCGCACTTACAATCGTGGACACAGCAACTAAACCCAAACCAACACTCCCAAAAGCTATGGACATCGGTGTCCCAACTCCAGTAGCTAAAAGAGCGACACTAGACCCAGTGCTTAAGCCGGCTACAACTGATGAGCCGGTGATTATATAAGAAAGGGCATTTAAAGCTTTAGCATATTTCTTTCTAGTAACCCTATACTTGTTCAAATCACTTTCTATTTCTTCTTCAAGCTCAGTCATGTGCTTTAATCTAAACTGCTGACCGTCTTCCATTTTAAAACAAGATTTTATTTTTTTTAATCCTGTACATATCTTCTTATTAACCCTTCTGGCAGCACTTCATCAACAGAGTAAAACGCAATAAAATCAACATACTTAATAAAAATAAAATCGAGTACTGTTAGTTTGTCTTTGTCAACCATTACAGTAACTTTGTCAGAAGATACAAAAGTGTTTATTTGATCCTCATTTTTAGTAATAACAATAACAAGCCTAAGAGGGCCGCCCAAGTTTTCAGACTTTATTTGTACACCCTGATTAACGTATGCTCTGGCAAACTAGGATCAGACTCCCTTGGAGTAATAAATAAGCGAAAAAGCATTGTCATTTTTCTAGGCAGTGATTCTAGTTTTGGGTTAAACTCTAAGCCGACGGTGTCACCCCCCACTTCAGCTAAGGACTTCTTTCTCCGCAGCATATATACAGAGCCCTGCCTGGTTATTTCAATCTGCTTTTTCTGTTGTGTTCCTGGGACTAGGCTAGCAAGAAGGCGCCCTTCATTCAAAGCTTTTCTAAAATTGTATTTCTTATCAAAGTATACATGGGGGCTTCGTAGTTCAAACTTTAAATCCCAGTTAATGTCAGGAAGCAACGCCCAGGCATTCTCTCGTTTATGAAGTTTGTATTCGTGTTTGCCAAAATCGTTTGCCCTTAGATTTCTTATCTCTTCCAGGGCAGGATACTGCTGCCGTTTTTTTATCTTCAATTTCTATTCGTTTGTAAACGCCATCGTCGGTGTACTCAAATCCATAAACATTTCCTGGCACTCCTATCAGATCAAAGTCAGTTGTATCTGCTAGATCTTTTATCTCTACTGCAACGCATTTAGGAGCTAACTCTGCTTTTGATTCTGGCCCTCGAGACATTCTTTTTAATATAAACAATTTATTATTAAACAATCTATAATGAGCAATCTATAATAAGCAATCTATAATAAACAATCTATAGTAAACAATCTGTAATAAACAATCTATAATGAGCAATCTATAATAAGCAAACGTATTGAACTGGCGGGTCAGTCCGTAAGCATAGTTTAGCATGCTTAGATTTTTCTAGCCGCTCTTTTATTTTTTTTAGTTCATCCCTGTCCCTGATTATATAGTTTTCACTTAAACATTCTTCAAAACTGTCCCGGTCCTTAGTATAGAATAAGATGACTGATTTTAACTGCGATCTAAAGTCTTTTAAGACAGCATTGTATTTCTGAGTTAAGAGCCAAACAGAAACTAATGCGTGTCTTCCGCTAAAGGCTAGCTTAGACAGGGCCCTTCTTTTTTTAACAATGTCTTGTTCGGCTGAACAGTCATCAATAATAAACAGCGTTTCAGTTCCCTAAAATAGCCTATAGTAATGTTCTAAACAGTCGCTTAGCTTGTCAGTAGGATCAACTAAAAATATATTCTCGTCTGTCCAAACAAACTGCCTTTCTTTGTAAGACTTGTTGTGCTTAATGGTTGTGCAGAATATAACAATGTACTCGTAATGAAATCTGTAGACTGTTTGTAACAAATCAAGCACGAAGACAGTTTTCCCACACCCAGTAATCCCACAAATAAGCGAACAGTGCGGGTCTTTGGGCAAAAAGTTCAAACTATCCATCTGTTTTAATAGGCTATTTCTTTCAGTCTATTTTCTTCAATGTTCAGCTGAGCATCATAAACCACAAAAACGTGCATTTGTATCTGGCCATTCTCCTCCTCTTCCTTATTAATCTGTATGAGTATGCCATCTGACCCTACCCTTCTTCCACTCCCGTGCAGTCTGTTGTCATACGTGGATCTAAAATCCAGCCATAGTCCATATTTGTCTGTTAGATAATCTTCGAGTCTTACATCGTGAAGGTGAAGTTTTTTACACACATGATCGGCTGTGGGGCTTGTCTGTCTGCCTCCAGCAAACAATTTTCTTATTTCATCAAAGTGTTTGGTCAGGTAAAAGTCCAGCTGAATACAACTGAAAAGGCTTGCCATCTACTGTGCAAGACAGCTGCTCAATTTTTGGGTTGTAAAACACCTCAGATTCTCTCTGAAAAGGAGCTGAGGGTTTAGTAAATAGCAAGAGAACCCCCTTTAGAGACCTTAAAGAATTGCTTATAGCTATTTCCCAGACTGTGTCTTGCTTGTTTTTAATCGCTAGACTGTGGTGTAAAACTCTTTCAAAGTAAACAACCGCCCTACTTTTTTTACTGATTTAAGATTATTCTAGCTAGTTCGGGGTTAGTAACAACGTCAAAATTAAGAGAGATGTTACTAACAGTGTATTTGGCTAAGGGATCATCTGATAAAATAACAGATCCGCTGTCATTGAATGTCAGTTCGTAAGTAAGTTTGTCTCTTAGTGCGCCTTGGTAATATGGTTGATGGGTTTTTAACAGTTCAAAATCTAGAGGGATGCAAAATCTGTTCTTAAATACTCGCGCTATTGCCTGGTCTCCCTCGTCTTCCTTTGCATCTGCAGCATTAAGCCTGTGCTTAAGACCGTTTGGGCTCTGGATTCCCTGAAAGATTTTGTCTTTCCTTTCTGTTCTGGGTAGCCACAGATCAGAATAGAGATTAAAAATGTCTGCGCTACTCAGTGAGAAGACTTCTCTACCCTCCAGTTTAATTACCATATTTTTAATGATGGCCCTGCCCAGGTTAGCAACAACAGTAGCATTAGGATCCGTCGACTCAATGTCTATTTTGAATGACAGCCTGGCAGTGCCCGGCATTATAACATCGTCAGGCCCGAGATCACTAAATCTTACTGTTAACATTTCATTAGGCTCAATTGTTGATGGATTATTTACAACCCGCACAGTCTGTCTTATGCCTTTTATGCCGTGGGGCTCCTTCGCTTTTCTGAATGGATCAAGGTCGCAGCCGTATGGGTTCATTTTTTATAAAACAAAAAATAATAAATATATAAATATGGCTGATGATGATTTTGACGCAATTGAACCTATTGAAGAGGAAGATGATGAAACAGAATCGGGCCCTTCATTAGAAGATGAACTTGAAGAAGCACGTTCTTTAACCCCTTCAGTAGAAGAAACACCCCCTGGAGTTATTACAGCTCGTGCAGAACTATTAACAAATAAAATTAACTCATTCTATAGAAGCATAGGACTAGAGCCGCCAGAAGGCCACAGTGCTTTTGATTTTAAGATGGATAAAAATAATCATCTGTATGTAAGGACTAGTAAAGGCCTTGTACAACTTACTACAAAGCCAGACCCGGGCAAGTTTTTAAGCATGAGCACAATTCTTAGAAAACTCCCAGTTGCCGACCGAAGGCGGTTAGCCCTTATTAAAGATTTAAGGCCTGAGGCTGTTAGTGCTTTACAGAACTTGGAGCGGAGGTTGCTAACACGATCTGAAATAGAAGTGTTCTCTTTTCAAGATTTAGGTCAAAGAACAGATGAAGCAATAGCAGAAATTGAGACGAGTTTTAATGAGGAGACGCAGTTAAAAACAATTGTCGGCTCGCCTAGTCAAAGAGAACGTGAGCTGAGCCCTGAAGAAGAGGCAGCTTTACAAACAATTGATGACCCTCCATTGTCTGAGAGTGTACACAGGAATCTTAAAGCTGCTATACGTGAACTCAGGGGCCTTGATGAAACTCTGCAGAGAATAAATGGCGAGCTAAAAAACAACTTGTCAAAACTTGGCGAGCTAGAGAGAGAGATAAGAGATGAAAAAAATAAACTGGCTGATGCAGATGATAACAATTTAGGGCGAGAAGAAAAGGCTAGAATACAGGCGAAAATACAGGAGTTAATGTTACTAAGGGCGGCCAGGTTAGAAACGCTGTCTACTAACAGAGAACAAATAGTATTACAAACAAACAGAATCAAAGAAACTATACGCAGAATACTTTATGAAAATACTACATTAGCAGAAAGAATAAGGACTCTGTTCAGAGAGCAGGGGATTACAGTAGTTAGCATATTAACGGCTGTTGGGTTTGCTATCTCTACACTCGTTTATGCTTTAACTGGCGGTGCACCAACAGGGCCAGTAACGCCTCCAACGCCTCAGCCTGGTAAAAGTTGGATTAGAAAACAATTGCGCCATCTAGCAAACTTATTAAAGAAGTTAGCTGTCAAAGCGCTTGATGCTCTGCCTGGCATAATTGGCAGTGTTGTTAGTTGGGTTTTGTCTACCATAGGCAAAGTGGCTGGTTATATGGCTGACCATCTGTGGACGTTAGGAGTGCTGGCTGTCGGTTTAATTTTTAGTGAAATAAAGTATGGCTAATCCAGTAAAAGTTAAAAACACAACAAGGGCTGTCTTTTCACTAGTGTGTCTGTCGGGGTGAGGTACATCAACAGGCGGGGGGTCGCTTTCTGGGCTGCTTATAACTGGTGGGGGGTCGCTTTCTGCAGGTTCTGGGCTAGATACTTTTTTAAAAATGGCTGGCGCGGGCCTTGTGTTTAAACCTTGATTGTGTCCTAAGTTTTGATCGTCCCCGGCTATGAGGATTTCATTGTTATAATTCTGTATCATGCCAATCTGCAGTCTAAGGTCAGAAGGCAGCATGTATAATCCATGACCCACAACAAAGTCAACCTTTGACCGAGCATGTGAAAGAACGTTTTGGTACCTTTGTATGCTGGAAGGCAAATTAACAGCAGAGTTAATAGCATCTTCTAAATTGGCTAGAAATTGTTTTCTGGCATCAAAACCTGTAGATTGATCCACTATGCTAGATTTAGTCTGTGCTTGTGCTCCTAATAGACACCAAACGTATGTCCTTATGGAGTCATTAAGCCTTTGCACTCCTGGCATTGTTAGACCTTTACTTTCGTCTAAGATAAATGTTGCCCAAGCATTAGGATGTTTTTGTTCTATGGATCCTAATCTAACTTGGGAGTTTGACTTAAAAGAGGTGTGGCCGGGCCAGTAGTCAAAATTATATTCTCTACGCTGGCCCCACAAATACAATGTGCCCAACCCGTGATTGAGGTCTAACTTTTGTCTAAAGTTATTTGAAGGGTTAATGTTAAATTCGTTGCAGATTCTTTCATATGCATTATTGTCCATTGGGCTGAGAAATGGATTAAACGCGTTGTCATTGGGGAGGCGTACTTGTAGTTCAGTTAGTATGCGTCTATACTGATAATAAACATGAAAGTTATATACTGACCTTACTAAGAGGTTGGGGTGGTTTAAATGGTTTGCATATGAAACACCGCAGCCAGTGGTTGCGCAGTAAATGGCAAAATTTAACTGATTCTGGTAAAAGGTCATAGGATGAGTTGACCATGCTGATGGCACTCTATCACTCTTTATTGGAGGATTTAAATATCTAGTTAGTGGGTTTACAAGTCTGACTAGAAAGCCATATGATTCATCCACTGCGATGGTTAGGTTACTAAAGTCCAAAGATTTGGGCTCATAAACCCCTCCTACGTCGTAAGTAGCACTTTCATTATATTTAAAAGGCTCCATTTTTAAATAGATTTTTTAAAAAGGATTTAAAAAGGA
>CM065728.1:72192939-72197939 GCA_033310375.1 Conus canariensis | reverse complement strand
AAGAAGTCTAGCGGCAAAGTAAGGCGACTGCAGGTGCAAATCTGAACAAATTTTTTAAAGTGTTTACAATAACTCTGCCAAACAACGTGGACAAACGAATCACCCAATTTTTCTTGTTATTCGTTTGTCTACGTTGTTTGGCGGAGTCATGGCAAAGACTTGTTAAAATTTGAAGACGTCTAGCTTTTGTGGTCACAGTGAGTGTTTACTCGTCGTCTGTGATGGCGGATAGACCAAACGTGTAAAGTTTTCACCAGTCGTCTCTGATGGCTGACATAACAAACGTTATAACCCTTTACCATTCGTCTGGGATGACTGACGTACTAACAGTAATAACAGTTTACTCGTCTGAGATGGCCGTCATATTGAACCTAATACTGCTGTCTACGAAAAGTCCAGAGGCATGCCAAATGGAAAAGAAAGAGTTTTTGCCCCAGTGATCATCGAACATGGGCAGAGGGAGGGATGTGGGGGTAAGGGGGAAAGGGGAAAGTGGGGAGAAGAGCACGAGGGGTGGAACAAACACATTTTGTCCACAAAGCAATGTTGTCAGTCATACCAGCATTGTTTGCAACGGGCAAAACATTCCTTCTCCCTGTCTCTGTCTGTCTGCCTGCCTGTCTTTTTCTTTCTTTTTTTTCTGTTCTTTTTTTTTTTTTAGCAATGTTGTCCAGTCCATTAGCTGCTTCTGTCATAAGCCAATGGCACGTGTGGACAGTAATGTAACACACACACACACACACACACACACACACACACACACACACACACACACACACACACACACACACACACACACACACACAACAACATAATTATACACTCTCTCTCTCTCTCTCTCTCTCTCTCTCTCTCTCTCTCTCTCTCTCTCTTATTTGTCTTATTTTGATTTTAAGGTATTAAGCATATACTGTGGTTTTTCGTGTTTGCTTTCAATGTAGTGTTCTTTGTGTTTTTCAAGCCCCTGTTTAAAATTGATGTTTTCTTTTTCTTCTTCTGTGAGGTGACTGTGGAGGTGTTTCTTCATAGCTTCTTTTTTACTTTTCGTTTATGCACTAATCATTCATACATTCAGATCCTCTTTATTTACTTATTATTCTTGCTTTTCCTTGATGTTCGTCGTTCTTTCTTACCAGTAAAAGGAGAACACATTCTCCCCAGAGGAACCTTGAGCAAAAATCATGAGGTCTGCAAAATGTTTGAAAATTTGAGTGAAACTGTTTATCACCCAGATAAGCCCTCAGCAAAAATATCAAGTTGGCAAACTGTTTAGAAATTAAAGAGGACACCTTATATCACAGAAGCCTGAGGGAAAAAACAATGAAGGCAGCAAATTGTTGGCGAATTAAGAACAAAAAAGCATTCTAAGAAGTCTTGAGTCAAAATTTAAAGTTGGTGAAGTGTTTGAAAATTAACAGCATGTTGTCAAGGACAGATGAGTTGCCAAAGACATTCAGAACAACTGGGGCTTTTGCAGTATGGGAAAAAAGAGAAAGGCAGGGTTTTTTTTCTTTGCTGTCCGTTTGACGTGGCATAACAAGTCATGACAGTTTGGCCCGTGACTTTGAACTCTGACAGTTCTAGAGATCTGGAACTGGCGGAAGATGTACTCCGGAGAATCTTCTGCTGCCGTGGCATGACGTCAGCATTGCTGATGACACACTGTATCTTATTTTCAAAGTACCTCTCAGTCAGTGTGTGACAAATTAACGAAACTAGTTACCTTTTAAAAGTTTCAGCCCTATTTATAGTTTTATTATCAGAGAGAGTGAGAGAGAGACAAGACAAGACAAGACAAATTTTTTATTTACGAGGATAATAGATAAGCACTGACGTACTTATTTTTACATCCAGTCCTCGCCCTGAGTAGGGACTACAACATGCAGTGAAATGAAATAATGTAAGAAAGCAAACAAGCAAACAAAGCAGTCATGCAATCATAATTGAACATCAAGTGAAAATAGAAGAGAAATGAAAATGAAAAAAAAATAATAATAACAATAATAAACAAACAAACAAAAATAAAAATGAACATAACAATAATGAAGGGGAAGGAGAGAGTGGGGGTGGGGGGTGAGCTGAGCCTGGGAAATATATGGAAATGTTCTACAACGTACAAAAATTAGCATTTATAAAAGCAGACAGTAAAATGAATATGACAAAGTGCGTACATAATTTTGAACACACACATACACGCACGCACGCACAGAGAGAGAGAGAGAGAGAGAGAGAGAGAGAGAGAGAGAGAGAGAGAGAGAGAGAGAGAGAGAGAGAGAGAGAGCAAGGCACAACATGTAATCATTTTCCGTTAGACATGAAGAGAGAGAGAGAGAGAGAGAGAGAGAGAGAGAGAGAGAGGGGGGGGGGTCTATTTCTGCTCTGTCACACCCTTTTACAATTAGCACACTTTCAGCCAGGGCAAAGAACGGAAAAGGAAATGACGTAAAAGAACTGCTTCCTCTTCAATTGACTTGTTTTGGTTCATCACATTCTCTCTCACTTCATGTTCTCGTTTAGCATCTAGGCCTTAACAAGTGGCTGAAACAGTAATAACAAATTAGTCAAAGACATTTAAAGAAGGAAACAGAAAAGAAACAAGCGTACAATTTTACATTGTAAAAGAGGCAAACAACATAAACCAGCTCAGAACAAAGGACATACAAAGTTAGAAATTATACCTCAGGCATCCTACCATCATTTTATCAGTCATCTTCATTCCAGCATGTCTGCTCCGTTCACAGTTGCATCTCTACGTTTAAAAGCTATGTAAAGAAATATCGCAAACTGTTTTATTATTGTTGGATTCTTTGAAGACATTAACGATGTATATCTGAAAGCATTTGGCTCTCTATAGTATTTGAGTGGTATGAGATCACGTCGAAGATCACTGAGGAGCGGGCAACACAAACTAAAATGATTTTCATCTTCTTGGTTATTATTACTCAGGGGACAGATTGATTCTGCATGAGAGAGAGAGAGAGAGAGAAAGAGAGAGAGAGAGAGAGAGAGAGAGAGAGGGGTGGGGGGGGGGGGTGCTGTTTCTGCTCTGTCACACCCTACTACAATTAGCTAAACTGAGCCAGCGGGAAAAAAACGGAACAGGAAATGACGTCAAAAAAAGCCGCTCCTCTTCAGTTGACTTATTTTAGTTCATCAGATTCACTCTCACTTCATTTTCTCTGTCTTGCTGTCTGTCTCCTCAACCCCCTTTCCCTGTCTCTGAAGCATCATTATCATTTTGTTCAATCTATGTCCCAATCAATGGCAATCACTGAGTGTCAGTGGAGAGGACTTCAACGGCAATAACTGAGTGTCAGTAGAGAGGACTTCAATGGCAATGACTGAGTGTCAGTGGAGAGGACTTCAATGGCAATAACTGAGTGTCAGTGGAGAGGACTTCAACGGCAATGACTGAGTGTCAGTGGAGAGGACTTCAATGGCAATGACTGAGTGTCAGTGGAGAGGACTTCAATGGCAATGACTGAGTGTCAGTGGAGAGGACTTCAATGGCAATAACTGAGTGTCAGTGGAGAGGACTTCAATGGCAATGACTGAGTGTCAGTGGAGAGGACTTCAATGGCAATGACTGAGTGTCAGTGGAGAGGACTTCAATGGCAATGACTGAGTGTCAGTGGAGAGGACTTCAATGGCAATAACTGAGTGTCAGTGGAGAGGACTTCAACGGCAATGACTGAGTGTCAGTGGAGAGGACTTCAATGGCAATGACTGAGTGCCAGTGGAGAGGACTTCAATGGCAATAACTGAGTGTCAGTGGAGAGGACTTCAATGGCAATAACTGAGTGTCAGTGGAGAGGACTTCAATGGCAATAACTGAGTGTCAGTGGAGAGGACTTCAATGGCAATAACTGAGTGTCAGTGGAGAGGACTTCAATGGCAATAACTGAGTGTCAGTGGAGAGGACTTCAATGGCAATAACTGAGTGTCAGTGGAGAGGACTTCAATGGCAATGACTGAGTGTCAGTGGAGAGGACTTCAATGGCAATGACTGAGTGTCAGTGGAGAGGACTTCAATGGCAATGACTGAGTGTCAGTGGAGAGGACTTCAATGGCAATGACTGAGTGTCAGTGGAGAGGACTTCAATGGCAATGACTGAGTGTCAGTGGAGAGGACTTCAATGGCAATGACTGAGTGTTAGGGGAGAGGACTTCAATGGCAATAACTGAGTGTCAGTGGAGAGGACTTCAATGGCAATAACTGAGTGTCAGTGGAGAGGATTTCAAAGAGACGTGAAGGCTGCTGTCTTTGAAAGGGTCTGCGTCCACTCCTGACTGGAAAGTGAACGCTCATTTCACACACACACACACACACACACACACACACACACACCACACACACACACACACACCACACACACCACCACACACACCACACACCACCACACACACACACACACACACACACACACACACACACACACACACACACACACAGTGTGCGAGCACGTCACACACACACACACGGGCAGCACGCACACACACACACAACACACACACACACACATACACACACACACACACACACACACACACACACACACACACACACACACTCACTTACAGTGCACGAGCACGTACACACACACACACACACACACACACACACACACACACACACACACACACACACACACACACTCACTCACTCACAGTGCACGAGCACGTACACACACACACACACACACACACACACACACACACACACACACACACACACACACACACACACACACGGAAAACAACAAAGCAATTTAAGCAGCTACCCACTGGTGCAACTCACGCCCAATCAAGGTCGGTAATTCATGTCCTGTGAAGCCATTCTCCGACCACTATGATTTATTGTCCACCAGGCAAACTCCACAGGGAAACGGCCAGTCTCTCACACACAGCCCCCCCCCCCCCCCCCATAGAGGGTCAAGGCCAGGGTGTGGGTCAATCCTCCATTTCCTGTGAAGAGAATGTGGACTACAAATAATGGACAG
>CM065728.1:72185439-72187939 GCA_033310375.1 Conus canariensis | reverse complement strand
TTAGGGTTGTTTTTGTTTTTAAACCCCTGTTAAAAATTGCTTTTTTTTTTTTACTTCTTGTTGTATGAGGTGACTGTGGAGGTGTTTTCTTTATAGTTTCTCTTTCTCTTTTCGTTGATACACTGAACATTTTAGCATTCAGGTCCTCTTTATTTAACGATTATTCTTGCTCCATTTTCATGTTTATGGTTCTTTCAGCCCTAATGTGGCCCTTGCGGTCGGCTGGCTATAAGCAACATTACCTCACCTTGTGGTTCTTTCTGATCCTCAAAAGGAAACGCTGTCCAGACTCCGTCCTGTGGGGATAGGGAGAACTACTTCTCCCCAGAGAAACCTTGAGCAAAAAATCATCTGTAAACATACAAGCCCTGAGCACAAATGTGAAGTCGACAAACTGTTTAAAAATGAAGGAAGACTCCTCCTTACCACAGAAGCCTTGAGGAAAAAATAGTGAAGTCAATCAATTGTTTGAAATTTATGATAAAAACTTTATCCCAAGACGTCTTGAGCCAAAAAAAGTGAAACCCGTGGAGTGTTTGGATATCAACAGATGTTGTCAAGGACAGAGGAGTTGCCAAAGACAGTCATGACAACTGGGGCTGTTACATTATGGGGAAAAGAAAAACCAAGTGCCTGTTCGCCTCACGTGCCACGTGTGTCAGGGTCTTATCGAGGTTCGCGTTCCCCAAAGGGGTGAGGATGTGGAGAAGCCAAGACCAGCGCTGTCCCTTGTTTGGTTCAGTGAAATAACTGGAGATAATGACATCTTTTCAGTGGACTGTGTCTGCTCTCTGTCTGTCTGTCATCTGTGTGTGTGTGGGTGTGCGAGTGTGCGTGCGCGCATGCGTGTGTGTGTATGTGTGTGTGTGTTGTGTGTGTGTGTGTGTGTGTGTGTGTGTGTGTGTGTGTGTATGTTTGTGTCTGTGTCTGTGTGTTTGAGAGAGAGAGAGAAAGAGAGAGAGTGAGAGAGAGAAGAGAGAGAGAGAGAGAGAGAGATGAAATGAAAAGAATGTAAAGAAGCAATGTCATGTGTCTGTTCATTTATGCATACTTGCACAGAAAATGGCATCGTGTTCACAACAAATAATGGACAAAACCACGTCACGAGCGATTTTTCACAAAAAAACACAATAGTGCAAATAGAATGTATCCATTACGAACATTTCAGAGGTTTCTCTCGAGTAATTCAATCACTGGACAATACCGGAGAGACACTGTGTTCAGAAGTACGAGTCCGGAAACATCACCACACACACACACACACACACACACACACACACACACACACACACACACAAGGCCCCATAAAAGTAGTTGAAAACTTTGGAGCGTTACAGAACATGATTTAAAACAGACTTTCCGTTAACCATAGCTTCCAGTGTCAAAGTGCACTATTCACCATCAGAATACACACTTTCATCTTTTCAAACGAGCTGCGCAAACACGTCATGCTGGATATTTTCGATTGTGATTGATGGTGTTCATTTCCGGCGAACGTAAACAAGTTCATTGTTAACTGGGGGACGAACTGGGCCCGTCGTGAATATAACGTTGTCATGATGGCAAAGCACGATTTTTTTTCCTTGAAAGAAAAAACGAAAAAAAAAAAAAACCAACAACAACAACCCAAACCATCGAAACAAAGGAAAAAACGAGAAGTGCAGTTTGATAGTTTTCACTTTCTGCGTTTAGCAGGTGAACACTGCGCTCTGCAGGTTGTGCATTGTTGCCAAGTTCACACGCCTCGTTGTCAGTTGAAAGTAACATCGGTGTTTGATCAGAATGGTCTCTGTTTGCTTCAGGGCATAAATTGAAAATACCCTATAACAAGTCAATTGTCAAATTCGCTTCTCTCAGAGACAAAGAGAGAGTGAGAGAGAGAGAGAGAGGGGTGGGGTAGGGAGAGACAGAGAGAGAGAGAGAGACAGAGAGAGAGAGACAGAGAGAGAGAGAGAGAGAGAGAGAGAAGTGCGTTCTGTTTCAGTTCCATCACACCCCTTTACAATTAGCACAGTTGAGCAAGGGGAAAAACGGAAAAGGAAATGACGTAAAAAGAACCTCTTTCTCTTCAATTGACTTGTTCTAGTTCATCAGATTTTCTCTCACTTCATTTTCTCTGTCTGTCTGGCTGTCTGTCTCCTCGACCCCCTTTTCCCTGTCTCTGAAGCATCATTATCACTTTTTTTTTCAATCTATTTCCCAGTCAACAGCAAGAACTGAGTGTCAGTGGAGAGGACTTGAAAGCGGGGCGAAGGCTACTGTCTTTGAAGGGGTCTGCGTTCACTCCTGACTGCAAAGTGAACGTCCTTTCTTCACACACACACACACACACACACACACACACGGCTCCATTAAAGTTGTTCAAAACGTTGGAGACCTACATAACACGCTTGGGAAAAAAACACACTTTCCGTTTAACCCAATGTCAAAGTGCACTATTCACCTTCAGAGTACACACTCTCATCTTTTCATTGTGCTACATGAACACGTCACGCTCGAC
>CM065728.1:72180439-72182939 GCA_033310375.1 Conus canariensis | reverse complement strand
TGTCATCGCCACTGAAAAACGATGTCCCTTTCATAGAAAAGAACACACACACACACACACACACACACACACACACACACACACACACACACACACACACACACACACACACACACACACACACACACAGAGAAAGAGAAAGAGAGAGAGTGAGACAGAGACAGAGACAGAGACAGACAGACAGACAGACAGACAGAGACGGAGACAGAGAAACTTGCGAGTAACATCTTTCTACTTCTTTTTTTCTCCCCGTGAACGCAAGAACGGAGAAAGACGTAAAAAGTACCATGAGAAAACTAAGTCTTGAAACCCCGACAGACGGACAGTGAGAGGCAGGCTTTATGAGATCAGAGTGGAGATCCACAGGATACACCCCAGACGGACAGTTTGAATGCAGGCTTTATGAATCAAGTGGAGATCCACAGTGTACCCATGACACAGTAAGCAAGATCAGAGTTGGGTCCCGGTCCCAGAGAGACCAGTGAAGAGCATGCTTTATGAGACAGATGGAACCACAGAATACCCCCACAACATGAAAACATCTTTATGAATCAAGGGAATCCACAGGATACCACGGACATGAGGGCAGCTTACTGAATCGAGTTGAGATCCACAGGATCCCCAGACGGACGTGAAGAGCTTAAATGAGACCTGGAGATCCACAGTTGATAACCCGGCCAGACGGCAGTGAGAGGGCTTTATGAGATCAAGTGGAGATCCCAGGATACCCAGACGGACAGTAGAGGCAGGCTTTAGAAGATGATCACAGGTCCCGGACATGAGATTTTCTGAGTCCAAGGATACCCAGAGGACAGTGAGAGGCAGCTTTATGGATCAGAGTAGTCCACAGGTCCCACGTCATGATACCTTTTATGAATTTCAGTGAATCCACAGGGATACCCAACGGACATGAGAGGCAGGCTTTATGAGATCAAGTGAATCCACAGGATACCCCAGACGACATGAGAGCAGGCTTAGAGATATGTGGATACCAAAGGACAGACGACAGTGAGAGAGCATTTATGGATCAGAGGGAGATCACAGGGATACACACCGAACCTTTTAGCAATGACCAGGAAGCATGCAAATATCGCAAAGTGAGGTATCCAGTTGCTGAGCCATGTTATGGATCAGCATTTGAAAAGAGATCCCACAGTTCCCCTCGGTCTTATTCTACTTTTTTCTTCTGAGATCTTGGGTCACGGATACCAGACGGACTGTGAGTGCAGGCTTTATGGATCAGAGTGTATCCACAGGGATACCTCAGAGTACATGTAGCTGCTTTTATTGATCAGATGGAGATCCACATGGTGTCCCAGTCGACGTGAAGCAGCTTTTGTTGATCATGAGTGGGTCCACAGGATTACCCCACGGGACAGTGAGAGGCAAGTGCTTTATATCAGTGAGATCCAGGATCCCAGACGCATGTTGTGAGTCAGGCCTTTTTGAATCGATTGAGTTCCCAATACCCGCATGAGACAGTGGGGCAGCATTTATGATCAAGTTCGAATACGTATACAGACGATGAGAGTTCCGGTTTTAATGATGCATCGATGGAGATCACAGGGATTCCCTCAGAGGACATAAGCCACCTTCATATCAAATCAAGTGAATCCACAACACACCAAACACACACAAACCAGAAGAAAGGAGAAGCAGAGACAGAGGAGACAAGAACACGAGAGACGACAGGAATGGACTCTTATTCTTCCCGACCAGAGACGGAGAGGCGTTAAGATCAGAGAATACTATACCCCAGACGGACGTGAGAGGCGGTTTATAGATCAGAGTGGAGATCACGGGAACCCAGACGGACAGTGAGAGGCAGGCTTTATGAGATCAGAGTGGAGATCCACAGGGATACCCAGACGGACAGTGAGAGCAGGCTTTGAGATCAAGTGGAGTCCACAGGGATACCAGACGACAGTGAGAGGCAGGCTTTATGAGATCAGAGTGGAGATCCACAGGGATACCCCAGACGACAGTGAGAGGCAGGCTTTAAGATCAGAGTGGAGATCACAGGGATACCCAGACGGACAGTGAGAGGCAGGTTTAGAGATCAGAGTGGAGATCCACAGGGATACCCAGACGACAGTGAGAGGCAGGCTTTAAGAGATCAAGTGGAGATCACAGGATACCGAGACAGTGAGGGCAGGCTTTAGAGATCAGAGTGGAGATCCACAGGATACCCAGACGGACAGTGAGAGGCAGGCTTTATGGATCAGAGTGGAGATCCACAGGATACCCAGACGGACAGTGAGAGCAGGCTTATGAGATCAGAGTGGAGATCACAGGGATACCCCAACGGACAGTGAGAGGCAGGCTTTATGAGATCAGAGTGGAGATCCACAGGGACCAGACGGACAGTGAGAGGCAGGCTTTATGAGATCAGAGTGGAGATCCACAGGGATACCCAGACGGACAGTGAGAGGCAGGCTTTATGAGATCAGAGTGGAGATCCACAGGGATACCCCAGACGGACAGTGAGAGGCAGGCTTTA
>CM065728.1:72160439-72177939 GCA_033310375.1 Conus canariensis | reverse complement strand
TAACTATATAAGTCAAAATTAAACAGACGCATGAATTCATTAAAAAAAAAAATTATGAATATTAACAATATCTTATCCAGTCCAACGAAATCGAAATGTCTTGTAAACTACAGTTTAAGGTAGTAGTTGTAATGGGTTCCAATAAGACGGCTTAGAACTAAAAATGGACAAAGGATTGTATGAACTGCTAGGGAGTAAATATGGACAAAGGATTATAAAAACAGTTAAGGAATAAATAAAGATGGACAGAGGATATGAAAACAGTTAAAGAATGAATATAGATGGACAAAAGATTATAAAAAAAAAACAAACAGTTAAGGAGTATAGATGGACAAACTATCATAAAAAGTCAGGGAATACAGGTGGACAAAGGAGTTTTTTTTTAAAGTCAGGGAATACAGCTGGACAAAGGAGTAAAAAAAAAAAAGGTCAGGGAATACAGATGGACAAAGGTGTTTAAAAAAAAAAAGTCGGGGAACAAAGATGGACAAAGGAGTAAAAAAAAAAGTCAGGGAATACAGCTGGACAAAGGAGTAAAAAACAAAAGTCAGGGAATACAGATGGACAAAGGAGTAAAAGAAAAACCAAAGTCAAGGAATACAGATGGACAAAGGAGTAAAAAAAAACAACCAAAGTCAGGGAATACAGATGGACAAAGGAGTAAAAAAACAAAGTCAGGGAACAAAGATGGACAAAGGAGTAAAAAAAAAAGTCAGGGAATACAGATGGACAAAGGAATAAAAACAAAGTCAGGGAACACAGATGAACAAAGGAGTAAAAAAAAACAAAGGGAATACAGATGGACAAAGGAGTGAAAAAAGTCAGGGAACAAAGGAGTAAAAACAAAGTCAGGGAATACAGGTGGACAAAGGAGTAAAAAAAAAGTCAGGGAATACAGATGGACAAAGAAGTACAAAACAAAGGTCATGGAATACGTCCCTGGTGATTTACAATATGTGTGACGTATGGAAAGGGAAGACGTGTGTGTTTTGACATGAAATACATCTGTTTCAGACTGCAGTCAGTACAGAACATGGAACAGCTTGCTTCCGAAGGAAATCGAGTGCATCCTCTCAGAACAAACACCACACCATCAGCAGATGTGGAGAGGACAACAACAAAAAAAAATCAAAGAGTGCACACACTGCTCGCTGCGGTCGTCAAGCTCCGTGGCTCAAATCGAACTGTGGATTGTGGTCATGCAGATCAAAGAGGTCGAAGAAAGAGACAGGTGTTTACAGATGGCAGCCACACCATCTGTCTGTTTACAGATGGCAGCCACACCATCTGTCTGATAAAGGCATGGCTGATATAGAATAACCTCTCTCTGTCTTTTTCTGTCTGTCTGTCTGTCTGTCTGTCTCTCTCTCTCTCTCTCTCTCTCTCTCTCTCTCTCTCTCCACGTCGTCATCGCTCTCTCTCTCTGTCTCTGTCTCTCTCTCTCTCCACACCATCTCTCTCTCTCCACATCATCATCATCATCTCTGTCTGTCTGTCTGTCTGTCCGTCTCTCTCTCTCTCTCTCTCTCTCTCTCTCTCTCTCTCTCTCTCTCTCCTCTCTCTCTCTCTCTCTCTTGTACATGCATTTAACCCAGCCAGACGAAACAGCACGCCACCTGAAGCTCTTGCAAGGGCATTGTACACGTCATGGTCTGGAAGAGCTGTGGCATCAGCAGCATAGAACAGGGGTTTACTGGATAGAGTGGATGACTGGGAGTGCACTGTGGACCTTCCTGATTGGGAAAACCATCCGGAGATCGTCAGGAAGGGTGGCATGAGTCTGAATAGTATACACTACTCAGGGTCATCCCAAATGAATCTGATTGAACCCACAGTGCCATTGAGCAAGCTCACGTGTATAAGACTGATGAACATGCCAGGCTACATGTATAAGACTGATGAACATGCCAGGCTACATGTATAAGACTGATGAACATGCCAGGCTACATGTATAAGACTGATGAACATGCCAGGCTACATGTATAAGACTGATGAACATGCCAGGCTACATGTATATGACTGATGAACATGCCAGGCTAGCCAGGAGTCTGAGGGAATCTGTCTTCCAAGAGAAAGTTTTGGCCATTGAGTTTGGAGCAAGTGGGGTTGTAGGATGTTTAACATGTGGCCTCATGGAACAGCTTGCCATGTCTGGTAGGAAGAGGACCAGCCTGAAGGCAATGGCAGAGGCAGCTGAAGAGTTCCAGCTGGATCTGGTCGAGGAGGGACAACAGTGAACTTCATAAGGATTAAATTTTTCAACTTTGAACAGGTGTCTGTTTTTATTTGGGTAAGACATCCGTCCAACAGGCACACCTTGAGACGCCCACCCATCCAAAACTTGTGGGTTTGAATCCCAGCAGCGGGGGCCGGAATAGCTCAGTTGGTAGAGCGCCGGACTCGTAATCCAAGGGTTGCGGGTTTGAATCTCCGCCGGGCTGTTTCGGTACAGGGGGATTTTTCCCTCGGAGTTAACACTGGTTCTGACTCCATTTCCCATACAGTCCTTCGAATGAGACTATAAACCGAGGTTCCGTGTGTGAACGCACGCACATCTTGCACACACGTAAAATCCCATCACCGACTTTCGGAAGAGAAGGCCAGTTTGGCCGTTGGTATGGATGACACGTTACACATAGCATGCACCTTCCCCGAAGATGGAGTATGGTTGCCTTAATGGCGGGATGAAAAACGGTCATACACACAAAACTCCACTCCCTTTGTTGAGCAGATGGGATTAATACCTGCCTGTCTATACAGGGACTGTCCGCAGGAGTATCAGCCTGCGTACGCAGAAGAATAAGAAGAAGAATCCCAGCATCGCCAGAGAAAAAAAAAAAAAAGAATAAAAGTTGGCAGTAGAAGGGCATCTGGGAGTCATGACCTAGATGCGGCCCGGCCCTCCTAGAGTGTAAGGAGTTCAGAGCCGAGGCATATGTCTGAGAGGGGTTTCTTCTCTGAAGACCTTCTGCCGTCGAACTCACCCTTGAATTTATCCCCACCTACACTTCCAGCTGGTTCTGGTCACAGAGAAACAAAACTGAACTTGGCAAGACCTACCCAAATGAGTACAGGTGTCCGATTGCGCTGGGGGTAAGACCTCAGTCTATGAAGGCCCGCCTTGAGGCACCCATCCATCCAAATGGTGAAGGTAGGAATCGTGGTAGAGCCAGGAAAAAAACATTCTCACAGCAGAAGGGCATGTAGCAGTCATGACCTGCATGCCGTCCTGCCCCCCCCCCCCCCCCTCCCTCCTTGGAGTGCTAGAAGTTCAGAGCCGAAACATTTGCTGAGATGGAGGGGGGGTGGAGGGTAGGAGTGAGGTAAGGTTCTTTTGCTGTCAAGCTCACCCTAGGGCTTCTTCCTACTATTATTACACAAATGAATTTTTCATGAGCCACAGTCCAATTCAGCTGTAGCTGGTATCAAAGGAAACAACAGCAAAGCTACTCATGCACATTCATCTGCACAATGCTGGCATCATTCCATCGTCTGTCAGCACACACACACGCAACACAACACACACACACACACACACACACACACACACACACACACACACACACACACACACGCACGCACGCACGCACGCACGTACTCGCACACGCACACACACACACACACACACACACACACACACACACACACACACACACACACACACATTTAAGAAATAGAGGTCTAGTGTTGTATCCAACCTATGATTCTCTTGTACAACAGACAGAAGAAGAAAAAGAAGAAAGAGGAGGAGGACGGAGGAGGAGGAGAAGAAAGAGGAGTTAGGTGGAGGAGGAGGAGGAGGAGGAGGACGAGGAGGAGGAGGAGAAAACTAAATATTTTCTACAAGGACAGAATCACTTTCCGTGGAAAAAAAAAACCGAACAAAACAAGAACACAATATTATGCTGAGTAGTTTTTCTTTATTTCGCTGAAAATAATGTTGTGGTCCTTCGTCGCCATACTATCAATCATTCCTTTTATTCTTTTGATTCTGAATTCTTCTTTCTAGCTTATAAATGAGAGTGTGGAAGTTCTTTGGCACGTTTTAATTCGCCTCTGTTCCTCGGTGTGTGTGTGTGTGCGCGCGCCCGGGGGTGTGTGTGTGTGTGTGCGCGCGCGCGGGTGTGTGTGTGTGTGTGTGTGTGTGTGCGCGTGCGTGCGTGCGTGCGTGCGTGCGTGCGTGTGTGCGTACGTGCGTGTGTGTGTGTGTGTGGTGTGTGTGTGTGTGTGTGTGTGTGTGTGTGTGTGTGTGTGTGTGAGTGTGTGTATGTGTATGTGTATGTGCATGCGTGCGTGCGTCTGTGTGTGTATGCGCGCGCGCGCGCGTGTGTGTGTGTATGTGTATGTGCGTGCGTGCGTCTGTGTGTGTGTGTGTGTGTGTGTGTGTTGCGCGCGCGCGCGCACGTGCCTGGCTGTGAGCACAGAAGACCTAATGGATGCACAAAACAAAATAAGACACAGCGACACCAGTTGAAAGATGTCTCTCTTCTGACAACTGACAGTGTTTACTTGAACCCCCCCCCCCCCCCTTTCACACCCCTTTCCTACTCCCCTCCTACACGCAAAACCGGCCTCATCCGTCTCTCCTCTGTAGATAAAAAAGGATGCAGCTATCAGCCGCCTTGGCGAAGTGGTTGGCGTTGCGGACTCCCGGCTGGGAGGTGGCTGGTTCGATTCCCATCAGAGTCATGTGGGATTTTTCTGCCTCGACCGGTTCCTACCCAGAGTTGAGTTTCATCCACTTTACTGTGAGTGTGGCGCAAAATTCCTGACCAGCACTGCAGGTGTCTCTATATTTTGGGCTTGGTTGACGCCAGGATATATCATGAAAATAAGCATAGAGTACAGCCCTGTCATGCAGTCTCAGACCGGAATGGAGATCATCTTCATCATCCTCATTCTCATCGATTCAGCATTGAAAAAGTCTCAGTTTCTGTGGCCCTTCATGCCCTGCTCTCATGGTGACCTCAGAAACGATGTCCTCTCCACGTCTGTGACCTTGGTATGATTCAGTCGGGGTCACCGGTATCGGCGAGTCCATGGAGGCTGTCATTGGATGGACGTGATGGCGCTCTCTGGAGGGAGAACTCACTCACGCCGGCTTCGCTACTAAGCAATGATTGGCGTCAGTAGGGGGCTTAGTAGGTGGTGTCCTGCGTAAGTTGGATCAGAACAGGCGGCGCCGAACACCACCGAAGTGACTCGGCAGCAGTGCAGTGTCTCCTCTGGTGGGTTGCCTCTTGACGATTGACATTGACTGCTCCCTGTGGATTGCCGGTGCTTGGGCTACGGCAGGACGGTGCGGGCTGTGGCTGTGGACGGGTTGTCGGAATGAGCGGCGTGGGTGTAAGGCCACTGAGGTGGCACAGAAGATGGGACAGAAGAAAAGGATGCAGCTGTAGAAGAGGTCAGAAGGAACTTAGAAGCAGGATTACACCGAGGAATCCACTTAAGAACACACCTAGGAACGCGCTTAGGAAATACAAGGAAGAACACGCTTAAGAACACACCTTTGAATACGCTCAAGAATACATGTAGAAATACACTTAAAAAACATCTATAAATACACTTAAGGTAAGGTGAGGTAATGTTGCTTTTAGCCCAGCCGACCGCAAAGGGCCATATCAGGGTTGTCACCACGTTAAAATCAACTCACAAGTCATTCATTCACGCAATTCTTTAAAATACATCTTTTAAAAACCCATCCGAAATTTCGTTAAAAATCTTTCCACTGCAAAATCTCAGATTCGATGAAAAATGTTAATCTTTTTCAAGAACTCAAAGATTGCGTCAGACGAACATCTCTGAACAAGGTTTTAATGGAATCTGCTGTAAAATGTTTGTGTCTCACATCATGCAAGTCCCAACACTCTAAAAGAATATGAATGCACTTGGGAATATACCTAGGAATACACTTAAGAACGTATCCAAGACTGCACTAAGGAATACGTCTAGGAATACACTGAAGACCACGACTATGAATAAACCTAGGGTTATACTCAGGACTACCTTCAAAAACATAACTATGAACACACGTTGGAACACACCTGGCATACACTTCAGAATGCTCCCATGAATAAGTTTAGGAATACACTGAAGTATACATCTATGAATACATCTAGGATTGCACCTAGGAATGCACCTAAGAACGCACCCATGAATACGCCTAGGAATACGCCCTAGGCATACACTTAAGAACACACCCATAGATACAAGTAGGAATACATCTACGAATACACTTACGAACACACCTATGAACACACTTAGAAATACACCTTGGAATACACCTTGGAACACATTTAGGTCTACACTTCAAGTTCACACAGAGGGACAGGCTTAGAAATGCATAGAGGAATATACATATGAAAATACACGGAAACCTACATGTATGCCTGGCTTTGTTGGCTGGTTTGCTGCGGCTGATGTTGTTTTCTCACCACTCTTTCGTGCTTCCAGCTGGAATATTCAGTAGCTGAGTCTGTGTATCCGGTGTACAGATGGAGGGTGAAGAGTGTGGGGGGGGAGGGGAGGGGTGAAGGGGCCGTGGGAGGAGGAGGAGGGAGGAGGGTGGCGGGGGTAGTGTGTAGGAGTCGGGGTTTGGTTGGTGAGGGGTTTGTATGTTGTCATCATACTTTCATTTCTCTCTCTCTCTCTTCTCTCTCTCTCTCTCTCTCTCTCTCTCTCTCTCTCTCTCTCTCTCTCTCTGGCCGGTCCTTTTAACTTTTTAACTTTCTCTCTTTCTTCTTCTCCCCCCCCCTCCACACCACCCCTCCTCCTCCATGTACATCCAACGTACAACACGGTCTTTCTGTCCCTCGTCCTTCCTGTCTTTATTCCTGCTTTCTGTTCATTTCCTGATATCGGTTTTCAGGACGGAGACGGCACGGGGAATTCAGCGAGTTTCCAGTCTATGAATAATTCATAGAAAGCCCCCGTCTTCTTCTTCTTCTTCTTCTTCTTCTTCTTCTTCTTCTTCTTCTTCTTCTTCTTCTGTCTTTGCATAATTTTACATTCTCTTCTGAAAAGAACAAATGAAAGAGAAAAAAGTCTGAGAGACAGAGGTGGGAGAGGGAGGGACGGAGTCAGAGAGAGAGAGAGAGAGAGAGAGAGAGAGAGAGAGAGAGAGAGAGAGAGAGAGCTGGATGTGGTTTTTGAACGAAGGAGATTTTCAGACGGTGTATTCAATTACGCCTAGAAGAAGAGTTTGCGAGTGGTGGGTTTCTTTCGTATTTCTTTTTTCAAATCAAAAGATGAAACTGTTCAAACATGAGATGTTTGTATACATATATATATATATATGTGTGTGTGTGTGTGTTTGTAATGTTTTAGTCGGCTGAATTTTGTAGAGAAGTTGGAAGAGAGTTCCAGACATATGGAACCAGGGGAAGCTAGTTTGTTTTGTATTGATTTTTGGGTTGCTAAGGCATGAGGATTTTGTTTGATCCAGCTGTACGCTGAAGTCTTGCGGGAGGGGCGTTAAGGTAACATTGAATTCAGTTTGTTTATTCATAGGGAGTATGCGTTGTGATTTTACTTTCTCATTTCGTTTTAGATGGACACATCGAAATAGAGAGAGAGAGAGAGAGAGAGAGAGAGAGAGAGAGAGAGAGAGAGAAGAGAGAGAGAGAGAGAGGGATGGGGAAGTGAAGGGAGAGACAGAGAAAGAGGGGGGGGAGAGGGGGACAGAAGGGGGAAAGAGAGAGGAGGAGAAAGAGAGAGATGGAGAAGTGAGAAAGAGAAAGAGAGGTTCTTCTACTTCATGCATGCTTTCGTCATGAAAAATTCTGCTCTGTTTGAATGAGCTTATTTGATGTGTAACACTGCTCTGTCTGTTTCTCCGCTCCCTATGTCTGTCCTTACTGTCTTTTCCCTTGCTGACTGATTGCTTCCTTTATATTTACTAGTCCATCGGTCTTTTTTTGTTTGTTTTTTTTATATTTTTAAAAAATAGTTTTTGAATAGTTTTGTTCGCAGAATATGTACCTGTTCCTTATTCCGTAATTTGTTTTTCTCACTCATTCAATGTTTCGTGAGTTCATTTTGCCTTTTAACTTGTGTTCTCTCTCTGTCTCCCACTCTGTAACTCTGTCTCTGTCTCTGTCTCTCTCTCTATGTGTGTGTGTGTGTGTGTGTGTGTGTGTGTGTGTGTGTGTGTGTGTGTGTGTGTGTGTGTGTGTGTGTGTGTGTGTGTGTGTGTGTGTGTGTGTGTGTGTGTTCCTTTCTTCCTTGCTTTCTCTGTTTCTGATTGTTTTCAGTTCGTGTCATTACTTTCTTCTTTTTTTTCTGTTTTTTTCCCTTCAGTCATTTCTTCTTTCCTTTCGTTTGTGAGATTCTGTATTTTCCTTTTGAAGAGGGAGTTCAGAAAAAGGGGAAAAGTCATTTTCCTTCGACTTCAGACCATCGATTTTCCTGTTACTTCGGCTGTGGGTTCCAAATGTTTGTCCTTGGAGAGAGAGAGAGAGAGAGAGAGAGAGAGGAGAGAGAGAGAGAGAGAGACAGAGACAGAGACAGAGACAGAGAAGAGAGACAGAGAGAGACATAACAGAGAGAGACAGAACAGAGAGAGAGACAGAGACAGAGAGAGAGACACAGAGAGAGAGAGAGAGAGAGAGAGAGAGAGAGAGAGAGAGAGAGAGAGAGAGAGAGAGAAAGATATGTAGATGTAGTGACATAACATGTTGTACAGGAATTGGGAACTGGTGAATTTATAACAGGGAGGGAAAGGTGCCGAGAGGAAGTGGTGTATCTCTGGCACGACCGTCTCCCCTGGCGGCAGGCTTCAGAACCATCAGGAACCGGGTCATTAACACGTGCACAACAACATCACACACACGGCAGGTATGGGGGTAGGGGTGGGGAGCAAGGGGAGGAAGTGCGAATGCGTATTTCATTTGATTAAAAGTATACTCGGAGCGAACGTAGCAGAATGAAAGCGTCAGTGCACCACACGTAAGTACATGAAGACACCCAGACGCTTTGTATCAAACGGAAAGCATTAGGATCAGCAACTGAATGTCCGTCTGTAATAAAACACACCAACAATGCATGGTAAGCATGAGTCAATTTCAGAAGAAAAAAAAATGACAGTGGGAAAAAATAGGAGGATGCAGACCCCACTGTTGGAAAAAAAAGTGTGAAGAGAAAAGCGAAGAAGAATGCAATAGAAAAGGGTGGGGAAAAAAATTGGAGGCTGGAGGAGGGGAAAAAGTGCACAACAGCCAGTCGTCTAACGTCTTGAAGACAATGAAGCACAAACCTGATATTTGGCATTTTCCGACAGTTAACCGTGCTCTGGGGACTTCCATGGAAATTGGAAGACTTCTTGAATTTAAACATTTGAATTGATGAATAGACCATACTTGATACCACAGAAATCGGACTCTATTGCTGCTTTTTTGTATGCTTCACTCAGAGCTGTTCGTGTATGTTTTCATTCTGAACTGTGCTCGCTGATGGAAGAAATGGTAAAGACAATGGTGAGATGCAGCACTAAAATCATGTGAAATGGGCTCTCTTCCATCAACGTTATTACTGGAATGTCGTGATGCACTGGTCCCTCATCCCACATATCTCACGGAGGATTCAGCGCTATCTGGTTATTTTTTATCCGTTTTCAAACACACTATTGTATTTCCTTTGATAAAGAAACCCTTTCAAGCCCGAATTTGTCTGGGAAAGTATAAACCTGTTCCTAATCTGTTCTTCCTCTCAAAAACCTCCTCTCCCAACTTTTTCGTACCGTACACACGTAAAAAAAAAAAACACCAGACTGTTTAAAAACTGTCATTAACCTTCTGCCTAACCCATTGGCCATAAGCACTTAAGACCAGCCCATTGTTCTACAACTGGTCAGTGATAAATCATTGACTGGATGAAGACTATTCCCATTCATGTCCATTGTGTATTACCTTTCAGTGCATGCTCTATACCATTGATTCATGCCATGTGTGTTAAGAGACTTCTGTCCAAAATTGTGTTTCCCAGCATTCCGTGTCCTGAGGTGGCATAATAGATCGATGGCATGAGGATTCAGTGTCCATGTGGTGGCTATTACCCTGAGGATTCAGTGTCCATGTGGTGGCTATTACCCTAAGGATTCAGTGTCCATGTGTAGCTATTACCATAAGGATTCAGTGTCCATGTGGTGGCTATTACCCTGAGGATTCAGTGTCCATGTGGTGGCTATTACCCTGAGGATTCAGTGTCCATGTGGTGCTATTACCTAAGGATTCAGTGTCCATGTGGTGGCTATTACCCTAGGATTCAGTGTCCATGTGGTGGCTATTACCCTGAGGATTCAGTGTCCATGTGGTGGCTATTACCTAAGGATTCAGTGTCCATGTGGTGGCTATTACCCTAAGGATTCAGTGTCCATGTGGTGGCTATTACCCTGAGGATTCAGTGTCCATGTGGTGGCTATTACCCGAGGATTCAGTGTCCATGTGGTGGCTATTACCCTGAGGATTCAGTGTCCATGTGGTGGCTATTACCCTAAGGATTCTCAGTGTCTATGTGTGGTGGTCTATTACCCTGAGGATTCAGTGTCCATGTGGTGGCTATTACCCTAGGATTCAGTGTCCATGTGGTGGCTATTACCTAAGGATTCAGTGTCTATGTGGTGGCTATTACCCTGAGGATTCAGTGTCCATGTGGTGGCTATTACCTGAGGATTCAGTGTCCATGTGGTGGCTATTACCTTAAGGATTCAGTGTCCATGTGGTGGTTATTACCCTGAGGATTCAGTGTCCATGTGTAGCTTGCATGTAGAGATCAAACACACGTGAACCCTAAAATGGTTTCTCTACTTCCGACCATTCTCCCCCCCCCCTCCCCCCCCCCCCCCCCCCCCCCCCCCACCCATCTTCCTACGTCCCCCCTATTCTCGTGTATCACTTGTATGTCATTTTACAATCATTTTTAAAATCACTCATCTGTGTGTTCGTCTACCATCTTGGGTTGGACACATAGGTGGTTTGTTGTCATGGAAGAAGCCACGACATCCAACATGCACGGGTTCTGTCCCCTGGTACCTTTAAGGGAAGTCATTCCTGTAGACCAGTGGGTAGTCACCGTTGGAGAATCATTTTCTGTAACCAGTCTTCCTGAGCCTGAATTTTGCTGTGTGGGGAAGGAGTGGGGATGGGAGGTCGGGAAGTGGAGGGGATGTCTTGCGATTTTCATCGTTAGGCTTACCAACAGAGTTATTCCGGCCCCAAATTGTACTCTTAGCGCTCAACCTCTTTGGCGGTGAGGACAATCTGGTCCCCCTGTGGTCTGTTAGACTGAAACACTCAACTCTGTATCGGTTATGTACCGCCTAGCTCACCGTGACCTTGGTCTTTTTCCATGGGTTCAACACTGCAGCGTCCCACACACACGACACAGACGGACACTAAGGCTGAAGATAGGTGTACTGTCCGTGTGGATTAGTGTTACATCGTCTGCACAAGCTGCAGGCATCTAATCCACATCACCTGCTTTGGACAATTCTCATTTCTTTTCATTTGTTTCGACCGGGATAATTGCCTGGTGAGACATACATTTTTTATAAGCGAGAGAGAGAGAGAGAGAGAGAGAGAGAGAGAGAGAGAGAGAGGGGGGGATTTGCAAGTGTGTTGACAAACTGACAACAAACTGTGCTGAACAATGACAACAAGCTGTGCTGACAATGACAACAAGCAGTGCTGACAATGACAACAAGCTATGCTGACAATGACAACAAGCAGTGCTGACAATGACAACAAGCTATGGTGACAATGACAACAAGCAGCCTGACAATGACAACAAGCTATGTGACAATGACAACAACATCTGAAATGACAACAAGCTATGCTACATGACAACAAGCATGCTGACAATGACAACAAGCATGCTGACAATGACAACAAGCTATCTGACAATGACAACAGCATGCTGAAATGACAACAAGCTATGCTACATGACAACAACTAATGCGACAATGACAACAAGCAGTCCTGACAATGACAACAGTGTAACGACAAGAAAACTATGCTGATAATGACAACAAGCTATGGTGACAATGACAACAAACTATGCTGACAATGACAACAAGCCGTGCTCAAAAATCTGAATTTATGTTCCTTCAGATGCTAAGAAAAACAGCTTCCTCCCTCCCCTCCTCCCCACCAACAAAAAAAGAAAAAAGAAAAATAAAGAAAAAAAGGACTTTTACGCTGGTTCTCCAGATGCAGTTGTGAGTGTCAGTCTTGTGATGTTGACAGCGAACTTTCGCTAATAACATGATTGATCGTGGCCTTTAGGTGTTTGAAGGTCATCTTTATTCATAAAAGTACGATGAATATGGAAGACCCAGCTCTAGCGAAAATCGTCAATCACCATGGGCAGAATTTCGAAAACAATCGTAACATGCACGATTTTTGCTTGATATACATCACATATTTCGTTAATGTCAGAAAGACATGTTGTAATAATTCGTTTTCATTGCTCATTTTCAAATAAATCAAATTAGATCTCGTATTTAGCTCTGTCTGATCGGAAATTTCCACAGCATTTGCTCCACTGATTTGCATATTTTACTCAAACTACGTCTCCCGCTAAAGATATGTCCGTTTGTATGAACGGAACCGATAGAGTCACCGTTTCCCGTTTACCATTTTGATAAGTGATTCACGAGACTGGTTCTTCAGTACGAAGACTCTGTCATTTCTGTGAATATTTAATACGAACGTTAAACCGAGTGTTGCCCGAGAAAAAATCAATTACTTCTACATCCACCTACTCCTGAGAATGAAAGTTATGTTCCCTATCAAAAAAGCACTCTAAAAGAAACACATGCGGCCCAACCTCTGGCAGAATACAAAGGAAAGAAGAGCATGAAGGAAGGGAAAAGGAGGAGAAAGAAAGAGGGAGGAAGACATAGGATAGGGAAGGTGAAGAACAAGAAGGAAAAGAACTTCAGGAGAAAGAAGGAGGAAGAAGGAGAGGGCAGAAGGAAGGAAGAAAGACGAGAGAAGAGGACGGGAAGAATGCGGAACGTCAACGGTATTGTCATTCTACGCCTTCACGTCTTGTTGAAAAGAACACCACAGCATGTGTAATGTGAGGAAGGTACTACCTGATTGGCGATGAATGTGGTGTGGTGTAGATGTTATACAGTCAGAGTTATGTGGTGTGGTGTAGATGTTACATGGCAAGAGATTTATGTGATGTGGTGTAGATGTTACATGGCCAGAGATTTATGTGATGTGGTGTAGATGTTACATGGTCAGAGATTTATGCGGTGTGGTGTAGATGTTACATGGTCAGAGAGTTATGTGGTGTGGTGTAGATGTTACACGGTCAGAGAGTTATGTGGTGTGGTGTAGATTTTGTACATGGCCAGAGAGTTATGTGGTGTGGTGTAGATGCTACACGGTCAGTGAGTTATGTGTAGATTTTACATGGTTTAAGATTTTATGTGCTGCGGTCAGACATTGTGTCGTGTTGTGCAGATGTTACGTGCTCCGTGATTTTCCCTTCCTCTGTCTCCCTTTCTCTTCTCTCCGTCTTTTTCTCTTTCCTCTGTCTCTTTTTTCTCTCAGTCTCCCTTCTTGTCTTCTGTCACTCTTCTCCTCTTCTGCTGTCTTCTGTCACTCTTCTCCTCCTCTGTTGTCTTCTGTCACTCTTCTCCTCTTCTGTTGTCTTCTGTTACTCTTCTCCTCTTCTGTTGTCTTCTGTCACTCTTCTCCTCTTCTGTTGTCTTCTGTCACTCTTCTTCTCTTCTTTCGTTGTCTTCTGTCACTCTTCTCCTCTTCTGTTGTCTTCTGTCACTCTTCTCCTCTTCTGTTGTCTTCTGTCACTCTTCTCCTCTTCTGTTGTCTTCTGTCACTCTTCTCCTCTTCTGTTGTGCTCCTGTCACTCTTCTCCTCTTTCGTTGTCTTCTGTCACTCTTCTCCTCTTCTGTTGTCTTCTGTCACTCTTCTCTTCTGTTGTCTTCTGTCACTCTTCTCTTCTTTCGTTGTCTTCTGTCACTCTTCTCCTCTTCTGTTGTCTTCTGTCACTCTTCTCCTCTTCTGTTGTCTTCTGTCACTCTTCTCTTCTTTCGTTGTCTTCTGTCACTCTTCTCCTCTTCTGTTGTCTTCTGTCACTCTCCTCCTCTTCTGTTGTCTTCTGTCACTCTTCTCCTCTGCTGTCTTCTGTCACTCTTCTCCTCTGCTGTCTTCTGTCACTCTTCTCCTCGTCTGTTGTCTTCTGTCACTCTTCTCCTGTGTTGTCTTCTGTCACACTTCTTCTCCTCCTCTGTTGTCTTCTGTCACTCTTCTCCTCTTCTGTTGTCTTCTGTCACTCTTCTCCTCCTCTGTTGTCTTCTGTCACTCTTCTCCTCCTCTGTTGTCTTCTGTCGCTCTTCTCCTCTTCTGTTGTCTTCTGTCACTCTTCTCTTCTTTCGTTGTCTTCTGTCACTCTTCTCCTCTTCTGCTGTCTTCTGTCACTCTTCTCCTCTTCTGTTGTCTTCTGTCACTCTTCTCCTCTTCTGTTGTCTTCTGTCACTCTTCTCCTCTTCTGTTGTCTCCTGTCACTCTTCTCCTCTTCTGTCGTCTTCTGTCCCCTTTTCAGTCCTCTGTCATCTTTTTCCCTCTGTCTCTCTTTCCCTCCTCTGGTTCTTTTTCCTTACTCTTGTCTTTTTCTCCCTTCTTTGTCTCTTTTTCTTCTTAACAGTCTTACTTTCCCTCCTTGGTCTATATTTTTCTGTCTTTCTCCCTGTCTCCCCTCTGTCTCTCTTTGTTTCCATCCTTTGTTTCCCTTTGCTTGCTCTGTCTCTCTTTCCTTCCTCTGTACTTCTTTCCCGTCTCAGTCTCATCTTCTTCCTCTGTCTTCCTTTCCTCTCTCTCTCTCTCTCTCTCTCTCTCTCTCTCTCTCTCTCTCTCTCTCTCTCTCTCTCTCTCTATTTCCCGCCTCTGTTTCCCTTTCCCTCGTCTTCTTCTTTTGCTTCTTCTTCGTCATTATCTCCTCCTCCTCCTTCTCCTCCTCCTCCTCCTCCTCCTCCTCCTCCTCCTCCTTCTTCTCCTTCTCCTTCTTCTTCTTCTTCTTTTCTTCTTCTTCTTCTTTTTTCTTCTTCTTCTTCTTCTTCTTCTTCTTCTTCTTCTTGTCTGCCGCTCAGTCTTAAACAAGCCTCACGGCCGAAAAAAAGACATTCACTGGATTTCATATTCCGTTCAAACGGTGAAAATGGAGCTGGCTCTTTCCGTGGCAGACTATTCCTTGCTGTCTGTGGCTGTTTGGGCTGGCATAGCTTGTGGGTTCTGTGACGGGGGGGGGGGGGGGGGGGGGGGGGGGGGGGGGGGGGGGGGGGGGAACAAGAGGGAAACCGATGTGGTGTATTGTGGCCACACACCACAATGAGGGTTTTGCTCTAAATCATTATATTATGTAATCCATGTAAGCGTTTTGAAGCCTAGCATGAGTTTGAGACAGCGTTTGATATTTAATTGATAATTGATCAAAAGAACAAACCTCCCCCCTCAGCAATCATTTCACTTTTTAAAAAAAAAATAATTCTACCGATGACTTCATTCATAATCTTTAAATACATGACCTTCCCCTTGGCTGACGTCACATTTCACACCTTCTCACTCACCCGTAACCCTATCTTTGCGCCAGACGGTTCCTCCCAAATAGTCCCATTTCTCTCATTTTAACATATCTGCTTGGAACTGCCTGGCATGTACCTTGATGGGCATAATTATGAAGGAAAAGAAAGTAAAATAACTTTCGACACAATGAAAATGATCAAAAACAAATCAATTGTGCCTGTCTATAAATGGTGGACTCTTTATGCAAGGCCTTGGCGTTTCTTACATTGTTGGTGTGCAGCCTGTTGCAGCATGGTGTGAATGGCAGCAGGGCAGTCTGCCTGGAGCCCAGGGCTGAAAGATACACGGGTTGGCCACACTAAGCTCCTGTTTTAACGATCAGTTGTCGACCACCAGTCCAGGGTGACACCGAGTGCTGACACAGCCATGTACAATGGCGGCTGCTGTCTTTTATATCATTATATATATATATATATATATATATATATATATATATATAATATATATATATACATACATATATAAGTGTATCCACACTTTCGTTTTGTTTCATTTTACTACCCTTCGCTGGCTGCTTCGGGGTGCTGTTGGATTCTTCTTTGAACCCTTGTGGTGAGAACACCACAGAAATACGGACTGTGGTGTGTCTCTATTTGACGCCAAGAGCACAGACACAATCAGCCGTGTCTCCCTGATGAGTCCGATCCAGCGGACGAAAGGCCTAGGAGCAAGCAATACATATAGATCTGCCTTCGAGAGGGATTGCGATGGTTTCCTCATGCAGCTAGTGAAGGGTTTTCATATTTATAACGTATTTTCCAATTTTCTTATTTTCTTCATCTTCAGCCCCCCCCCCCCCCCCCCCCCCCCCCCCCCCCCCCCCCCCCCCCTTTTTTTTTTTTTTAAAATTTCAAATCGTTGCCAAGTCATAACTATAATGATGGAAGAATTGTTAACCTGCTTTTGTTTTCCCCCACTACTTAATTGTTCAGCATTATATATATATATATATATATATATATAATATATATGTGTGTGTGTGTGTGTGTGTGTGTGTGTGTGGTGTGTGTGTGTGTGTGTGTGTGTGTGTGTGTAACAAGGATAGCATAGAGTGGAAATGCAACGATGTGCGATGAGCGCAGCTGTCATTTACATCATTTTATGCATGTGTTTCTAACAAGGAAAGGACAGAGCAGAGTGGAGATACAACAATATACGATCAGCGCTGCCGTTCATTTACGTTATAATGTTTTTATGTTTGTTTATTGTTTTCCTACAAAGGATCGAACAGAGTAAAAAGAGAACGATGTGTAGCTGTCGTTTATGTTGTTGTTGTTGTTTTTTAACAAGGAATGTTCAGAGAGCAAACACCACAATGCACAAAGACATAAGCTGTCATTAATTTTATGTCTTTGTTGTTTGTTTGTTTGTTTTTTTTGTTTTTTTTTTTGGGGGGGTTGTTTTCAAGGATTTGATAGATTGGAAATACAACAATGTGCAAAAACAACAGCTGTTTTTTTTTTTTTTAATTTGACAAGGGTCAGACAAAGTGGATTTTTTTTTTATAAAGAGAACAGCTTACAGCTGGAGATCTCTCTATTCCTATCTCTTGTCTCCTTTGTTTGACAGAGAGATTTACAGGACAGGAAGACCGTCTTACAGTTGGCGAAAGTCTCTTTGTTCACCGCTCTCTTTTCCTTTGTTTGAAGGGGAGACTCAGAGGACAAAGGAGAACATTTACATCTGGAGAAGATCTCCCTGTTCACCACTCTCTTCTCCTTCGTTTGACAGGGAGACGTAGAGGACAAAAGAGAACAGCTTACAGCTGGAGAGCTCTCCATTCCATTCTCTCGTCTCCTTTGTTTGACAAAAGAGACTTACAGAACAAGAAGAACAACTTACAGTTGGACAAAAATCTCCTTTGTTCGCCACTCTCTTTTCCTTTGTTT
>CM065728.1:72152939-72157939 GCA_033310375.1 Conus canariensis | reverse complement strand
TTGACCCTACATACAGCGCAGTACCATTAATTAGTTTGAGACACAAACCGTTAAACACAAGCAGTAAAATCCATGTTGTAGGCAATCATCCCACTCACAACCCAGCAAAATTAAGGACCAGTGGATCGATCCTACAAATAAATCTGAAAAGGTCAATGAGTTTGTAGACACTAACCCTACACATAAGCCGGTACTACTGATGATTCGTAGATATCGACTCTGCAAGCGAGCCATCAAAATCAATAAATTGCGGACATCGACCCTAGAAACAACCCAGCAAAGTTATGACTTACAGACACTGACCCAAACGAACAAACCAGCAAAACTAATGAGCTGTAGACACTAACCCAAACAAACAACCCAGCAAAACTGAGTTGTAGACACTACCCCCCCCCCCCCCCCCAAAAAAAAAAAAAAAAAAAAAAAAAAGCAAAGCTAATGAGTTACAGACACTGACCCAAATAAACAACCCAGCAAAGCTAATGAATTGTAGACACCGACACCGACACCGACCCAAACAAAGAACCCAGCAAAACTAATGAGTAGCAGACACTCACCCATTGATCAACCCAGCAAAGCTCATTGACACCAACCCTATAGACGGCGTTGGCGCAGACCCAGGGTCATGTACTCAACAAACAGACCTGCAGGATCCTGGTGAGTTGTTTTTCAGTGTGGTGCACCCATCGCTTCCCACAGCGTCAAGGGAGAAGAAGAAGAAAGAGGAAGACACAAGTACTACCCTCCGATCATTCGTCCGTGCGCAGGATAAATACTTATGGATCTAACAATGACGAAAGAAGCCAAAGTGTTCAAAAGCTTCAATCACTGTTCACTTAGATCACTCCCATTTGACGCTGCTTTGAAATGAACCCAAGGGAGACGAGAAACAAGTGAGAAACAAATTCATGATCAACAGAAGAATGGGATGAGCGAGGTTGGGAAGATAAAGGAAAGAAAGTTTCGCAATTACATTCATGTCTCCAGTGAAAGCAATCTGCTGAAGCTTAATGGAATCGTGTTAAGCCCCTCAAGACATTCTTTTAACGGGAAAATTGTGGTGGCATGCAAAACGCATCTCCTGAGGCTAACTCTAGCGTTTAACTAAAGATATTGACCCCCTGATATCCACTCCTTCCCCTTATTTATTTTTGTTTTTCATGTGGTGAAGACACATTAAACCGAGAAGAGAGAGAGAAGAAAACAAGTACAATGACGGAGGGTGTGTGGGTGGTGTTGACACGTTCGGAAAAACCCTCGCTTTTCTTTTCCCTCTCTTTTCCTCCTCTCCCCCCCCCCCCCCCCCCCCCACCAACCTCACCTCCTCACTCGTATTTGTCTGAAATTTTCCCTGGGGCGTTTTTTTTGTGACAGGATTTCCAGTGGGATTTTCTTTTTTCTGCAGCACGAGAAAGCAATACCCTTCAACCCCCATGCTGCCCCTTTACTCAAACTGGTTTTATCGACTTTTCAAATGCACTTTTAGGAGCGTTGTAATCTATGGAAAGAAAGCAAAGCTTAAATATGACATTTGGAACTAAATCCCATCATTAACTCTAAACTCGAATGTTCTACAATGACTTTTCTTGCTTTTTAAGACATTTTAAAAATTGGGTTTTTTTGTGACTATACATGTGAAATTGTGACTTTTATTTCGCAAGGCAACTACTTAGAAGCTTTTAATCATTTTAAAAATGTTTCTAACAATAAACAACGTGCTGGGATCTATGCGAAAACAAAGTGGATTTACGGAAATAGTGGGTTTACGGAAATAGTGGGTTAACGGAAATAGTGGGTTTACGGAAATAGTGGGTTAACGGAAATAGTGGGTTTACGGAAATGGTGGGTTAACGGAAATAGTGGGTTTACTAAAGAAGAACCCACTTTCTGCGGTAAGACCACTTGGCAAACCCATCTCACAGGTTGGGAAAGTACACCACACACACAGACACACACACACACACCACACACACACACACACACACACACACGCACGCACGCACGCACGCACGTACATACATACATACATACATACATACATACATACACACATACATACATACATACATACACACACAGGCCTTTTGGTTAAGAACCGAAGAAGATGGAGCACAGAGACATCCTTACCTCCCAGACGCTGTAATCCTTTACCTAGGCATCAAGTGCGCGCTAGTTGTGGACCACGACACAGAGTGAGAAAATCTTTTGAGTGACTCAGCCAATGAAATATGCATCCACGGGTCTTACTGGGGGTGAAGCAGCCAATGAAATATGCATCCACGGGTCTTACTGAGGTGAATCACCAATGAAATATGTATCCACGGGTCTTACTGGAGTGAATCAGCCAATGAAATATGTATCCACGGGTCTTACTGGAGTGAATCAGCCAATGAAATATGTATCCACAGGTCTTACTGGAGTGAATCACCGATGAAATATGCATCCACGGGTCTTACTGGTGGTCACTCAGCCAATGAAATATGCATCCACAGGTCTTACTGGGGGGTCACAGCCAATGAAATATGCATCCACGGGTCTTACTGGAGTGAATCAGCCAATGAAATATGCATCCATGGGTCTTACTGGAGTGAATCAGCCAATGAAATATGCGTCTACGGGTCTCACTGGGGTTGAATCAGCCAATGAAATATGCATCCATGGGTCTTACTGGAGTGAATCACCAATGAAATATGCGTCTACGGGTCTCACTGGGGGTGAATCAGCCAATGAAATATGCATCCATGGGTCTTACAGGGGGTGAATCAGCCAATGAAATATGCATCCATGGATCTTACTGGGGTGAATCAGCCAATGAAATATGCATCCACGGGTCTTACTGGCGGTGAATCAGCCAATGAAATATGCATCCACGGGTCTTACTGGGTGAATCACCAATGAAATATGCATCCACGGGTCTTACTGGGGTGAATCGGAAGAGAGTGAACGCCGATCCTTTCTCTCACCAATCAGTGGAACTTACTATTTTGGGAGCTTGAAGGGGGAAGGGGGGAAGGGGAGGGGGAAGAAGGTGGAGCAGTGTTAGTGTACAACTGGAAAACGTGTGCTTTTGACCATTGTTCTTTCAGATATTTATAGAGCATTTGTTAAGAGTTTGTTGAAGGTGATAACTGGTCTGTGTGCAGGATAAATACTAATGGAACTAACAACGGAGAAAGAAGGCAAAGTGTTCCACAGACTTGATTACCTGCCTACTTCGAGCAATTCCATTTGACTCAACTATGAAATGAAATCTAGGAAGACGATAAGAAACGAACTCGTGATAAAGAGAGGAATGTGGTGAGCAAGGTTGGGAAGGTAAAGAAAAGAGTGTTTCACCACTATATTCATGTCTCCAGTCAAAGCAATGCCCTCGAGCCTAATGGAATCATGTTCAGTCCTTTGAGACTTTTTTTTTGCGGGGGGGGGGGGGGGGGGGGGGGGGGAATTGTTGGTGGCATGTAAAACGGATCTCCTGGGGCTACTTCCAGCATTTAACTTAAGATAATGAACCCTCGATTACCGCTCCTCCATTGTGTTTATTTTCATTTTTTAATGTAAAGACATATTAAACTGAGAAGAAAAGAAAAAAAAAGTCGAAGAACAGCGGGCGTGTGGGTGGTGTTGGAACGAACGGAATAACCCCTCCCCCCCCCCCCCCCCCCCCCCCCCCCCCCTTTCTCCACTCTTCTTTGTCTCAATTTTTCCCAGGGGCGTTTCTTTTGTAACAGGATTTCCATTAGGATCTTTTATCCTGCAACACGACAAAACAATACCCTTCCACCCCCATGCTGCCCTGTCACATCCCCCTCCCCCCCCCCCCATCCTCCACCTCTCCTCCAAACCCAGTCATGTTCGATGATTGGAGGGATGAATCTAGCATGGGACAACCGTCAAAACCCCCTCTCTCGTTTCCCTCCCCTTTTGGAGATCAGTTTGATCAGTGCTAGGTTTACCTGCCCTTGTCCACGTTTAGTTCTCAGGACACAATCTGGCATACAGAAGAATTAAGTTCGCACCCCCCCCCCCCCCCGCACACCCTCCCCCTCCCCACACCTGTCCTGAAAGCTGCACCTGTACTATTATGCTAGAGGGGGGGGGAGATAAACTCCCGAATGATTCCACATTGTCCATTGAATTTCTCTAATTAACACTATTATTAAGAGAGGAGACAGACACCCGAATCATTTGACATTGTCCATTGAATTTCTCTAATTAACAACTATTATTAACGACAAGACTTTATGACGGGACTGTCAGCATCCAGAAACAACAAACTCATAGCAAGTAACCAACAAGACCGTCGCATCAGTGAACAATAAGACTGCTAGCACTCAGTAGCCACACAGTTGTTCTCCACCTGAAACACAAGACTTACGCATCAGTAGCCACACATGTCTCCACTCAGTGAAACAACAATTATAGACTAGTAGCCACAAGACGCTTCAGTGAAGCCAGCCTATAGCACAACAAGACTTGTTCCTCCCACTCAGTGAAAACAACAAGACTTACATAGCACTTAGTAGCCACAACAAGACTTGCTCCTTGGCCTGTCACAGCACTCAGTAACAGCAACAAGACTTGTACATGGGTCTGTCACCGTCACCTAGGGACAGCAACAAGACTTGCAGATGGGTCACAGCACTTAATAACAACAAGACGTAGCACTCAGTAACAACAATAAGACTTGTTCATGGGTCTGCCACAACCCCCAGTTACAGCAACAAGACTTGCAGATGGGTCACAGCACTCAGTAACAACAAGACGTATCACTCAGTAACAGAAACAAGACTTTGCAGATGGGTCACAACGCTTAGTAACAACACAACGTAGCACTCAGTAACAGCAATAAGACTTGTTTATGGGTCTGCCAACATTTACGAAAAGAGTGTAAAAAAAGAAAGAGGGGGTGGGGGTGGGGGAGAGAGAGAGAGAGAGGGGGGGGGCGGGGATGCCAGTGTCTACACCAACAGTTCACCCGAGAGACGCAATGTCCGGCTTCA
>CM065728.1:72140439-72147939 GCA_033310375.1 Conus canariensis | reverse complement strand
CTGTCTGTCTCGCTGCTCTTCCTGCTGCCTGCCTGCCTGCCTGCCTGCCTGCTGCCTGCCTGCTGTCTGTGTCTCGCTCCTGCTCTGTGTCTGTCCTGCTCTCTTCTGCCTGCTGCTGCCTGTCTGTCTGTTCTGTCTGTGTCCTGCTGTCTGTCGCTGTCTGTCTGCCTGCCTGCTGTCTGTCTGTCGCTGTCTTCTGCCTGCTGCCTGCTGCTGCTGCTGCTGTCTGTCTGTCTGTCGTCTGTCTGTCTCTGCCTGCCTGCCTGCTGTCTGTCGTCTGTCTGTCTGTCTGTCTTCCTGCCTCCTGCCTGCTGCCTGCCTGTCTGTCCTGTCTGTCTGTCTTCCTGCCTGCCTGCCTGTCTGTCTGTCTGTCTGTCTTCCTGCCTGCCTGCCTGCTGCCTGCCTGCTCCTGTCTGTCTGTCTGTCTGTCTGTCTGTCTTCTGCCTGCCTGCTGCCTGCCTGCCTGCTGTCTGTCTGTCTGTCTGTCTGTCTGTCTTCTGCTCTGCTCCTGCCTGCGCCTGCTGTCTGTCTGTCTGTCTGTCTTCCTGCCTGCCTGCCTGTCTGTCTGTCTGTCTATCTGTCTATCTGTCTTGTCTCTCTGTCTCTGTCTGTTGTCTGTCTGTCTGTCTGTCTGTCTTCTCTCTCCTCTCTCTCTTCTCTCTCTCTCTCTCTCTCTCTCTCTCCTCTCTCACGGCCGAGTGTGAAGGTATGGTAAACGATCTTCTCACTGACAAACTTGGACTGTCACATGATGTGGAATTTGACAGGGTTCACCAGATAAGCTCTAAGTCTGACTCCCCTGTGATTGAGAGATGTGTTTTCTATAAACAGAAAGTAAAGTGCTAAAGGCAAAGGGCAAGCTCAGGGGAAGTCAGGTTTTCATTGGTGAAGACTTTTCTACCCGTGTAAGAGAAGTCAGGACAAGGTTGATGCCACACTTAAAGAAAGCTTGTAATGATGGAAAAAGAGCTACAATGACATTCAACCACCTCCTGATAGACGGCAAGAAATATTCTGTCGATTCTAGTGACAGGCTAGTGGAAATAAAATAGGACAGTGGCCGGCCCATAGACATTGTGTGTGGTGTTTCAACAGAAGGAACAGACCTTCATGGTGCACCGGTTTTGCTGTCACCCGGTGACAGGTATGACACAGAGCTGGCACGTGCTGATCGTGGAACGGTTGACCAGATTTGTTGTGCTAGCGATTCAACCACCAAACCTGAACATGTATGTGTAAACAGTGAGCGTGTGTTGGTTGAATCCGTATCTGTGTATGACGCGCGTCATGACGGCACGTGCAATGCTTCTCCCGGGTTTGCTGACAGTGACAATTCAGATTGTTTCTTTGTAAATAAAAATTCTAAATCTTTCTCTTTTCTCCATTGGAATGTGAATGGTTTACTGTCTAAATTGCATGATAAAGAATTTGTCTCTTTTGTTTGTTCTTTTGACTTTATATGTTTTGATGAAACATTCCTGGAAGATTTTCATTCATCTGTGTTTGTAGGTTATAAATCGTTTTGCAAACCTGCCATTAAACTTACAGCTCGTGGAAGGCGTTCTGGTGGTCTGTTATGTCTTGTTAAACACGAGCTTTGCTCGTTCATTAAGTTATTAGATATTAAATCTGATAACTGTTGCTTTTATCATTGATAAATCTCTATTTTGCGCAAAGAAAGATATCCTTTACATATGTGCTTACGTACCACCGATTGATTCACCGTACTATATACATTCTGACATTGAAAATGGAATATGTATGCTTGAAGAATTTGTGAGTGATTGTATACTTGCTCTTGATGATGTTTATGTTTTATTAAGTGGTGATTTGAACAGTCGAACTTCAAACTTTTCACATGATTTAGAAGATGACGGTTTGCCTATTGATGATCAGTATGTAAGTACTCCTTTATGTACAAACAGAAATTCTGAAGATAATGTATTGAATAATTATGGTAAAATGCTAATCAATATGTGCACTGCTTTGAATTTGCGTATCATGAATGGTATGTGTCAGGGCGAGCTGAATGGTCGCTACACATATATATCTGATAGAGGTAATAGTGTAATTGATTATTTTTTAATACCACGAGATATGTTTTTGAGTTTCTCGAATGATTATAAATTACAAGTGCTAGAAAGAATCGAGTCAGACCATATGCCTTTGTTGATGAACCTCAGTGTTCCAAATGACTGCATGAATAACACAAAAAGAAATAGTAAACAAGTTGGGTATTTTTTGCTCCCATAAGAAAACCTAATACAGAGTAACTTTTATTCAAGACTGGCACAGCCTTTTAAACTTGAATAAAGTCAGACAAATACATAGACTGCAGGACTGGGTAGAAGAAAAAAACCTCACTGGTGAATTTCAAGCTGGATTTAAGCGGAACTATTCTACAATAGATCATATGTTTACTTTAATGGCATTTGTGCAAAAACAATTTTGTTTGAATCGCAAATTATATGTTGCTTTTATTGATTTCGAAAAAAGCCTTTGATTCTGTTAATAGAAGTATTTTGTGGCATATTTTGTTTAAAAATGGAATCAGGGGGAAATTATATCAAAGTGTCATGAGCATGTATGACTCTGTCAAAGCTAGAGTGAGAAGCGGTGGGTCTTTGACTGATTGCATAAACTGCACGACTGGTGTTAAGCAAGGTGATGTGTGCAGTCCTATATTGTTTTCCTTATTTATTAATGAACTGACATTAGAAGTTACCAATTCTGGACGACATGGAGCAAAGTTTATAAATGATTTTTTGGAAATTTTCATTCTCCTGTTGGCAGACGATGTTGTATTAATGTCTGAAACTATAATTGGTTTACAAACCCAGCTGAACAGTTTAGAAAGAGCTTCTTTTGCATTGCAGCTAAAAATAAACATGACGAAAAGTAATATAATTGTGTTTAGAAAGGGCGGTTATCTTGCCGCCAGAGAAAGGTGGACATATAATGGAGTCGAAATGCCCGTAGTGAATGCTTATAAATATCTTGGTATTTATTTTTCTACACGCTTAAGCTTTACCTTTGCTTGTAAAGATCTTGCAAGTAAGCTAAATATGCTTTATTGTGTACTTTGAGGAAATTGGCACAGTTAGATAATGAATCTCTATCTTTGTTGTTGAAATTATTTGATATTCAAATTCAACCAATGTTACAATATGGTGCTGAGCTATGGGGCTTTGATTCTGCTGCTATGCATGTTGAGAAAATTCATTTGTACGCTCTGAAGAAATTTCTTGGTGTTTCGATGAGAACACCAAATGATTTGGTATATGGAGAGACTAACCGATATCCTATCTATTTAATATCTGTGATTAAATGTATTCGTTACTGGTTAAGGATAACACAAATGGAACCACACAGATTACCTTATAAAGCCTATACGATGCTCGTAGAGTTAGATGCAAGGGGTAAGAAAAATTGGGTCTCGAATGTAAGGCTAAAGTTGTATGAATATGGATTTGGTTTTTTATGGGAAAATCAGGGTGTTGGCGATATAAATGCTTTTGTCCGTGTTTTTCGGCAAACATTGATTGATTGTAGATGGCAGAGGTGGAACGCTCATGTTGAAGACAGTAATAGATTTGATTTTTATAGAATGCTAAATCCTATGCATTGTGTTCCGAGGTATTTGTCAATGGTTATTGACAGACATTTGAAATATATGATAACCAGGTTCAGATTTGGTAAATCAGATATCTATGCACATTCACAGCGTTACAGACATTTAAATGATCGTGTGACTGTTTGTCCATTATGTCAGGAATCTCAAGAAAATGAAGTTCATTTTGTTCTTTCATGCCCAGAACTAAGTGATCTTAGACAACAGTGTATTCCATCCAAATACTATATGCATCCTTCACTATTCAGGTTAATTTTGTTAATGTCATCGACAAATGATAAAATAGTGAAGCAGCTTGCTGTGTATTTTTACAGAGGGTTTAAACGAAGAAATTCTGTAATACCTTAGTTTGTTTGTACACCTGATTAGAAATGGATTATGCAAAGTTCTTTCTTTTATATGTATCCCCCTTCTAAGGGGCTATGGCCTTTACGAATAAACATCTGCATTTGCATCTGTATCTCTCTCTCTCTCTCTCTCTCTTCTCTCTCCTCTCTCTCTCTCTCTTCTCTCTCTCTGTATGTGGTGTGTGTCTGTGTGTGTCTCTCTCTGTCTCTCTTCTCCCCCTCTCTCTCTCCCCCTCTCTCTCACTCTCTTGTCTGTCTGTCTGTCTGTCTCTCTCTCTCTCTCTCTCTCTCTCTCTCTCTCTCTCTCTCTCTCTCTCTCTCTCTGCTGCGAGAAAAACTGAAAGAGTCTGGTATAACTGTTTCTAATGATCTAACAAAAGCACAATCACAAATAGTTGCAAAGGCAAAAAGAGAAGGAAAAAGAGCATTTTTTCAAAAGGGAAAAATGGTGGTGGGACCAAAACAAAGTGACAGTCGATCGTACTCGGATGTAGTCAAACACGGACTGGTGCGGAACGGAGTGACGTCAACAAATAAACAAGAAGTTATTCCTGGGCAGCTGGCAGACGGGGTTCACGGGGGCGGACGGGGGAGCGAGCGGACCGATGACGTGGCGGAGACGGATGGGCCTACTTCAGACATTCACGGGGGCGACGCGATGGAGGGTGCGGATTTCACAGTACGCTACACGTGCAACGCGCCGGTCGTGCATGATGAACCGCGGCAGCTTGACGGGGGTGTGAGTGGGGCCTCTGTGTCTCCTCACGGTGACCGGCGCGTCGCATCAGGTGTGCAGTCTGATGGCAGTGGGACTGACACTCCTCTGTCTGACGAGCGTGTCAGGCGGGGTGGGCAAGGTAGAGAGGGCGTGGCTGTTCCCTCCAATCGGCGCCCCTCCTCGGCGGGTGAAGGTCACAGGACAGTCGCTGACAAGAGGGCTTCCCTTGACTCGGCTACACGGGCTTCCCCGAATCCAGTGAACAGCTCAACCTCGGCCAGACAGACTGAACTGCGTGGTTTTCTGAGTCAAAACAAGAGACAGACTGTTGGGGGGCGTGAACGGGGCAAAGAAGGGGGTAGCAGGGAGAGAAGTTTGCGAACCAGAAAACAATAGGACAGGCATGGTCACCCACAGCAGTTTACATTTTTGAATTACAATGTGGAAAACTTGTGTTCAGAACTGAAAGACGTTTCTTTCGTTAATTACGTTTCATCGTTTGCTTTTATTTGTCTTACAGAGACTTTCCACTGATTCTACTTTTGTTTTCACTGATATATTCACTGATTTTATAAAATTTCATGCTCCAGCGAGGAAATTATCTCATTTTGGAAGACGCTCTGGGGGAGTACTGTTATTGGTGAAAAAGACTTTTGAGAATAAGGTAAAAGAGATTAAGTTGACATCTGATAATATGATTTCATTAAGAATAGACAGGAGTCTGTTTAATTTGGATAAAGATTTGATTTTAGTTGCTTGTTATATCCCCCCTGAGGGTAGTCCATCATATCACGACTTAGATATCAAAGATGGGGTTCTACTTCTGGAAGAAAGTTTGCTTCAGTGCACTGATAGAAAAGATGTTTACTTTTTAGTGTGTGGTGATATGAATGCAAGGACGGGTGACAAACAGTGTGAATTGGAAGATATGGTTAATTACTCACCTGTTGACTTGGATTTTATAGATAGTTTGGGTAGCACTCGCCATTCTAAAGACGCCGTGATTAATAATTTTGGAAATTCTTTGTTGGATTTTTGCTTTCTCTTTGATCTTGTGATTTTGAATGGATGTTGTGAAGGTGATGAAGAAGGGGAATGTACTTTTATTTCCTCTCAAGGTAGTAGTGTTATTGATTATTTTCTGATATCTAGTGATTTGATGAAAAATTGTTGTTTACATGTTGCTGATAATTTACATTCCTGGCATTTACCAGTTGAGTTGAAATGGGGAGAGCTTAGTGAAGCCAATGAAACTGTTTCTAGACACGGGGCTGAAGAGAAAATCATATGGTCTGCTGAACATGTACAATCGTACCTAGATGAACTGCACACTGCTGACTTTACGGAATGTCTAAATGATGCATATAATTTGTTAAATACTGATGTAAACTGTGCTCTTGAAAAGTTTGTTCAAGCTTTATATGGGGCGGCTGCATGCATGGTCCGCACTGTTGGGAAACGTGACAAGAAAAGTAATGATTGGTTCGATAACGAATGTGAGAAAAAGAAAAGAAAAGTGAAAAGATGTTTAAAACAATTTCAAAGGTGTAAAACCAAACAAAATAAAGAACGGAAAAAAGAAATTTATGTGCAAGAGAGAAAAGAATACACAGAACTTAGAAGAAGGAAAGAGAACGAGTTTAATGAACTGAGAATGAAAAAGCTTAAGGAATCAATGAACGACTCTAAAACTTTTTGGTCCTTGATACGAAATGTAAACAGGAAGAAAGTAGTGTACCATGAAATTTCTTTACAACAATGGTATGATCACTTTTCCAGCGTTTTCAATGAAGGTGAGAGGTCGCCTGCTGATGAAATTGATAATGATAACATCAATGACGATGATGACGACAATGTCGATCCCTTATTCAGTGATCAGATTGCTGAAGAAGAGGTTATTGCAAGTATTAAGAAACTTAAGTCGGGGAAAAGTGCGGGTTCGGATAAGATCATAGGAGAAATGCTAAAACACGCCAGTCGTGACATCATTCATTTCCTTGTTACTCTATTTAACAAACTTTTTGAAACTGGATCCTTTCCTTTGGAGTGGACAAAATCAATTATTATACCATTGCATAAAAAAGGTGATGTGAATAATCCTGACAATTATCGCGGAATATCTCTTACAAGCATTATAAGTAAGGTGTATACACATATTTTGAACAAGAGATTAACAAACTGGGCAGAAAGAGAAGAAAAAATTGTAGAGGAACAGGCGGGTTTTAGATCTGGATATAGTACAGTGGATCATATTTTTACATTGTTTGCTTTAGTACAGAAATATTTGTCAAACAATAAGAAACTGTATGTGGCTTTTGTCGACTTTAAAAAAGCGTTCGATTCCGTTAACCGTAATTTACTGTGGAATACTCTACGAAGAAATGGTATTAATGGTAAGCTTTACAGAGCCCTCAAAGGGGTGTATGATTCAGTGCTTCTATGTGTGCGTGATAGACATGAATATACAGATTTTTTCCCGTGTTACTGTGGAGTGAAACAAGGATGTTTGTTAAGTCCAAATATGTTCTCCTTTTTCATTAATGAATTAGCAATCGAGTTATCAAGAAGAGGAAGACACGGTGTCCAACTTATTCCGAATGCTGTAGAACTATTTTTGTTATTATTTGCTGACGACATAATTCTCCTGTCTGGAACAGTCTGGGGACAACAGAACCAGTGTAATGTACTGAAAGAAGAGGCAGATAGTTTGGGGTTAACACTAAATTTAGATAAAACAAATATAATAATTTTTCGCATGGGGGGTCACTTGTCTGCTTGGGAGAAATGGTACTACGGAAATGTCG
>CM065728.1:72117939-72135439 GCA_033310375.1 Conus canariensis | reverse complement strand
GACTAACTTCACTGACAACACACATACGCGCACGCACGCACGCACACACACACACACACACACACACACACACACACACACACACACACACACACCACACACACACGTGGGCACACACACGCGCGCGCGCGCGCACACACACACACACACACACACACACACTCACACATACACACACACGTCGCGCGTGCGCGCGCGCGCGCGCGCGCGCACACACACACACACACACACACACACACACACACACACACACACACACACACACACACACACACCAGTTAGATATCAGATGGACTCAACGCAGTGTCAGACTCATTTCTCTATGGTTTACATGGCATCCCCCTCCCCCCCCCCCCCCCCCCCGCCCTCTCTCTCTCTCTCTGTGCTGCTACCTAATACCTCATTTAATAATGTATTTCAATCATTGTCGTGAATTTCTTAACATTTTTACTACGTGTACCCTAATTTAACTCTTTTTTTTTTCAATTGTATGTAAGCCCCTTCAAAATAGAGCATTGGCCTTATAACTAAACATTCGTATTCGTATGTTTGTCTGTCTGTGTGTCTGTCTGTCTCTGTCTCTGTGTGTCTGTCTGTCTGTCTGTCTGTCTGTCTGTCTGTCTCTCTCTCTCTCTCTCTCTCTCTCTCTCTCTCTCTCTCTCTCCTCTTCTCTACTCTACCCCCCCCCCTCTCTCTCTCTCTCTGTCTCTCTCCCTCTCTCGTTTTGTGATGCCAGAGTCAAACAAACATTCAACGATTCAATCTGTTATTGTCGTCTAGAAATGAAGCCACTCTTTCAAAACTTGCAACGTTCTTATATGAAGTTTTGAAAAGATTACGAACAGCAACATGGTAGCACGTTACAGTTATAATTTGTTTCATTGTTAATTCGTCTGATGCAAGTAAGTATGAAATTTGATACAATATTTAGAGTGCTCCCGAAGCAATTCTTGTCATAAATTTGATTTCATTACCGTATGTGTCGCCCCCTTCAGTTAGGAGCTTTGGCATATACAGAACAAATTACTCGTATTCGTATTCGTTTTGTGATACCTCTTGTGCCACTGTAGCAAATCAGATCATTCAAAAGAATAAGCTTTGCAGAAATATTACCAAGAACAGTCTACCCATTCAACTTCAGAAGCTAAGGTGTGATAGGTTTGATGAAGTTTTCTCTTTTCTCAAGCAATTCAAGCACACAGCAGCTCGAACCATTAACAGAAATGGTAGAAAAACATTGTACGCTGTCAGTGTGTGTTTACAGTTTTTGACTACAGAAACACTGCTCTCCTAATGGTTTAAAGAAACAAAAAGCATAACTTACACCAGTCTACTCTTCTTCTGGTTTAAAGGAAAAAAACATAACTTGTACCAATCTACTCTCCTTGTGGTTTAAAGGGAAAAAAACATAACTTGTACCAGTCTACTCTCCTTGTGGTTTAAAGGAAAAAAAGCATAACTTATACCAATCTACTCTCCTTGTGGTTTAAAGGAAAAAACATAACTTGTACCAATCTACTCTCCATGTGGTTTAAAGGAAAAAAAGCATAACTTGTACCAATCTACTCTCCTTGTGGTTTAAAGGAAAAAAGCATAACTTGTACCAGTCTACGAATTCATAAACCTTACTGACCTTTCCATCTACAGACCAATTTGGGTTGTATTTATTGCTCTAGATAATGCGCAGTGTGGTCTCGAAACTTGGCGGATGTGATGTAGCGTAAATGGACTAGTCCGCACGCTGTGACGCCTCCTTCATGAAACTGAAACTTCAAAATCCATCCCAAAACAACATGACAATAAATGTTTTCTTTCTCGTCTCAAGAATATTAAATTTACCTCAGTTAATCTTGATTTAGAATCAAAAACTATTTCTTGACGAATAGCTTTCACCACGTCACGTGATGAATGAGTTTCTAACATAAACAACGAACAGTTTCCAGGCTGTCTTTTTTTTAATGGATTTTAGCCAATGTCTTCGACGCTATCAATCATGAACTTTTGTTCAGAATGTTAGGCATTGATTAACTCTCTTTGGACTTGTGTGTGTGGTGTGTGTGTGTGTGTGTGTGTGTGTGTGTGTGTGTGTGTGTGTGTGTGTGTGTGTGTGTGATCCATCTTTCACCCCATTGGCATTACACCCACGTCGCTCATTCCGCCCATTCCACGCCGCTCATTCCGCCCATTCCGCCCATTCCACGTCGCTCATTCCGCCCATTCCACGCCGCTCATTCCGCCCATTCCGCCCATTCCACGTCGCTCATTCCGCCCATTCCACGCCGCTCATTCCGCCTATTCCATACCGCTCATTCCGGTCATTCCACGCCGCTCATTCCGCCCATTCCACGCCGCTCATTCCGCCTATTCCATACCGCTCATTCCGCCCATTCCACGCCGCTCATTCCGCCCATTCCACGCCGCTCATTCCGACCCCTCGTCCAAAGCCACAGCCTAGCCCGTACCGTCACAGCCCCGGCACCGGCAATTCACAGGGAGCAGTCAAAGTCAAGTCGTCATGAGGCAACCCACCGGAGGAGACACTGCACTGCTGCCGAGTCACTTCGGTTGTTCAGTGGTGCCTTGCTTGTTCCGATCCAGCATACGTAGGACACCACCTACCAAGCCCCCGACAGTTTCAGTTTCAGTTTCATCAAGGAGGTGTCACTGTGCGGACCAGTCCATATACGCTACACCACATCCGCTAAGTTTGGAGACCACACTCCTCATAATTTAAAGCTGATGGATAAATGAATTCATGACTAAGATGTGGGAATTTACGAGAAGGATCTCGTGGTTACGACATATCAGATGTCTGAGCTACACATTAGCCCAACGCGCTGGTCAGACTACCTAACATTGGTTGTGCCATTATCATCATTGTATATGTGTGTGGCAAGTGTACACGTGTGTGTATGGGTGTGTGGGCACGGGCCTGTGTGTGTGTGTGTGTGTGTGTGTGTGTGTGTGTGTGTGTGTGTGTGTGTGTGTGTGTGTGTGAGTATGATGCGTGTGTATGCGTATGCATGTGTGTGTGCGCGCACTTGTGTGTGTGTGTGTGTGTGTGTGTGTGTGTGTGTGTGTGTGTGTGTGTGTGTGTGCAAGTGCGTGTGTGCGTGACAACGATTGCTTAAACTGTGTGGTCCCCGTCTTCCCAGCTGAGCCCTTAGTAAACTCAACCTTGGGTAGGAGCCCATCGGGGCAGAAAAATTCGACAAATAAATGGCTGTGGTGAGAATCGATCCCACGACCCCCCACTTCGCCACGGCATCTGGTGACACTTTAAAGGGGATTTCATCCTTTCTTGCCAACAGGTTCCAGTTTAAGTCTTTAAGTGTATGTCCTATCCTGTTGCCAGCGGCTTTGATATTCCATAAGTTTTACGTATGCGCAGATCCTTCAATGTTTGCCAATGACATTATTCTGGACACAAGTAGCTCCATACTCAGCAAGTTTGTCTTACCGTTGAAAAAAAAAAGATTTCCAAGGTCAATGAACATAAATCAGTAATATGGCTCATCATCTTTAAAAAATACAATAAACAGTTAATGAATACATCAGCTCTTCATGATTATTGTGACGAGGCAAAATCGTCAAAACCATATCCACGATTGACCAATCCTTCATATAGCCTACGGATAAAAACCAGCGACGAATGTTTCTATCACAAAGTGTTAGAATTAATAATCAACAACGCCATTTGATTATCTTGGTTTAAAGATTAAGAAATTCCATCTAAGAGCCCTGTCACTAAGTCATATTAACACACCAAAAGTGAACTTTTGGTAAACATCATCATGCCGGAAATTTATTTCTTTTACTCGTTTGTTTAAGCAAAAGTTGACTATACTCCTGCACTCTGTGATTCATGTGGTTAATACTTTTCTTAAACCATGGATTACCCTTCCTCAAAGGACTGCCAAAGAAACACCTGAAAAATTCTCATCAGGACACTCTGACTACAGACAGGCGAGTATCCTTCCAAAAATTAAAAAAAAATAGACATGGTATTAGTTCCGCCAGACGATACGGACAAACAGATTACAGGACAAAACACAATGCATTTTGACCTCTTGGGTCATGGGTCTTCTTCAGGCAAAAACAAACAACATTTAGGACAATGAAAACGAAGAACAAGCAACCGCTTATCTCGTATTCGGCGCAAAATGCCTTTCCAAACAAGTTCAATATTGTTTTTACTCACGCATAAACTACTCCATGCCAGGACTCCTTCCTCAATGAATTCGTTGACTTTAAATCATGTAGACATTCACACAATATAATCATTTTCCAACGATTCTTGCTTCTTCCAGAGGTTGACTATAAAATTGTATCCTGGGAACTGTGAAAAAGGAAGGGAACATTAGAAATAAATCTATTTTTAAAAAAATAATAAAAAGGTGAAACGCTCATATTTGATGATTTGTTTAATCTGACACCTTTGTATCTGAAGATGCTCTGACCTTGACTCAATGTGTTTGATAAGATCTGCACACTTCATTTTTCCTTTATCTCTTTGCTTCCTCCTACACCTCCACCCGACTCCAGCGTCCCTTCCCTCTTCCGCCCCTCAATCTATTCCCTCCCCCATCCAACTCCCTCTGTCTTCCTCGATTTGTACATATATACGCACATTTGTTTGACATACATAAATAGCTTAGTTATTTATCAATGTATGTTTCTCTATTTTCTTGCTTTAACCAAGATATTAGGTCGTAAAGAAACCGACAGTTATGCTTATCCGGTCAACCTCATTATGCTAAATTCGTTCTCTCTCTCTCTCTCTCTCTCTCTCTCTCTCTCTCTCTCTCTCTCTCTCTCTCTCTCTCTCTACGCAAGAGACATGTCAACAAACCTCTTTGTGCTCTCTAGTCTTAACACTGTTTTCCCAGCAAGACTTCTTAGTTTGTCATAGCTGTCTTCGTGCTTCTCTCCCCTTAACCTCCACACCCTACACTCCCCCCTCCCCCCTGCACCTTCCAGTCCCCCCCCCCCCCCACAACGCACCTTTCACTCACGCCTCCCCCCTCCCCTCCCAATCTATATTGTCCTTTGAAGGCGTCAGGATCTTCAGGTCTGTTTTTGAGACGGGCCCTCAAGGCTCACTTGATTTGAAACGTCCCGTGTCGGAGCCTCTCATCTCGACCCATTAGAGCGGACAAAGGGGCGGAAGTGAATTTCACTTTTCTTTTTTTTTCTTTTTTTTTTTACACTGAAGACTGTCATATTCTGTGGACTCTGCCGACATGCTGGATAACTCCATTAAAAGAAGGGGGGGGGGGGGGGAGAGAGAGAGAGAGAGAGAAGACGTCAGACTTATTAATGAACTCTGTGACAGGTCCAGTGGCTGTGGACCTTTTCCTGAACTGATTCCTTTGTCGCTGACACAGGCTACAGGCACGTGTGGTACACGAAACTGAGAGAGACAGACAGACAGAGACAGAAACAGACAGTTAAACCAACAAACAAACAAAAAAAAAACGGGCAGAGACATAGAGCGGTTAGGGAGAGAGAGGGAGACTGACAGACAGACTGAAAGACAGACACATAGACACACACACACAGACACAGACACACAGATGGACATACGGACAAGTAGGTGGAGAGAGAGAGAGAGAGAGAGAGAGAGAGAGAGAGAGAGAGAGAGAGAGACAGGCAGGTAGACAGATAGAGAGACAGACAAATGGACTGACAGATATACAGATATACATAGAGAAACAGATAAGACAGACAGTGAAGACAGACCAAGACAGGTCTACAACACACACACACACACACACACACACACACACACACACACACACACACACACACACACACACACACACACACACACACACACAAACAGGCAAGCCGTTCCTCCAACAAGAAAAAGATTCCACGAATCCCCTCAAGGAATACAAGAAACAGCAACTACTCACCCATCTATCCCCCTACCCTTCACCCCTCACCTCCCTCCCGTGTCCTTGACCACCCAGCTCTGAGAGGGCCACCCGATCGTCCAGTCCTCCTCTCTATTGCTGGCACTGACCTTTAACACAGCAGGGACTCTTCTTCTTCTTCGTTCACTCAGACAGGAACCCCAGAGGTACTGACGAAGGCTGCTGTACGGCGGAGGCCCTCCAGAGATCCATAAAGCTGTTCCCACATCGCTGTGTTGGCAGGCCAGGTCTCTGCCCTGATCTTTTTTTTATGTGTGGGACAGTTCTGCAGGAAGTGTTCAATTATCATTGGGGCAACTTGAAGATTCACCAGTGTGGAATTTTGTGAACATGTGATGTCTCAGGTGCGATATAAGTCAGGCTTGCCTGGTCGAATAGGCAGTCCCGGACCAAATGGCGATGTTCCTAGCAGAATGAGGCGGGATGATAGGTGGCACTGTCATTTCCACTGAATTACCCCATACATCCAATGACAGGAGCATCATGCGATCAAGAGCCGCGCTACAAACCATCTTTAACTATCGACAAATAGCCGGGTAGATTGGACTCGTCAGCCCAGTAAAGCAACCAGTCTAGGAGAGCGTTCACTCTGCTATAAAAACAAGCCAAAGTCGGTTGTGCTGGTGCTGACTTATCAAGGGCATAACGGCAGCACAACGCATCTCCACTGATATGACAGACAACAGGGAATGAAAGAGACACATCCTCACTGATATGACAGACAACAGCAGGGAATGAAAGAGACACATCCACACTGATATGACAGACAACAGCAGGGAATGAAAGAGACACATCCACACTGATATGACAGACAACAAGGAATGAAAGAGACACATCCACACTGATATGACAGACAACAGGGAATGAAAGAGACACATCCACACTGATATGACAGACAACAGGGAATGAAAGAGACACATCCACACTGATATGACAGACAACAAGGAATGAAAGAGACACATCCACACTGATATGACAGACAACAAGGAATGAAAGAGACACATCCACACTGATATGACAGACAACAGGGAATGAAAGAGACACATCCACACTGATATGACAGACAACAGGGAATGAAAGAGACACATCCACACTGATAATGACAGACAGCAGGGAATGAAAGAGACACATCCACACTGATATGACAGACAACACAGGAATGAAAGAGACACATCCACACTGATATGACAGACAACACAGGAATGAAAGAGACACATCCACACTGATATGACAGACAACAACAGGAATGAAAGACACATCCACACTGATATGACAGACAACAAGGAATGAAAGAGACACATCCACACTGATATGACAGACAACAGCAGGGAATGAAAGAGACACATCCACACTGATATGACAGACAACAGGGAATGAAAGAGACACATCCACACTGATATGACAGACAACAGGGAATGAAAGAGACACATCCACACTGATATGACAGACAACAGCAGGGAATGAAAGAGACACATCCACACTGATATGACAGACAACAGGGAATGAAAGAGACACATCCACACTGATATGACAGACAACAGCAGGGAATGAAAGAGACACATCCACACTGATATGACAGACAACAGGGAATGAAAGAGACACATCCACACTGATATGACAGACAACAGGGAATGAAAGAGACACATCCACACTGATATGACAGACAACAACAGGGAATGAAAGAGACACATCCACACTGATATGACAGACAATAGCAGGGAATGAAAGAGACACATCCACACTGATATGACAGACAACAGGGAATGAAAGAGACACATCCACACTGATATGACAGACAACAGCAGGGAATGAAAGAGACACATCCACACTGATATGACAGACAACAGGGAATGAAAGAGACACATCCACACTGATATGACAGACAACAGGGAATGAAAGAGACACATCCACACTGATATGACAGACAACAGGGAATGAAAGAGACACATCCACACTGATATGACAGACAATAGCAGGGAATGAAAGAGACACATCCACACTGATATGACAGACAACAGGGGAATGAAAGAGACACATCCACACTGATATGACAGACAACAGCAGGAATGAAAGAGACACATCCACACTGATATGACAGACAACAGGGAATGAAAGAGACACATCCACACTGATATGACAGACAACAGGGAATGAAAGAGACAAATCCACACTGATATGACAGACAACAGCAGGGAATGAAAGAGACACATCCACACTGATATGACAGACAACAGGGAATGAAAGAGACACATCCACACTGATATGACAGACAACAGCAGGGAATGAAAGAGACACATCCACACTGATATGACAGACAACAGGGAATGAAAGAGACACATCCACACTGATATGACAGACAACAGGGAATGAAAGAGACACATCCACACTGATATGACAGACAACAGGGAATGAAAGAGACACATCACACACTGATATGACAGACAACAGCAGGGAATGAAAGAGACACATCCACACTGATATGACAGACAACAACAGGGAATGAAAGAGACACATCCACACTGATATGACAGACAACAGGGAATGAAAGAGACACATCCACACTGATATGACAGACAACAGCAGGGAATGAAAGAGACACATCACACACTGATATGACAGACAACAGGGAATGAAAGAGACACATACACACTGATATGACAGACAACAAGGAATGAAAGAGACACATCCACACTGATATGACAGACAGCATCAGGGAATGAAAGAGACACATCCACACTGATATGACAGACAACAGGGAATGAAAGAGACACATCCACACTGATATGACAGACAACAAGGAATGAAAGAAACACATGCACACTGATATGACAGACAACAGGGAATGAAAGAGACAATGCACACTGATATGACAGACAACAGCAAGGAATGAAAGAGACACATCCACACTGATATGACAGACAACAAGGAATGAAAGAGACACATCCACACTGATATGACAGACAACAGGGAATGAAAGAGACACTCACACGATACAGACAACAGGAATGAAGAGAACATCCACACTAATGACAACACAGGGAATGAAAGAGACACATCCACACTGATATGACAGACAACAGCAGGGAATGAAAGAGACACATCCACACTGATATGACAGACAACAAGGAATGAAAGAGACACATCCACACTGATATGACAGACAACAACAGGGAATGAAAGAGACACATCCACACTGATATGACAGACAACAAGGAATGAAAGAGACACATCCACACTGATATGACAGACAATAGCAGGGAATGAAAGAGACACATCCACACTGATATGACAGACAACAGGGAATGAAAGAGACACATCCACACTGATATGACAGACAACAGGGAATGAAAGAGACACATCCACACTGATATGACAGACAACAACAGGAATGAAAGAGACACATGCACACTGATATGACAGACAACAGGGAATGAAAGAGACACATCCACACTAATATGACAGACAACAACAGGGAATGAAAGAGACACATCCACACTGATATGACAGACAACAAGGAATGAAAGAGACACATCCACACTGATATGACAGACAACAGCAGGGAATGAAAGAGACACATCCACACTGATATGACAGACAACAGCAGGGAATGAAAGAGACACATCCACACTGATATGACAGACAACAGGGAATGAAAGAGACACATCCACACTGATATGACAGACAACAAGGAATGAAAGAGACACATCCACACTGATATGACAGACAACAACAAGGAATGAAAGAGACACATCCACACTGATATGACAGACAACAGGGAATGAAAGAGACACATCCACACTGATATGACAGACAACAGGGAATGAAAGAGACACATCCACACTGATATGACAGACAACAGGGAATGAAAGAGATACATCCACACTGATATGACAGACAACAGCAGGGAATGAAAGAGACACATCCACACTGATATGACAGACAGCATCACGGAATGAAAGAGACACATCCACACTGATATGACAGAAAACAAGGAATGAAAGAGACACATCCACACTGATATGACAGACAACAGCAGGGAATGAAAGAGACACATCCACACTGATATGACAGACAACAGGGAATGAAAGAGACACATCCACACTGATATGACAGACAACAGGGAATGAAAGAGACACATCCACACTGATATGACAGACAACAACAGGGAATGAAAGAGACACATCCACACTGATATGACAGACAACAGGGAATGAAAGAGACACATCCACACTGATATGACAGACAACAAGGAATGAAAGAGACACATCCACACTGATATGACAGACAACAAGGAATGAAAGAGACACATGCACACTGATATGACAGACAACAGGGAATGAAAGAGACACATCCACACTGATATGACAGACAACAACAGGGAATGAAAGAGACACATCCACACTGATATGACAGACAACAAGGAATGAAAGAGACACATCCACACTGATATGACAGACAACAGGGAATGAAAGAGACACATCCACACTGATATGACAGACAACAGGGAATGAAAGAGACACATCCACACTGATATGACAGACAACAGGGAATGAAAGAGACACATCCACACTGATATGACAAACAACAGCAGGGAATGAAAGAGACACATCCACACTGATATGACAGACAACAGGGAATGAAAGAGACACATCCACACTGATATGACAGACAACAAGGAATGAAAGAGACACATCCACACTGATATGACAGACAACAGGGAATGAAAGAGACACATCCACACTGATAGGACAGACAACAGAAGGGAATGAAAGAGACACATCCACACTGATATGACAGACAACAAGGAATGAAAGAGACACATCCACACTGATATGACAGACAGCATCAGGGAATGAAAGGGACGCAAGAAAAAAGAAGAGGACTCCGAGTGTAAAGGCCACACACACAATCCACGATGCCAATGGTGAAGCAATAAGAGCAGTGGAGAGGTGGCCCTCCATGTGTGTGTGTGTGTGTGTGTGTGTGTGTGTGTGTGTGTGTGTGTGTGTGTGTGTGTGTGTGTGTGTGTGTGTGTGTGTGTGTGGAGAGAGAGAGAGAGAGACAGACAGACAGACAGACAGACAGACAGAGAGAGAGGTGGTTCAGCCAGGGTCCTCCAAAGATGAAGCGAGAGAGAAAAGCCCAGAAAGTGGCTGTTGGAAAGAAGGGATGGGAGGGAGGTGAGAGGGGATTAGGGGAGAAGAGAGAAAGCAGGGATGTGTCTCTTGTGAATGAGATAGAAAGATCAGAGAAGGAGAGAGAAAGAGAGAGAGAGGGGGGGGAGAGAAAGAGAGAGAGAGGTAGACAGAGACGGAGAGAAAGAGAAATAGACAGACAGACAGAGAAAGAGACAGAGAGAGAGAAATGAGAGAGAGACAGACACAGAGACAGACAGACAGACAGACAGACAGACAGAGAAACAGAGAGGGAGGAAGTATCAAACACACACACACACACACACACACACACACACACACACACACACACGCACGCACGCACGCACGCACGCACGCACCACACACACACACACAAGCACGACACACGTGTATTTATTGATTCCAGCAACGCTTCTTAGCAATGTTTTGACCACAAAATATCATTTTCTTCCAGACACAGAACAAGAACTCTTTCACCAGCCCTCTCTCCTCCCCTATATTAGTCCGTCCCCCCCTCCCCCCCCCCCCCCCCCCGACTAATTCATACCTTTTTTCATGTCTGTCACAAACCTCTCTCCTTCTCTCGAACCGTCTCTTTTTTGTGAAAAATATGTGTGTGTGACTCCATTGCCTTTATGTGAAGGCAATAAAACGTTGAAGTATCACAGCGTGTCTCATGACAGTCTGCCTATCTCTTACTGTTCCTCCTTTCCCCTCCTCCGCCGTCTTCTTCTCTCTCTCTCTCTCTCTCTCTCTCCTCTCTCTCTCTCTCTCTCTCTCTCTCTCTCTCTCTCTCTCTCTCTGAAAAATACTCATCCAGTACCAGGCTGTAAAAGGTACACAATTTCGATTTATGATTATTCTTCGTCAGGTAAATTGCGAACAGTTTTTTTTTCTTTCTTTTTTACAGAGAGGGGCAACGCATGTACACATTATCCAATTCTCACCAATACTCTGTGTGTGTGTGTGTGTGTGTGTGGTGTGTGTGTGTGTGTGTGTGTGTGTGTGTGTGTGTGTGTTGTGTGTGTGTGTGTGTGTGTGTGTGTGTTGTCTGACACTCTGTATGTCTGTATGTCTCTCTTCTCTCTCTCTCTCTCTCTCTCTCTCTCTCTCTCTCTCTCTCTCTCTCCCCCCTGTCTCTCTCTGTTTCTCTCTGTCTCTCTGTCTCTCTTCTCTCTCTCTCTCTCTCTCTCTCCTCTCCTCTCTCTCTCCTCTCTCTCCTCCTGGTGGGATCTGTCTCGTTCACGCTCTGTCAATAGAGAATAGATGGAGGGCAGCTACCAGGGAAAAAAAGGAACGGTTCTCCAGCAACACACTCTTTGATGCCGCTCTTGTCCAGCCACTGCAACACAGCACGGGGTGAAAGGAATGGGATGATATACGTCTGATCTGTCTGACTGTCTGCGGGCTTACAATCCACACTGATGGCAGAGAGAGAGAGAGAGAGAGAGAGAGAGAGAGAGAGAGAGAGAGAGAGAGAGGTTAGGCAAAGAATATGTTATTTCTTTGTAGTTGTTGTTTTTATTCCTGTTTCTTATCTTTATTTTATTAACCCCTTCTTCTCTCTTGTTTTCTCTCTCTCTCTCTCTCTCTCTCTCTCTCTCTCTCTCTCTCTCTCTCTCTCTCTCTCTCTCTCTTTTTTTTTGTTTTCGTTTTTTTTTTTTTACCTTTCTTCGTTTTTCGCTTTTCTCCCGTTTTCTCTCTGTCATTTGTTTTCTTCTATTCCTTTACTTTTTATTCCTTTACTTCTTTTCCTTTTTATGACGATCGCACGGTTCACCCTTTCTTTTTTTTTTTCTCCCATTTTTCATATGCTACTCTTTCTCTTTGTCTTTCTCTTCATCTCTTTGTTCTTTGTTCTTTCCTTCTTTTTGCTTTTCCTCACCTTTCCCTCCTTTATTTTTTTATTTCCCTTCCTTTCTCATGAACAATATCGTGTGCTTTCATCTGCTGTGCATTCAATTTGTTTTCATTCCAAATTTTCTTTCACGTTCCTCGCTTGGCATACAAATTCTTGGGTTTCTATGGGGCCTCTGGTCCAGATTATTAAAGTGGATTACTTTCTCTTCGGACAACGCAAGCCATTCAGGACAATTCTGATCCGTCAGGACAATTTTGGCATGGTCTGGACCGCGTCACATAAACACTTCAGCATAGAGCGATTCTGCCAGGACAACTCTCAGATGAAATCTGGTGTGTCAGGAACACTCCAGGCATTTCTGGTCTACTAGGACAATGCCTGACGATTCTGATCTGCTCTGTCTAGATATTCAAACAGTCCTGGTTTGCGTGTGTCAGGAGAACTCGGTACCATTCTGATCAGTTCTATAGCTGGATGCCAGTGACAGCTTCGGTCTATTTCTCGTTTGTGTTTACACGGAATAAAAGAAAAGTATTCTCTCTCCCTCTCTCTCTCTCTCTCTCTTCTCTCTCTCTCTCTCTCTCTCTCTCTCCTCTCTCTCTCTCTCTCTCTCTCTCTCTCTCTCTCTCTCTCTCTCTCTCTCTCTCTCTCTCTCGTTTGTGTTTACACTGAATGAAGGAAATGTATTCTCTCTGTCTGTCTGTCGGTCTGTCTGTCTGTCTGTCGGTCTGTCTGTCTATCTGTTTCTTTATTTCTCTCCTCTCCCCCCCCCCCCCACCCATGCCTTCCCTCTCTTCTTAGTAGCGTTTCTCTTTCTGTCTGTCTGTCTGTCTTCCCATGCGTCCATCCATTTGTCTTTGTGTGTGTTTGTGAGTGAGTGAGTGAGTGTGTGTGTGTGTGTGTGTGTGTGTGTGTGTGTGTGTGTGTGTGTGTGTGTGTGTGTGTGTGTGTTCGTGAGCATGCGTGTGCATACGTGTGTGTGAAATCTGTCTGTCTGTCTCTTTCTCTGTCTCTGACTCTGTCTCTCTCTCTCTCTCTCTCTCTCTCTCTCTCTGTCTCTATCTGTGTACACACACACACACACACACACACACACACACACACACACACACACACACACACACACACACACACACACACACTCACTCACTCACTCACTCACCCACACGAGCGCGCGGACGCGCGCGCGCGATGTATACATATGGTGCCAGAATAATCAGTGTTATTTCAAGCCCTGCTGTTTAGTCCTTTGCATTTAACAGACCCACGTAATGTCTGACTCTATGCTCGCCCTGTTCCAGACACAGGGCAAGAACTGTTCTATCTGCCCCCCCCCCCCCCCCCACCTTCCTCCTTCCTTCTCGTCTCCCCCTTACTAATCTACATGATCTTGATGTCCATCGTAACTTTCCCTCTACCTCTTCACTGCCTTGTGTTAAAAAGTGTAACAGCATCGCTGTTAAGTGAAGGCAATAAAACGTTGAAGTGTCAAAGAGTCTGTGTCCCTGACCTTTTGTCTATAATGTTGCTGCTCCTCCTAGCCCATCCCCCACCGTCTTCTCTCTTCTCTTCTTCTCCCTCTCTCTCTCTCTCCTTCTTCTCTCTCTCTCTCTCTCTCTCTCTCTCTCTCTCTCTCTCTCTCTCTCTCTCCCCCTCTCTCTCTCTCGTACAGCTTAAAGGATTTGCTGAAATTACCCATTCTCTACCCCAAACACCAGCTCTCTCTCCTCTCTCTCTCTCTCTCTCTATTCTCTCTCCTCTCTCTCTCTCTCTCTCTCTCTCTCTCTCTCTCTCTCGGGCATGGTGTGAAACGTTCGCTTGACTTACCAATGTGCCCCCAAACACTCGACCTGTTTAATCTCCCCCCTCCTCTCTCTCTCTCTCTCTCTCTCTCTCTCTCTCTCTCCTCTCGTCTCTCTCTCTCTCTCGGCATGGTGTGAAAACGTTCGCTTGAACTTACCAATGTTGCCCCCAAAACACTCGTACCTGTATTTAATCTTCTCTCTCTCTCTCTCTCTCTCTCTCTCTCTCTCTCTCTCTCTCTCTCTCTCTCTCTCTCCAGAGAACAGACCTAGGGAAACTCCAAGAAGTCAAAAGCTGAAAGCTTCTCTAACAACACACTCTGTGATGCCGCAGCTCCTGTGTAACCTACCACTGTAACACAGCACAGGATGAAAAGAATGGGATGATCCAGGTCTGCCTCTTCTGTCTAACGATCCCAGGGCTGACAATCCGCACAGTCAGGAAGAGTCACAGAGAGAGATGTAAGGGCAAGAATGCTTCGTTGTTGCTGCTGCCGTTGTTAGAAGAGAGAGAGAGAGAGAGAGAAGAGAGAGAGAGAGAGAGAGAGAGAGAGAGAGGGGGGGGGACGAATGTTATTTCTTTCTTCTTGTGTCCATTCCTTTCTTTTCCTTGATTCTTTGATCCCGTCTTCATTTCTTCTTTCTTTCTTTTTCTTTCTTCCAGAGTTCGTTTGTTCTTTCTTTTCCTCTGTCACTCTTTTCCGTTCCTAAACTTTCGTTTTTCTGTTCTCTCTTTTTTATTGCTATCATTTTCTGCTCTCTCTCTGCCTTTCTTTGTTTTAATTTCTTTCTTTCTTCATTTGCTTCTTGCATTTTTCCCATCCTCTCTCTCTCTCTCTCTCTCTCTCTCTCTCTCTCTCTCTCTCTCTCTCTCTCTCTCTCTTTTCCCTTAGGATCAGTACACGTAACAATGATTCTCATGCTATTATGCAATCTATATATCGTGTGCTTTCGTCTGCCGTGTGTCCATTTTGTTGTCGTTCAACATTTTCATTGACGTTCTTCGCGTTGCTAAGAAACTGAGAGGGTTTCTGTGGGCCTCTGCTGTAGATTAGGGTGGGTCAGTTTTTCCTCCCAGGACAATTCAAATATGTTGAGACTATTGTGATCTGTCGGGACAATTTGCGGAACAATTGATCTGGTCTGCACGAAAACTGAAGGGCCGGAATAGCTCAGTTGATAGAGCGATGGGCTCGTAATCTTGGTGATCCTGGGGTTGCGGGTTCGAATCTCCGCCGGGCTGTTTCGGTACAGGGGGATTTTTCTCTCGGAGTTAACATTGGTTCTCACTCCATTTCCCATACAGTCCTTCGAATGAGACTATAAACCGAGGTTCCGTGTGTGAACGCATGCATAACATCTTGCACACACGTAAAATCCCATCACCAACTTTCGGAACAGAAGGCCAGTTTGGCCGTTGGTATGGATGACACGTTACACACAGCATGCACCCTGCGTAAGAAATGGAAAGAATGAAGGAAGTAAGGAAATTGAGTGAAACGATATTGAATTATATTGACTGGATGACACGGGAAACGACTGTATGAAGCGCCAGCTGGCAGCTCTTCAGTCGGTACTACCCAGGTAGGCAGCCCGTTGTGTAAACGAGTGTGGATTTTAAAGTGCTTAGAGCTTGGTCTCTAGCCGAGAATAGGCGCTATACACGTATTCATAATTATTATTATTATAATTATTAGTACACAATCTTTTTGCCAGGACAATTCTCAGATGAATCTGGTCTGTCAGGAACACTCACAGCAAATTTGGTCTGTTCGGACAATGCACGACGATTCTGGTCTGTTCTGATCTGTCAAGATATTCCAACAATCCTGGATTGTCAGGAGAATTCAGTACATACAATACTGATCTGTTCTGATCTGTCAAGATATTCCAACAATCCTGGTTTGTCAGGAGAATTCAGTACATACAATACTGATCTGTTCTGATCTGTCAAGATATTCCAACAATCGTGGTTTGTCAGGAGAATTCAGTGCATACAATACTGATCTGTTCTGATCTGTCAAGATATTCCAACAATCGTGGTTTGTCAGGAGAATTCAGTGCATACAATACTGATCAGTTCTGATCTGTCAAGATATTCCAACAATCCTGGTTTGTCAGGAGAATTCAGTACATACAATACTGATCTGTTCTGATCTGTCAAGATATGCTAACAATCCTGGTTTGTCAGGAGAATTCAGTACATACAATACTGATCTGTTCTGATCTGTCAAGATATTCCAACAATCCTGGTTTGTCAGGAGAATTCAGTACATACAATTCCGATCTGATCTGTCAAGATATTCCAACAATCGTGGTTTGTCAGGAGAATTCAGTACATACGATACTGATCTGTTCTGATCTGTCAAGATATTCCAACAATCCTGGTTTGTCAGGAGAATTCAGTACATACCATTCTGATCTGTTCTGATCTGTCAAGATATTCCAACAATCGTGGTTTGTCAGGAGAATTCAGTGCATACCATTCTGATCAGTTCTGATCTGTCAAGATATTCCAACAATCGTGGTTTGTCAGGAGAATTCAGTGCATACAATACTGATCAGTTCTGATCTGTCATGATATTCCAACAATCCTGGTTTGTCAGGAGAATTCAGTACATACAATACTGATCTGTTCTGATCTGTCAAGATATTCCAACAATCCTGGTTTGTCAGGAGAATTCAGTAATACAATACTGATCTGTTCTGATCTGTCAAGATATTCCAACAATCCTGGTTTGT
>CM065728.1:72102939-72115439 GCA_033310375.1 Conus canariensis | reverse complement strand
CATTTTCTCCTTCTTCTCCTCCTCCTATTCATCCTTCTCCTCCTCATTTCTTCCTCCTCCTTCACCTTCTTCTCCTCCTTCCTCCTTCCTTCCTCCTCCTCTTCCTTCCCCTCTTCCCCTTTCTCCTTCTCTTCCTCCTCCACAATTTCTTCCTCCTTCATTTCCTTCTGCTTCCTCTCCTCCTTCTCCTCCTCCTCCTCCGGCGCCTGCTCCTATCGCTGCTTCTATTACTGCAACTACAGCTACAACTGTTGATGCCGCTGAACCACTGCTGCTGCTTCTACTGCTTCTGCTGCTCCTTCTACTGCTCCTCGTCGAGCTCATCCAGGTGCCGCTCTACTGATAATCCTTTGCTGTAACGTGAACAGCAAGCAACTATAAAAGCAACAGCAGCAGCGACAACAACAACAACAACTACTACTACTACTACTGCTGCTGCTGCTGCTGCTGTTGCTGCTACTACTACTGCTACTCCTTCTGCTGATGCTGCTACTACTACTATTACTAATACCACTGCTGCTTCTGTTACTACTACTACTACTGCTGTTCTGCTTCTACTGCTGCTGTTCTGCTTCTACTGCTGCTGTGCTACTTCTACTGCTGCTGTGCTACTCCTACTGCTGCTGTGCTACTTCTACTGCTGCTACTACAGCAACTACTGGACCTAAAACAATCGTTCAATCACTGAAAACAAATAACTGCTTCAATTTCGCCGTTACATACAGCAGTTTGAAAACGGCATGACGTAAGTAGTGACGTAGTGAGACTTTTGATGGAGACATCAAAGATCATTTTTCGATTTTATTATACATATTTATCTTGGCGCCATAGTATTCTTCCTCAGTGTTCAGAGATTCTGCGTTATCCTTCCGTATTCTGATACTTCCCCTATCGTCACACCACTCTCTCTCTCTCTCTCTCTCTCTCTCTCTCTCTCTCTCTCTCTCTCTCTCTCTCTCTCCCCTCTGTGTGTGTGTGTGTGTGTGTGTGTGTGTGTGTGTGTGTGTGTGTGTGTGTGTGTGTGTGTGTGTGACTACGTGAAGTCTGTACAGTGATCTAATCATAAGACCGTTAAGGGTGTAGATAATCATTCAATGAAAGAACAAAATGTATAAATCATAATATAAAAATCACAGAGTAGGTTTGCACGAATATTCAAGTTGCCAGTAGAACCATTCAATTCAGGGAATAATTGGATTAAGAATGAAGTTGCTGAATGATGAACGCAGATCGGCAAACTATCCAATCATTTCATGATTAGAACAATTTGAATAATTATGCAAATATTTCATAGCACACTCTGTATCAGTATAATACCATCTAATCACGAAGACAGTTGAATTAACCATACCATCGGGGGCCGGAATAGCTCAGTGATAGAGCGCCGGACTCGTAAACTTGGTGATCCTGGGTTGCAGGTTCTAATCTCCGCCGGGCCGTTTCGGTACAGGGGGATTTTTCCCTCGGAGTTAACATTGGTTCTGACTCCATTTCCCGTACAGTCCTTCGAATGAGACTATAAACCGAGGTTCCGTGTGTGAACGCACGCATAACATCTTGCACACACGTAAAATCCCTTCACCAACTTTCGGAAGAGAAGGCCAGTTTGGCCGTTAGTATGGAAAACACGTTACACACAGCGTGCACCTTCTCCAAAGTTGGGAGTATGGCTGCTTTATTGGCGGGATAAAAAAAAAACGGTCATACTCACAAAACTTCACTCCCTTTGTTAGGTAGATGGGATTAATCCTTGCCTGTCTATACAGGGAGTGTCCGCAGGAGTATCAGCCTGCGTACGCAGAAGAAAAAAAAAAACAAGAAGAAGAAGAAGAAAAGAACATACCATCGCTCAGTGGAAAAGTGTGCTGGCAAAACATGTCGTGCAGACTGTTCACGAGAGCCATCTATCAAACCGTGTCGAGGTCCCAACCGGAGTCAGCCTGGGGAGTCTTCTATCGCGTTTCCTCTTCCCCCTGGTCATGGACTGGCTCAGGAAGACCCCCACAACAGACAGGAACCAACGAATACAGCGGGCATTGCCCACACAGCTGGGAGGTCTCCACTTTGCTCACGACCTCATGCTCCTTCTGCACGACCTGGCAAGGCCTTCGGTTCGGAGAGGTTCAGGATCAACAGCAGGACAACCCAGCTCATGAAGATCAACACCACTACCAACACAGCAGGCACAGTTAGGGGCTGTCTGTCAAGAGGTCGTGTCTTTGGGTACCTGTACAGTATGGCTGAGAGACAGATTGGTAGGGAGGGCAGGAGGACACTGACAAAGACGTGGCAGCAAGGGTAGGCGAAATGCAAGCAGTCTTTGTCATGCTGAAGAAGATCTGGGCCTGTAAGTGAAACTAGCACAGCAACACAGCTGGCATTTTTTTTTAAATTCCAGCGTCAAGTCGGTCTTGTTCTGCAGCCCTGAGAAGTGGGAGAACACCAAAAGCCATGCATCAGAGGTTTGGATAAGTATATTCTGAAACCACAATGGATCGACACAATTTAAATAACGTCAAAAGGATGGGTGAGTAGAAGGATGAGAAGGAAGAGTAGAAAAAGGAGAAGAAGAAGAGGGAGTAATAGGTGGAGAAGAGCAAAGGGGAGTAGAAGGATGAGAAGGAAGAGTAGAAAAAGGAGAAGAAGAAGAGGGAGTAGTAGGTGGAGAAGAGCAAAGGGGAGTAGAAGGATGAGAAGGAAGAGTAGAAAAAGGAGAAGAAGAAGAGGGAGTAGTAGGTGGAGAAGAGCAAAGGGGAGTAGAAGGAAAATGAGTAAACAGAAGAACAGAAAAGGGCGGAGGGGTAAGAACAGGAGTAAAAGGCGAACAGCCAGAACGTGGAGGAGTAGGAGGAGAAGGATTAGAAGAGGAGGGGTAGGAGAAACGGGAGTGGATGAGAGATACGTTGAAGAAGGCGGATGAACAGAACAAGGGAAGTGCAGGAAAGTAGAGGAGTGAGAGGAGAAAAAGAAAAAGAGAGAAGGCCGAAGAGTAGAAGAAGGAGTGACCGGTACCACAGGACAGAAGAATACTGGGAAGATGAGCAGAAGAAGGAGTGACCGGTACCACAGGACAGAAGAATACTGGGAAGATGAGCAGAAGAAGTGGTGCCACAAGACAGAAGAATACTAGGAAGATGAGCAGCAGAAGGAGTGACCGGTACCACAGGACAGAAGAATACTGGGAAGATGAGCAGAAGAAGGGGTGGTACCACAGGACAGAAGAATACTGGGAAGATGAGCAGAAGAAGGGGTGGTACCACAGGACAGAAGAATACTGGGAAGATGAGCAGAAGAAGGGGTGGTACCACAGGACAGAAGAATACTGGGAAGATGAGCAGAAGAAGGGGTGGTACCACAGGACAGAAGAATACTGGGAAGATGAGCAGAAGAAGGGGTGGTACCACAGGACAGAAGAATACTGGGAAGATGAGCAGAAGAAGGGGTGGTACCACAGGACAGAAGAATACTGGGAAGATGAGCAGAAGAAGGGGTGGTACCACAGGACAGAAGAATACTGGGAAGATGAGCAGAAGAAGGGGTGGTACCACAGGACAGAAGAATACTGGGAAGATGAGCAGAAGAAGGGGTGGTACCACAGGACAGAAGAATACTGGGAAGATGAGCAGAAGGAGTGGTGCCACAGGACAGAAGAATACTAGGAAGATGAGCAGAAGGAGTGGTGCCACAGGACAGAAGAATACTGGGAAGATGAGCAGCAGCAGAAGGAGTGGTGCCACATGACAGAAGAATACTGGGAAGATGAGCAGCAGAAGGAGTGGTGCCACAGGACAGAAGAATACTGGGAAGATGAGCAGAAGAAGGAGTGGTGCCACAGGACAGAAGAATACTGGGAAGATGAGCAGCAGAAGGGGTGGTACCACAGGACAGAAGAATACTGGGAAGATGAGCAGAAGAAGGGGTGGTACCACAGGACAGAAGAATACTGGGAAGATGAGCAGAAGAAGGGGTGGTACCACAGGACAGAAGAATACTAGGAAGATGAGCAGCAGAAGGAGTGGTGCCACAGGACAGAAGAATACTGGGAAGATGAGTCTGAAACGAAGGATGGAAGAGTAAACACCAGTAAAAGGGCGATGCGTACAGAGAGCGAAAGAGTAGAACGAGGAGGAGGAGAAGGCAGAGGAGTAGACGAAGAGCGAGGTATAGAAGGGAGAGGGATAGATGAAGCGGAAGTGTAGAGGAGGAGCAGTAACCTAAACTAGTAGAAGGGAGAGAGTCAGAAAGAGGAATAATCCTCCAAGGAACGGGGGTAGAAAAGGTGGAGAAGTACTGACAGGAGCTGACGGTGGAAAAGTGACAGGTTCATGTATAAAAAGTCAGAGAAGTAAAGAAGGTGAATGACGAGAAGAAGAAGCAGGAAGAGCAAAAGAAGATGGAGAAGTAGAAGGTGAACAAGATAGAACAGAACTACAATGAAGAGGAGAGTAGAGGAAGGAGGAGAAGGAGGAGAAGAAAGAAGAGGAAACACAGGGAGAGGGGTATAAGAAGGGGTAGAAGTAGAAATAGAAGGGTAGAACAGGGAGGAGCAGAAGAAGAAGGTGCGGGAGGGGGTGGGGGATGGAAGGAGGGGGGGTGGATGAGGACGAGAGGGCAGAAGGTCAACAACTTGGACGGTTCCCAGGTAAAAACACACATGGCCTTATCTATCGTTTTCCCACAAGGTTGCACCTAACAATTCCTGTCTGACGCCGGCACCTAGAATAACAGCAGTGATGCCAAGAGCAACGGCACCACAACTTCCACCACCACCACCACCACCACCATCTCCACCACCACCACCACCACCATCATCATCAACATTTTCATCATCATCATCATCATCACTCATGATAACAATGACAATGGCGGGCACTCCACACTATTACCACAAAGATAACAACGACCACCATCACTATCACTAACAACAAACATGATTTATGATCTGTACTCCATAAAATTAGCCGGTTCTCCCGTAAGGAAACGTGAATTAGTGACCATGGCTGCTTGGAGTTTGAGGTCATTTGTGACCATGGCTGCTAGGAGTTTGAGGTCATTATTCTAGGTCTGGCTGTTCATAAGATATGTTGAAAACGGGCCAATGTTCATTAAAGTTCAGTTGTTTTCTTTTCCCTGCTCGAATTCGTGATTGAATTTTCACACAGCATCACACACATCTGCGGGTTCCTTTTTATCGACACACCCTGAAGATGTTTGTTATTCTTGCTTGTATTCTCTCAACTCTACGAGTCATTCCCAAAGTGCATTATTTCATAATACTGAAAAAAAATCTCATGGTCCCTAGATTCATCGGAAGCACACATACCTATAAATAAACTGAATCATATCAATCATACGTACGCTTTAAAAAAAAACGGCTTTACAGTTGTTTAAAGAATTTGTATCTCTTAAACTTAAACGATGATGCCTCTGCGTACAAGTCTAAGTATATACCAAGCTGTAGCAGAACGATCAGAATTGGCGTCTTGCTGAAATTCATATTACCTTCCCCAGACTGAGAACTCCCTAATGACTCCCCAGCTGATTCATGGTAACATATCCTTCCTTATAATGACACACTCATTTCCTTAAATCCCCTCCCTCGAAAAAAAACACCCATAAATTCGCCATACATATTTCCACCCTTACAAGGACATAACGATTATCCCTACAATGTCCTCCCTGACAAGGACACAGCGACAATCTTCAAGGACATAACGATTATCCATACAATGTCCTCCCTGACAATGACTCGGCGACAATCTTCAAGGACATAAGGATTATCCCTACAATTTCCTCACTTACAATGACATTAATTCTCCCCTCAATTCCCTCCCTTACCATGACTCACCGATTCTCCCCATACTCCCCTCCCTGCGCAATGATAAATTTACATTTACTAACGTCTGGACAAGTACAATCCTGATCAGCCTCCAGCTACCACTCACAAAACAAAACAAGAATCGATCATTCCCCCTTTCAAACAATGTGTAGAGAGTGGTTTCTGCACTTTTCTCTGCCTGCATATTGACCAAACAACAGCAGCAACAAGAAGTGACGACAAAGACAGCAACAACACCAACAACAACCAGCATTACCACTTCTGCCAACTCTCTGGCTCTCTCACACAAGACAGAGACGGCTCCGCTGTTCTATGCAACATTGTTTGCGTTCTGTGAGACTGGCCACAAGACAATAACATCAGCACCATCAGCACCACCATCACCACCACCACCACCACCATCACTACCACCATCACCAATGTTCAGCACGGCACAAAAATCAGACAAGGTTTGCTTTTAGCAGCAGACGTGAAATTTCACCCTGCGATTCCTGGCTTGTCCGAACCTTCCCCTATTCCTCTGTCCCACCTCCTCCTCGCTCCACCTCCCTCCTTTCACACCCCCCCTCCCCCCTCTCTTCCCCCGCCACCCCTCCCTCACCTCTGAGTGGCCCCAGTGGGAGTTGCAGTCACGTGACTTTCCGCCGTTCAACCTGTCTCTGGCCTCTACAATGGTTCATTTAACTGTTGTAATCACATGACAACAACAAAGACATCAACAACCACCTTTATAACGTGGGCTACAACCGGTATAGGGTAGAATAGCCCCCCCCTCCCCAACCCCCCCCCCCCTCCCCTTCATTTAGAATCCCCTCAGAAAAACAGGATCTTGTGCTTTTCATTCGACTAATTCTGCGCCAAGGATGCAATGTTTTCATTCAAGTCGGTTTGGTTTTGTTTGGTTTTTCTTTTTTGTTTCTATGTTGGTTTTTTTCTGGCACAGTGTAACATAACATTTGTTTTCAAGTGACTCGCTTTGTCACGATAGTATACAAAAGATCTCAGAAAATGAATCTGATTAAGAAAGAACAAAAAACAAAATATGCATGACAGTTTACCCAGGTTTAACATTAGTTCTTTTCAACATGTTTGTTTGTTTGCTTGCTTGTTTGTTTGTGAGCAAGATTACATCCAAAGCACTGAGGATATTTGAACCAGACTCGGTTGACAAAAGAGATTGTGACTCAAGGACAGTACCCATCAGATGTGAATGAAGATCCGGGGCAGCGGATCCTGCTTCAATGGCATATCTAGGATCCACTCTGCCATATGACTCAACGACAACAACAACAACAACGTAGCTGCTGCCAGACGGAGTGTGGACGCAAGACAAACCCATGCCATTTTTTTCGTGCGGATGTATGATGAGGAACAAGAGGAAATGACGGAGCCAGGGTCTGGGTAACATTGGTGGAGGACTACGCTATCCAGCGTGCTCTGCTAGGTTACAGTGTGTAGCCTTTGCGTCGCCTTGGAACCCCTTCAGACAGATTTGCCGTGCAGGTTATTGTGCACACAGATCGAGCTGGTCAAAGCAAACAAACAACAACAACAACAGTAACAACACCAGTAACGACAATAAGAACAAAACAACAACAACAGTAACAACAATAACAACAACAACAGCAGCAACAACAACAACAGCAACAACAACAACAACAATAAAAACAACAACAGCAACAACAATAACAACAACAACAACAGCAACAACAACAAAGCGCGTCAGTGTGCGAGGCCCCACATTATTTTTTGTTTATTTGAGTGCACGGTCGTGGTTTTGTTTACCCATTTTATGTGGAACTGACGACAGAAGTTATCCAGGATGAAATCCTTGTTTACAGAATTTTGCAGGAATAAATCCCAGTTGTTGAAAATTTGAGGACGCAATAAATTCTTTAGTAAAGATTTTTTTGCCGGTATGAATCCCTAGTTACAGAGTTTTGTAGCGATAAATCCCTTAGTACATAGTTTTGCTAGCATGAATCCCTTGTTATAGAATTGAGGAGGGATAAATCACTTTTCTTTTAACATTGCAGGGATAAATCCCTTCGCACAGAATTGTGCTGATATAAATCTTTTGTCACAGAATTTACAGGCTTAAATCCTTTGGTGCACAATTTTAAAAGATAAATCCTTTATCACATGCTCTTCACATCATCAAGCTTTTGTTACAGATTTTTGCAGAGCTAAATCCTTATCACAAGGGTTTGCGGGGATGAATTGCTTGTACAGAATCTGCTAACACAAACCTCCTAATACAGAATTTTACACAGATAAATCTCTTCGTATAGAATTCTACCGATTTACATCTCTTGGTTCAGAATTTTGCAGGGGTAAATCCCTTGCTACAGAAATTTGCAGGGATAAATACCATGTTGGGATTTTTTTTAATAGAATTTTGCAGGGATAATTCCCAGGTCGTAGAATTTTGACGGCATGAATCCATTGTTATAGTAAAAATCCAGTGGCACAGACTTTAGCAGCGACAAGTCCCTTGTGACGCAATTTTGCAGAGATAAATCATTTGGTACAGAGTATTGAAGGGAGAAATTCCTTATTACAGATTTTTTTGCCGAGATAAATTTCTGGGTACAGAAATTTGCAGGGGAAAATTTCTTTTTACAAAATTCTGCAGAGACTTATGTATTGTCACAGAATTTTACAGGGATAACTCCCCTGTTACAGAATTTTGCAGTAAGAAATCCATGTCACAGAATTTTGCAGGGATAAATCCCCTGTTGCAGAACTTTGCATGGACGGATACCCTATTACAGACTTTTGCCAGAATAAATCCCTTGTTACTGAATTTTGCAGTGATAAATCCCTTGTTGTTGCGGGTCGGGTTCTTTTATGTGCGCAAAATGCATGCTCTGATGTATCATTTCATCAAAAAGACTAGCACCCAGACCACTTTTAGCGGGAAAAGGAAGAGAAAAGCGTCTTGCGCGGGGACTACAACCACAGCATCATAGGAAAAGATGTAACGGAGGAACCACCGGAAGCTCAGCCAGGGGGTAAATGTGATGGGGGAGAAACTTTACGTGGACACCGGTGGGAGGTCTGGAAGCAGCTCTTGGAGGAGGAGAAGGACGGTCTTTGATCTGGTGGGGTCCCCGGTCACCTACAGTAACTCACAGACGCTGTTTACGTCCAAGGGAAATGCCTCACGTTTGCAAGGGTGGTGGTAGAGGTAATGGTGGATGTGGTGTTTATGGTACCGTGGTAATTGTGGCTCTAGCAGTGGAGACGGTAGTGTGTGTGTGTGTGTGTGTGTGTGTGTGTGTGTGTGTGTGTGTGTGTGTGTGTGTGTGTGTGTGTGTGTGTGAGAGTGTGTGATGTTGTGTGTGTGTGTGTGTGTGAGAGGAGAGAGAGAGAGAGAGAGAGAGAGAGAGAGAGAGGTCTCTTACTTTAAACTCGAGGACACAACCACGAGAGGTTCACTTTTAGACTGGTTTAACAGATACACATCCCATCAATATCAGACAGTAGTTTTCATGGATAAATATTCCACACTGAAAAAAAGATTCTCCAGAGAGTACTAGGTTCTGTCCCTAGGTCATTGTTGTTTTTACTCTGCTCTGACAATATTCATTGTGACACTGAATCTGCTGTTTGCCGACGATACAAGCATATCTTTAGCAACGGGATGGGCGTTGAATGATTCAAAACACGTCGTGTTCTGTCTAGTGGTTTGTCCCTGTGATTGGGCGGGTTAACTCTAATTGCTTTTAAACTTTGTTTCATTTTCCGCCTGCAGTCACCTCACTTCGAAACTATCGACGGTCTAGATGCGAAATTTCGATTTCTCATAAACTAACATTAAAAAAAAAAAAAAGAGGCTACTGTACCGCCGAACGAAAAAAAAACAAATTACACAACAAACATGACACGTTTCGACCTCTTTGGTCTTCTCCAGGCAAGACAAACAACATTCAAGACAATGAAAATGAAGAATGAACAATGACTTCAATACAAAACAATTAAGGGTAGCATTCAGTATGAATCAATAGCAGTTTCAAAGTGAGATGACCGCAGGCTGAAACTGAACCAAACTTAAAAGAAAAATTACTATACCGCTGAACGAAAGACACAAACAAGTTAACTTCTCGTAAAGTAGCTACACTCTTTTAAGTACAAATTATCAAAAGGGCTCTTAAAACTCTTTACAGATCATTCATCCTGCTACTTTTGGATAATGCCGGTATCGTCTGGGGAAAAATGCACAGAGTTTCAATCAAATAGTTTAGAAACATACAGTTGGATGCATTGCATATTACCACAGATGCTGTCCGGAGAAACGGCCTCGAAACGATCTTGGAAGAATCGGAACTCTGCGCGTAAAATAATCATGTGTTACGAGATAATCCACAGTAGTTGTCCAAACTATCTGTCTGATCCACTGCCACCCTTAGTTTTAAAAAAAAATCAATGATTATCACCTCCGGAGACCCTGTGAACCAACTATCCCTCGTCACTGAACAGATGTATATCATATACACTCTTTTCGTTCAACTGCAGCTATTCGAAATACCATTCCCTCTGCCATATAGGAAACCTAGTCTGCCAGCCACCTCAAAACGTCACCCTTCCTCTGTCAATGCCTCTGTTCCTCCCTATTGTTATCAGAGGAACAGAAAGGGACAAACTATTCACTGTTGATTAAGACTGGAAAAGAATGGCTTGAATTATGATCTTGATAATCGTCACATTGTAAATATCTATCATATGCTTGTGCTTGTCCCCAAGATACTGCCGAAAACTTTCTCTTACGCTGTTCCAAGTACACCTTGCATCGAACAAAGACAATCCACAACATTTCTCAAGAACAAACGCCTGTTCGTAAATGGCTATTCACATTGCCCCGTTAGCTTACAAATTAATAACGTTTTTTATTCTGTCCACAACTTTATTTCAAAAAATTTACGTTTGAATTAGAACTTAAGCTTTTTAACGTCTGTCAGCTGGCCTGATGCACAATGCGGATATGCACTTAAGACACTGTTCACCTGTTTATTGATCATGATGGCTGTTTCATTATCTTTTCTTATTTCGTTCAGAACTGGTCTATGTCTTTATTGAGGTGTTATTCAGTGTCGTATCCCGGTTTATTACTGATTTCGTGCATTTATTAAATGTTTTCCACATGCTGACATTCACTGACATGGCTGTATCCTCCTTTCCTTCATCCCCTGGTACTCACCCCCCATTCCACCACACTTGCCTATTGTTTCTTTATTTTATTTCATTTACACATTTCTTGTGTCTTTTTCTTCAATTTAAAACTCCAACGTCATTCATCTTATGATAACTTCATACATCACTGTTCAGACACTCGCCGCAGATTTTTATTGAGCAGGTATCATAAGATAGGTCTTTATATAAAGCTTTCTTGCTGTCTCATCTCATTTTTATCTGTATTCAATATTATCACACGATTCAAATAGAAATCTTATTTAAACCAGAACAACTTCGCTGATCAAAACGAAAGGCTTAAGTTTCTGCTAATTAACATTCCTATCAGTAACACTTTCCTCCACAACAAAAAGTCAACAGATTTGGGGTTAGCTACCACGTGACCCACTCTGATCAAGCAGACACTACCTGTCCAAGGTGATTAAAGATTTCATTAAGTAAGAATCGAATGTAGTCAGCCAGATTCTAGTGGTTAAGGGCTCGTGTGCTGAGCACATGATTAAACAGTGACAAAGTGGAGACAGATTTCTTCAGTCGCTCTGTGTTGAAGGAAGAAGGTGTTGGCCCTGTCTGATCAAGGCATCTTCATCAACGTCACACTGCCTCGCCAGTGCACCAGGGTCAGACAATCAGGATATTGTCGTCTGTCAGATACCTCTCAGGTACTGCTTCTGGACTGGTAAATGCCAACAGACACCATTGAACATCATTGAACACCACTGAACACCACTGGGTACCACTGAAGCGACGACAACAATGCAGGGTATCTTCTGGTGAGCAGCCTTACAGCGACCTTATAATCCTCATGTTGCTAAGTTGGGACTGCCCTAGACACTGTGCCTGGGGAAAAAGCAGGGAGGGGGAGGGTGGTATTCAAAAGGAATGAGCGTTGCGAAATCATTGCCATGGAGGGAACATAGAGTATGGAAAGGAGAAAAAAAAACCCTGAAACAGTCAGAGCAACGCTACGTGCTGTCTGCAACTAAAAGCCGGTCTGCTGCGGTCTGACCAGCAGACTGAGAGAGCTGACCGCTGCTGACAGCCATTCCGTTCCATTCCTGGTGCTAAAAGCTCAGTGCTGGCGTGGTCAGCAACACCTCCAGAGTCACCATCAGTCAGCAGGGACACGTCATCAGGGGTCCATACAGAGGACCCACCGTGACGGTTTTCACGGAAAGGAAGATGCCTTTGGCAGACACTCTGTTGAAGGCCGCACGCAAGCGACAACAGTGGTTCCATGAATAAGACATGAGTGTTCACGCTTCACACTCCGCACGGGGCTGTTACACGGATGGACGCCGGAAGAACGTCGGCCTCTAATCGCCAACGCCGGGAAAATCTGCAAGCTTTCAATGCTGACAAGTTGCCCGTGCCAGTGGGATAAACGACATAATGGGTTATGGCACGTTGTAGGTCCAGAGGACAAAGTACGCCAAGTGTTATGGCATGTTATTCCCCCAGCAGTCAA
>CM065728.1:72087939-72092939 GCA_033310375.1 Conus canariensis | reverse complement strand
GGTTTCCGCGCAAGTTAACGTCCCTGAGTTGCTGCCCCTGTCAACGTCTTTTCCCTCTCCTTCCCTATCTCCCTCCCACACTTTAAGAAAGATTTTTTTTCCCAGCCTTCTGGAGTGTGGCATCAAGACGTGGGTTCCACCAACACCCTCCCTTTCCTTCCTCCCCTCACACGTTAGATGTCTGTCTGCAGCCTCCCTGAAGTGTGGGATTCTGCTCAAGACATGGGTCAGGGACCTTGGGACTCGCGCCGTCACCTGTCGGGGTGGGCCAGTGCGGCGTGTGTCAGCCACACTGTGTGTGTGTGTGTGTGTGTGTGTGTGTGTGTGTGTGTGTGTGTGTGTGTGTAAATGGGTCATTGGTGCTTTTACCGCCCGCTCCCCCCCCCCTCTCTCTCTCTCTCTCTCTCTCGTCTTCAAAAGCGATCTAATCCCGTTGGTTTGTCTGTTATTCCCAGTTTCCCGCTTTGTCTCCCCTTTCTCCTGCTCTTCCTTACTTCTCTCCCTCTTGGTGTGTAGAAACATGTTGATCTGAGTCATCGTACATTATGGTGTGTAGAAACATGTTGATGTGAGTCATCGTACATTATGGTGTGTAGAAACATGTTGATGTGAGCCATCGTACATTATGGTATATAGAAACATGTTGATCTGAGTCATCGTACATTATGGTGTGTAGAAACATGTTGATGTGAGCCATCGTACATTATGGTGTATAGAAACATGTTGATCTGAGTCATCGTACATTATGGTGTATAGAAACATGTTGATCTGAGTCATCGTACATTATGGTGTGTAGAAACAGTTGATGTGAGTCATCGTACATTATGGTGTATAGAAACATGTTGATGTGAGCCATCGTCCATTATGATGTATAGAAACATGTTGATCTGAGTCATCGTACATTATGGTGTATAGAAACATGTTGATCTGAGTCATCGTACATTATGGTGTATAGAAACATGCTGATCTGAGTCATCGTACATTATGGTGTATAGAAACATGTTGATCTGAGCCATCGTACATTATGGTGTCTAAAACCATGTTGATCTGAGTCATCGTACATTATGGTGTATAGAAACATGTTGATCTGAGTCATCGTACATTATGGTGTGTAGAAACATGTTGATGTGAGCCATCGTACATTATGGTGTATAGAAATATGTTGATGTGAGTCATCGTACATTATGGTGTATAGAAACATGTTGATGTGAGTCATCGTACATTATGGTGTGTAGAAACATGTTGATGTGAGTCATCGTACATTATGGTGTATAGAAACATGTTGATCTGAGTCATCCGTCCATTATGGTGTGTAGAAACATGTTGATCTGAGCCATCGTACATTATGGTGTATAGAAACATGTTAGGGGCCGGAATAGCTCAGTTGGTAGAGCGCCGGACTCGTAATCCAAGGGTTGCGGGTTCGAATCTCCGCCAGGCAGTTTCGGTACAGAGGGATTTTTCCCTCGGAGTTAACATTGGTTCTCACTCCGTTTCCCATACAGTCCTTCGAACGAGACTATAAACCGAGGTTCCGTGTGTGAACGCACGCATAACGTCTTGCACACACGTGAAATCTCATCACCAACTTTCGGAAGAGAAGGCCAGTTTGGCCGTTGGTATGGATGACACGTTACACATAGCATGCACCCTGCGTGAGGAATGGAAAGAATGAAGGAAGTAAGGAAATAGAGTGAACGATATTGAACGGTATTGACTGGATGACACGGGAAACGACTGAATGAAGCGCCAGCTGGCAGCTCTTCAGTCGGCACTACCCAGGTTGGCAGCCCGTTGTGTAAACGAGTGTGGATTGTAATGCGCTTAGAGCTTGGTCTCTTGCCGAGGATAGGCGCTATGTAAGTATTCATGATGCTAATTGTTTCAGCACAAAGAAGCGAGGGGGAGGATAGGCGCTATGTAAGTATTCATGATACTAATTGTTTCAGCACAAAGAAGCGAGGGGGAGGATAGGCGCTATGTAAGTCTTCATGATACTAATTGTTTCAGCACAAAGAAGCGAGGGGGAGGATAGGCGCTATGTAAGTCTTCATGATACTAATTGTTTCAGCACAAAGAAGCGAGGGGGAGGATAGGCGCTATGTAAGTCTTCATGATACTAATTGTTTCAGCACAAAGAAGCGAGGGGGAGGATAGGCGCTATGTAAGTATTCATGATACTAATTGTTTCAGCACAAAGAAGCGAGGGGGAGGATAGGCGCTATGTAAGTATTCATGATACTAATTGTTTCAGCACAAAGAAGCGAGGGGGAGGATAGGCGCTATGTAAGTATTCATGATACTAATTGTTTCAGCACAAAGAAGCGAGGGGGAGGATAGGCGCTATGTAAGTATTCATGATACTAATTGTTTCAGCACAAAGAAGCGAGGGGGAGGATAGGCGCTATGTAAGTCTTCATGATACTAATTGTTTCAGCACAAAGAAGCGAGGGGGAGGATAGGCGCTATGTAAGTATTCATGATACTAATTGTTTCAGCACAAAGAAGCGAGGGGGAGGATAGGCGCTATGTAAGTATTCATGATGCTAATTGTTTCAGCACAAAGAAGCGAGGGGGAGGATAGGCGCTATGTAAGTATTCATGATGCTAATTGTTTCAGCACAAAGAAGCGAGGGGGAGGATAGGCGCTATGTAAGTATTCATGATGCTAATTGTTTCAGCACAAAGAAGCGAGGGGAGGATAGGCGCTATGTAAGTATTCATGATACTAATTGTTTCAGCACAAAGAAGCGAGGGGAGGATAGGCGCTATGTAAGTCTTCATGATACTAATTGTTTCAGCACAAAGAAGCGAGGGGGAGGATAGGCGCTATGTAAGTCTTCATGATACTAATTGTTTCAGCACAAAGAAGCGAGGGGGAGGATAGGCGCTATGTAAGTCTTCATGATACTAATTGTTTCAGCACAAAGAAGCGAGGGGGAGGATAGGCGCTATGTAAGTCTTCATGATACTAATTGTTTCAGCACAAAGAAGCGAGGGGAGGATAGGCGCTATGTAAGTCTTCATGATGCTAATTGTTTCAGCACAAAGAAGCGAGGGGAGGATGGCTTCAATACTAATTGTTTCAGCACAAAGAAGCGAGGGGAATGGCTTCCAATACTAATTGTTTCAGCACAAAGAAGCGAGGGGGATGGCTTGTAATACTAATTGTTTCAGCACAAAGAAGCGAGGGGAGATAGGCGCTATGTAAGTATTCATGATACTAATTGTTTCAGCACAAAGAAGCGAGGGGAGGATAGGCCTATGTAAGTCATACATGATACTAATTGTTTCAGCACAAAGAAGCAAGGGGAGGATAGGCGCTATGTAAGTCTTCATGATACTAATTGTTTCAGCACAAAGAAGCGAGGGGAGGATAGGCGCTATGTAAGTATTCATGATACTAATTGTTTCAGCACAAAGAAGCGAGGGGGAGGATAGGCGCTATGTAAGTATTCATGATCTAATTGTTTCAGCACAAAGAAGCGAGGGGGAGGATAGGCGCTATGTAAGTATTCATGATACAATTGTTTCAGCACAAAGAAGCGAGGGGGATGGCTTCAATACTAATTGTTTCAGCACAAAGAAGCGAGGGGGATGGCTTCAATACTAATTGTTTCAGCACAAAGAAGCGAGGGGGATGGCTTCAATACTAATTGTTTCAGCACAAAGAAGCGAGGGGGAGGATAGGCGCTATGTAAGTCTTCATGATACTAATTGTTTCAGCACAAAGAAGCGAGGGGGATGGCTTCAATACTAATTGTTTCAGCACAAAGAAGCGAGGAGGATGGCTTCAATACTAATTGTTTCAGCACAAAGAAGCGAGGGGGATGGCTTCAGAAGTGAGGCAACGAGCAGGAAGACGCTGGCCTTGTCTGTGCCTTCTAGTCTGGAATTCAGGGTTCGCTGTTGCATGCAGAATGGCCTTGTCTGTGCCTTCTAGTCTGGAATTCAGGGCTCGCTGTTGCATGCAGAATGGCCTTGTCTGTGCCTTCTAGTCTGGAATTCAGGGTTCGCTGTTGCATGCAGAATGGCCTTGTCTGTGCCTTCTAGTCTGGAATTCAGGGTTCGCTGTTGCATGCAGAATGGCCTTGTCTATGCCTTCTAGTCTGGAATTCAGGGTTCGCTGTTGCATGCAGAATGGCCTTGTCTGTGCCTTCTAGTCTGGAATTCAGGGTTCGCTGTTGCATGCAGAATGGCCTTGTCTGTGCCTTCTAGTCTGGAATTCAGGGTTCGCTGTTGCATGCAGAATGGCCTTGTCTATGCCTTCTAGTCTGGAATTCAGGGTTCGCTGTTGCATGCAGAATGTGCAGGTATCATTCATTATGTCCATCGCTCCCGGTGGAGCATAGGCCATCGACGACCCTTCACCATCGCACTCTGTTCTGGGCTGTTCTGGCCATTCCAGTCCAGTTGGTCCCTTGTTGCTTCAGCTCCGCCTCGGTTTCTCGCCTCCAGTTGTTGCGAGGTCGGCCTCTCTTCCTCTTTCCCTGCGGGTTCCAGGTCAGGGCTTGGCGTGTGGTGCTGGACGCTGGCTTCCTGAGGGTGTGTCCGATCCAGCCCCACTTCCTTCGCAGTATCTGCTTGGCCACTGGTTCCTGTCCCGCACGCTCCCATAGATCTTCATTTCGGACCTTCTCCTGCCATTGGATTTTGTAGATGCGCCTCAGACAGGTGTTGAAGAATGTCTGAATCTTTTGTTGCATCGTCTGTGTTGCCCGCCATGTCTCGCATTCATAGAGCAGAATTGACTTCACATTGGAGTTGAAGATGCGGAGTTTGGTTACTGCACTGCGTCATAAGTCTCCGGGATGGAGACCCTTCCTTGCCCAGGTGAATGTTTTGGTTTGTTGTCGTCGATGCTTCGGTAACTGGTCATTTTTACAGGTAGGGTTGTTAGCCCTACGCAAACCCCTTTATCCTCCGGCGAGGTGGTCCTGCCTTCGTCGCCCTTACGACATGCATGGCAGGGCAGTGGGTCTATTCTATGCCCAACCCAC
>CM065728.1:72060439-72062939 GCA_033310375.1 Conus canariensis | reverse complement strand
CCCCTTTTTTTTCCCCCCCCCCCCAAAAAAAAACCCCCCCCTTCCCCCCGGAACAAAAAACCCCCCAAAACCACACCCCCCCCAAAAAAAACCCGGGCCCCCCCCCCCCCAAGGGGGGGGAAACCCCCCCAAAAAAAAAAAAAGGGGGGGGGGGAAAACCAAACACACACACCCCCCAAAACCCCCCCCCCCCCAAACCCCCCCGGGGGGGCCCCCCGGGGGCCCCCCCCCCCCAAAAAAAAAAACCCCCCCCGGGGGGAAAAAAAAAAACCCCCCCCCCCGGGGACAAATTTTTTTTAAAAAAAATTTTTTTTTTTTTAAAAAAAAAAATTTTTTCCCTTTTTTTGGGGGGGGGGAAAAAAATGGGGGGGGGGGGGGGGGGGGGGGGGGGGGGGGGGGGGGGGGGGGTTTTTTTTTTAAAAAGGGTCTTTTTTTTTAAATTTTTTTTTTTTTTTTTTTTTTTCCTTTTTTGTTTAATTTTTTTTAACAAATTTTGGGGGGGTTTTTAACTTTTTCCGTTTTAAAAAAAAAAACCCCCCCTTTTTTTTTTTAAAAAAAATTTTAAATTTTTCCCCAAAAATTTTTTTTCCCCCCTTTTTATTTTTTCCCCCTTTTTTTTTTCATTTTTTTAAAAAAACCCCCCCTTTTTTTTAAACCTTTTTTTCCCCTTTTTTTAAAATTTTTTTTTTAAAAATTTTTTTTCCCCCCCCAAAAAAACCCCCCCTTTTCCCCTTTTTTTTCCCCCCCCAAAAAAAATTTCCCAATTTTTAAAAATTTTTCCTTTTAAAAACTTTAAAAATTTTTTTTTTTTTGGGGGAAAACCCCCCCTTTTTTTAAAAAAATCAAAAAAAAAAAATTTTCCTTTTTTTTTTTTTTTTTTTAAAAAATTTAATTAAAAATTTTTTTAAAAATTTAAAACCTTTTTTAAAGGTTTTTTTTTTTAAATTTTTTTTTTTTTTTTTTTTTGGTTTTGGGGAAAAAAAAAAAAAAAAGGGGGTTTTTTTTTCCCCATTTTTTTTAAAAAAAAGGGGCCCTTTTTTTTTTTTTAAAAATTTTTTATTTTTTTTAAAAAAATTTTTTTTTTTTAACCCCAAAAAAATTTTTTTTTTTAAAAAAAAAAATTTTTTTTGGGTATTTTTTTTGGTTTTTTTTTTTAAAAAAAATTTTTTAAAAGGAAAAAGGGAAAAAATAAAAAAAAAACCCCCGGGGGTTTTCCCCCTTTGGTTTTTTAAAAAGGAAACAACACTCAGGACAAACGAAAAGAAGAAAAGGGGCCCGTCACCCATCTTCATCCATTCCCGGGCAAAAATTGGGGTGGGCCTGGGTGTTGGTTTATCTTTCCTGAAGAAGACCTTAAAAAGGTTTTAAAAAGTTTTTCGTGATTTGTCTTTTGATTTTGGTTTTTTCCATGTTTTCGGTGGGTCAAAATAATAAATTATAACATTTGTTTAGATTTCCCCCTGCGGTTGGCTCCTTTTTCCACAAAAACCTTTTTTCTTTTTAGTTTTTGAACTAAAGGGCAGCCCCCTGAAACGTTGGCCCGTTCCCTTTTTTTTTTTTTTTTTTTGGGTTTTAAATGTTGATTTTGGGGTTTGGGTTAAAATGATGTTTCGTGCCATTGTTTTCTCCCGTAGTGGACGCGGCTGTTGTCTGCGTCACGGGACCTGTGCTCCGGGGGCATGGTGGAGGTTTCTCTTATTATTATTATTATTTTTTACATTATTGTGCATTATTTTTTCTTGTTAAATTTCTATTCCCATTATTAAATTTTCCCTTATTAATTTATTATCGTTATCGTTATTATTTTTTTACTATTGTTTTTGTTTTCTATTGTACTCATTATCATTCTTTTTATTAAATTTTTTTATTTTATTTTCAATTTTTAAATTTCTGTTGTTTTATTTAACATCATTATTATTTACATGGTGCATTATTTTTAAGGGGTTTCATTAACATTTGGGGGGACTTACTTTTAACATTATTATAAAAAAACCATTTATAAAGCCCTTTCCAAAAATTTTTAAGGGGGGGGGCCCGACAATCCACCTCTCGGGGGACACAACTGGCTGATACCTGGGTAGTGCCGACTGAAGAGCTGCCAGGCGGCGCTTCATTCAGTCGTTTCCCGTGTCATCCAGTCAATATCGTTCACTCAGTTTCCTTACTTCCTTCATTCTTTCCATTTCTCACGCAGGGTGCATGCTATGTGTAACGTGTCATCCATACCAACGGCCAAACTGGCCTTCTGTTCCGAAGTTGGTGATGGGATTTCCTGTGTGTGCAAGATGTTATGCGCGTGTTCGCACACGGAACTCCGGTTTATAGATTCATTCGAAGGACTCTTTGGGAAATGGAGTCAGAACCAACGTTAACTCCGAGGGGAAAATTCCCCTGTGATTTCTTATTATTATTTATTATCAATTGTTATTAATTAATAATAATAATGATAATAAATCACAGGGGGAATATTGTTATTATTATTATTATCATAATGATATGA
>CM065728.1:72040439-72055439 GCA_033310375.1 Conus canariensis | reverse complement strand
TAATCAAATTGGGAGATAGGAATATGCATTGGAATGCGGGGTGATCATCACGATCAACCAATCAAATTGGGAGATAGGAATATGCATTGGAATGCGGGGTGATCATCACGATCATCCAATCAAATTGGGAGATAGGAATATGCATTGGAATGCGGGGTGATCATCACGATCAACCAATCAAATTGGGAGATAGGAATTGCATTGGAATGCGGGGTGATCATCACGATCAACCAATCAAATTGGGAGATAGGAATATGCATTGGAATGCGGGTGATCATCACGATCAACCAATCAAATTGGGAGATAGGAATATGCATTGGAATGCGGGGTGATACATCACGATCATCCAATTCAAATTGGGAGATTAGGAATATGCATTTGGAATGCGGGGTGATCATCCATTAATTTGCCATTGCTGTTGTCTGACACGAAGGGGACGGGAGGAGATGAGGATTGTAAGATTCGGGTTAGGTGTAACCAGTGTTTGACTGCGGCATGTATTTTGTGTACTGCTGGTTGTTCTACACTATTTCTTTGTTCTGTGGTGTAACGTGGTACTTTTTGATTGTAAACGCCTATGGTATCATTTGATTAGGCGTATAACTATTTTCTAATAATAACAATGACGATAACAATAGTACAATCAACATTCACAACAGCAACTACAGCAACAACAACAACAACAACAACAATCATCAGCAGCAGCAGCAGCAGCAGCAGCAGCAGCATCACAATCATAATCAATTACTTAAACTATCATTTAATCAGTCATTCCAAGAGTAACTGAATACTTCATTCTGTCAGAAAGTTGATTATGGGTAAATCGATCAATCAATCAATCAAATATTCATTCATTCGTTTATTTATTTTTCATGCATTCAATCAATCAACCAGGTAGTCACTCTTTCATTCTGATATTCAGTCAGAACAGTTTTCAGGTAATTACCATTTATAGCATACGGCGAGGAGCGGAGGGAGGTGGGGGGAGCAGTTGGATTTTTACAGCGTGAAAACCCTCTCTGTCCACCTAGCGGCCAGTGGAAACTTGATTCACTTCAGGGAAGCTTAAAGGCGGCGGAAGGAGAAGGATGGGCTGCGTCTTTCCTCATGCCGTGCTCCAGACACGGTGAATCTCTGACAGTTTATTGCCCTTGCGGCCGTAAGTAAATGGGACTCTTATCTAAATCGTAAATCTATGAATTTCAGTCTCGCGAGCATTTGATCAGTTATAAGATCAACTACTCATATTCTCATTAATTAATTCGTTCACCCATTCGGTCCTTTGATTTGTCATTCAAATGTTAGAGAAGCCATTCAATCAATCGTTTGAATCAATTATTCATTCATTTTGCCGAGTAATTATTCCTTCAACCATCCGTTATTCATTTCGTTTTGCTTTCACTTTTCCACCCAATCATTCACCACTTATTTCAAGCGATTATTGTACATACGAATCTACCCATCTGTTGATCGATCATCGGATAAATCGATAAGATATTTCATTATGTTTGACAACGAAAGTGTGTACATTTGTGTGTGCAAGCAGCAAGCGACCACGTGTGTGTGTGGTGTGTGTGTGTGTGTGTGTGTGTGTGTGTGTGTGTGTGTGTGTGTGTGTGTGTGTGCGTGTGCGTGCGTGTGTGTGTGTGTGTGTGTGCGAGCGCGCGCGTGTGTGCGTGCATGTGTGTGTGTGCGTGTGTGTGTGGTGTGTGTGTGTGTGTGTGCGCGCGCGCGTGCGTGTGCGTGCGTGCGTGCGTGCGTGCGTGTGTGTATGTGTGTGTGTGTGTGTGTGTGTGTGTGTGTGTGTGTGTGTGTGTGTGTGTGTGTGTGAGCGTGCACATGTGTGCACCTCTGTACGCGTACGTGTGTTTGCATGTGTGCTTAGAGAGGAGAAATGGACACACGTATGTAAATGTTCGTGTCTGTGCGCGCGCGCGGGCTTGCACGCATGAGCATTTGGTTGTATGTACATCACATTGTTTCTCTCAGCTGTTCATCAGGACAAGGTGCATCGTTCCATTGCAGTCTAGCATGTGATTCCTTTTACTCCGTGATGCTTCCCACGATATCATACATATCTATGATGTTGTCCATGACACTACACTGACGATACATCATGACGTCAGATTCCTCCTTCTATGATGTATTCCATGATACTACACTGACGATACATCATGACGTCAGATTCCTTCTTCTAGGATGTATTCCATGATACTACACTGACGATACATCATGACGTCAGATTCCTTCTTCTAGGATGTTTTCCATGATACTACACTGACGATACATCATGACGTCAGATTCCTCCTTCTATGATGCTTTCCATGATACTACACTGACGATACATCATGACGTCAGATTCCGCTTCTATGATGTTTTCCATGATACACATGACGATACATCATGACGTCAGATTTCTCCTTCTATGATTTCCATGTACTACACTGACGATACATCATGACATCAGATTCCTTCTTCTATTATGTTCGTCCTTCTATGATGTTTTCCATGATACTACACTGACGATACATCATGACGTCAGATTCCTTCTTCTATGATGTTGTCCATGATACTTTTACATTGACAATACATCATGACATCAGATTCCTTCTTCTATGATGTTTTCCATGATACTTTTACATTGACAATACATCATGACATCAGATTCCTTCTTCTATGATGTTGTCCATGATACTTTTACATTGACAATACATCATGACATCAGATTCCTTCTTCTATGATGTTTTCCATGATACTTTACATTGACAATACATCATGACATCAGATTCCTTCTTCTATGGTGTTTTCCATAATACTACACTGACAATACATCATGACGTCAGATTCCTTCTTTTATGATGTTTTCCATGAACCGCACTGACAAGACATGACATCAGATTCCATCTTCTTTGACTATTTTCTGTAATGCCACACACACCATACATCATGACATCAGATTCCTTCTTCCGTGACTGTTTTCCAATAAACTAAACGATACGTCATGAAATCTGACCCCCTTCTACTGTGACAATGTTCCAGCAATGCTACTAACGTTGACAACACGTACAGCATCTGATTGCTTCTTCCACAATCATTTCCAGTCATCAAGCTACATAAACAACACATCGGGAAATGACGACACACGTTGAGCAGACCAAAATGCAATCCCGATGATTCAGGTCTGCTTCCCACATCAGGAAGACAGTTGAGACAATGGAAGGAGATTGGACTCCTAAGCCCACTGTGACAAATGGGACAATTTCAAACCAATGGGATTATGAGATTTCTTTCTCTTGAGTTGTCCATTTCTGGCAGTTTTCCTAGTTTTTTTTCTCTCAGACAAGTGCTAGAATTCGCCCTCAACCATTTTCCTTTCCTCTCTCTCTCTCTCTCCTCTCTCTCTCTCTCTCTCTCTCTCTCTCTCTCTCTCTCTCTCTCTGAGAGAGTAAATCTGTGTGTGTGTGTGTGTGTGTGTGTGTGTGTGTGTGTGTGTGTGTGTGAGTAAATCAGTGTGTGTGTGTGTGTGTGTGTGTGTGTGTGTGTGTGTGTGTGTGTGTGTGTGTGTGTGTGTGTGTGTGGTTTTGTTTTATTTGTTTTTGTTTGTTTTTTCTGCCTACTTTGCGGTTGTTGTTGTTCCTGTTGTTGTTGTTGTTGTTGTTTGTGTTGTTGATGTTGCTTTTGTTTTTGTTCTTTGCATACCTTGTCTCTATTTTTTCTCTTTCTTTCCTTTTTTTTCGGCTAACTTACGAACAGAGACAGTCAGACAGAACAGGCAGGCAGACAGACAGACAGACAGAGACAGACAGAGAGAGAGAGAGAGATTAAATGCACAGACAGCCCGACAGCCCGACAGACAAACAGACAGACAGACAGACAGAGCCACAAAGAGTGTGAGCGTAACAAGTCAAGAACAGATAGACCGCTTTACCCCGTCGAAACAGACTTCACAAAAATCAATAGGCTGAAAACTAGGGCAAGTGCGTGAGACAAATACAACGTCATGTGCGTTTTGTAACGATGCAAAGAATTGGCTTCTACGTTTGTTTTGTGCAGCTCAATACACGTACAAAGGATTGGAAATAAATTGAACAGGCTGATTATTTTAAGTGAACCTGCGTTTAAAACCATTGGAAATAAATGAACAGTTTGATTTTTTTTTAATGAAAATGCATTCAACATCAAACTGTCGCATAAGACTTTTGTTTGTGTGGTGGTCGTAACAAATTAAAAACCTATATCATCGACTTGATCATAATATTTGCAAGTGACATATTCACGGATGCAAAACAACAACAACAACAACAACAACAACAACAACAACAAACAAACAAACAAACGAACAAACAAACAAACAAAACAAAAAAATCGTGCATCAGATTTATCTTTTCCTTTTTTAACACCAGTTTGGACTCATTATTTACGATGGAGCTGCACAATAGTACAATGACAATTAACAGATATATGTACATAATGTTACAATGACAGTGACAGTTAGTAGATAAATCGACATAATGTTACAACGACGATTAGTAGATATAGTCACAGTATCAAAGCTGAACGGAATCGTTGTATACGAATGGTCTTCACCAGAGATTATTAGATTTTTGTTTTCTTTTTTCTTTCTCCTCAAACAGTTTTCCTTTGAGAATTCCAATACTAAAGCTACAGGCCTTGACTTAGGGAAAATATAAAGCAGCCATTATGCAACTGATCTGTTTACATCGCAGGTTGTACGACTTGAACGGCAGGTATACAAACATTGTAGATTACCACTATTAAAATACTTGTCAAGACACACAGAATGTATTTTATTCATGACCAAGATTGACATGGCAACAGAGAAATGTAGACAACGAGACGGCAGACACACCAACAACACAGGAACAGCATCCCCTGTGAACGACAACAAGGTAGACACACGAACACCTCAGGAACAGCATCCCCTGTGAACAACAAGGTAGACACACGAACAACACAGGAACAGCATCCCCTGTGAACGACAACAAGGTAGATACACGAACAACACAGGAACAGCATCCCCTGTAAACGACAACAAGGTAGACATACGAACAACATAGGAAGAAATGCACCTGTGAACAACAAAGTTAATAAACGAACGACACACGAACAGTGTAACCTATGAACAACAAGGTAGACACACGAACAACACAGGAACAAAATCACCTCTGAACAACAAAGTGAACGAACGAACAGTATCACTTGTGAACAACACGAACAAAGCACAAACAGTGTCTCCTGGAAACAAGGTAGATATTCGAACAACAAAGGAACAGTAATACCCGGGAACAACAAGGTAGACACACGAACACCACAGGAACATTCACAACAGAATACAGCAAACTCATGCCTCTGAACACATGATAGACGCAGGAACAGTATCACTGGACAACAACAAAAATAGACACACGACCATCACAGGAACAGTGCCACCTGCGAACGACACTTGTGAATAAAGAAGATACACGAACAAGACAGGAACAGTGACACCTGTCAATAAAGAAGATACACGAACAACACAGGAACAGTGACACCTGTGAACGACACTTGTCAATAAAGAAGACACACGAACAACACAGGAACAGTGACACCTGTGAATAAAGAAGATACACGAACAACACAGGAACAGTGACACCTGTCAATAAAGAAGATACACGAACAAGACAGGAACAGTGACACCTGTCAATAAAGAAGATACACGAACAACACAGGAACACTATCACCTGTGAATAATGGCGACACACGAACAACACAGGAACAATATCACGAGTGAATAAAGAAGACACACGAACAACACAGGAACAATATCACCTGTGAATAAAGAAGACACACGAACAACACAGGAACAATATCACCTGTGAATAAAGGAGGCACACGAACAACACAGGAACAATATCACCTGTGAATAATGGCGACACACGAACAACACAGGAACAATATCACGGTGAATAAAGAAGACACACGAACAACACAGGAACAATATCACCTGTGAATAAAGGAGGCACACGAACAACACAGGAACAATATCACCTGTGAATAAAGGAGACACACGAACAACACAGGAACAATATCACCTGTGAATAAAGAAGACACACGAACAACACAGGAACAATATCACCTGTGAATAAAGGAGACACACGAACAACACAGGAACAATATCACCTGTGAATAAAGGAGACACACGAACAACACAGGAACAATATCACCTGTGAATAAAGGAGGCACACGAACAACACAGGAACAATATCACCTGTGAATAAAGGAGACACACGAACAACACAGGAACAATATCACCTGTGAATAATGAGAAGACAACACCGAACAACCAACAAGGAACAATATCACCTGTGAATAAAGGAGACACACGAACAACACAGGAACAATATCACCTGTGAATAAATGGAGACACACAACGGAACATACACCGATAATGGAACCAAAATCACCATATCACCTGAATAAAGGAAACACACGAAACAACACAGAACAATATCACCTGAAATACAGGAAGCACACAAACAATACAGGAACAATATCACCTGTGAATAAAGGAGACACACGAACAAACACAGGAGCAGGATCACCTGTGACCAACAAAGTTGGCAAACCAACGACATATGAGCAGTATTATCTTGTGAACAACAAAGCAGACACGCGAACAACACAGCAATAGTATCATCTGTGAACGAAAAGATAGACACGAACAACACATAAACAGTGTCATCCGTGAACAATAAGACAGACATACGAACAACTCATGAACAGTATCATCTGTGAACAACAAGACAGACATACGAACAACACAGGAACAATATTATCTGTGAACAACAAGATAGACATCCGAACAACACAGGAACTGTGTCACTTGTGAACAACAAGGTAGAAATATGAACAACACACGCACAGTATCACTCGTGAACGACAACAAGGTAGACACATTATCAACACAGGAACAACATCACTTGAGAACAACAAGGTAGACACACAAGCAAGACATGAACAGTATGACCTGTAAACGACAGCAAAGTAGACATGCGAACGATACAGGAACAGTATCATCCGTGAAGAACAAAGTAGACATGCGAACGATACAGGAACAGTATCATCCATGAAGAACAACGTAGACATACGAACGATACAGGAACAGCATCATCCGTGAAGAACAAAGTAGACATACGAACGATACAGGAACAGCATCATCCGTGAAGAACGAAGTAGACATACGAACGATACAGGAACAGTATCATCCGTGAAGAACGAAGTAGACATACGAACGATACAGGAACAGCATCATCCGTGAAGAACGAAGTAGACATACGAACGATACAGGAACAGTATCATCCATGAAGAACAAAGAAGACATACGAACGATACAGGAACGGTATCACACGAGCCAAAAAGGAACAGTATGACATGATTCCAGCGAGCTGCTGACCATCCCATAATAGTCCTGACCCATGAGTCCTGCCTTGTCCAGCACCATGGTCACTCCTCCCGTTTCTTCTTTTTTTTTCCCCCACCATTCCTTTGTCTGTCCCCTGACTCTCAGATAGCCAATGGCCGGCAGGTCCTTAGATGACCTTGGTCTCTTTCATGAGGGACCACGGGGGGGGGGGGGGGGGAGGAGGGAAGGAGGGGGGGGGGGCCAAGGAAGAGAATGACAGAAAGAGTGAGAAAGGAAACAGAAAACAGATCAATGAATCATGGTGCTGCATTATCAGTCATGAGAGGGAGAGAAGAAGAACCAGGCAATAGGGGGCTGCCTGTTGTAAGGAATTACAAAGAAAAAAACAAAGACTGCAGGAGCTAACCAGCTTCACAGTCTGAAAAATCTGATTCCATGATAAAAGAGTGCAAAGGGCCTGGTCAAGCAACACACACACACACACACACACACACACACACACACACACACACACACACACACACACACACACACACACACACAGAACCGGATTCCATGCCAGAGGAAGGGCTACAGCATGGGTCTGTAGTTCCCAGTAGAGCGGCTATCCAATGTCCATGGCAACCACTGATGAAGTGGTCAGCGGGTGGTCATCGCTAGGAGGTAATGCAGCTAGCAGCTGCGACACTGGAGTTTACTCCCTTAGTTCATAGATTGGCTACAGGTAGTCTAAGGCTCTTGCCTGCATGTGTGGAGATTCTCTCTCTCTGTCTGTCTCTCTGTCTGTCTGTCTGTCTGTCTCTCTCTCTCTCTCTCTCTCTCTCTCTCTCTCTCTCTCTCTCTCTCTCTCTCTCTTGCCACTCCCCCACCACTTTCTCATTCTCTCACCGTCTCTCTCCCTCTCTTGCTGCTATCATCTCTTTCTCTCTCTCTCTCTCTCTCTCTCTCTCTCTCTGTCTCTGTCTCTGTCTCTCTCTCTGTCTCTCTGTCTCTGTCTCTGTCTGTCTCTCTCTCTCTCTCTCTCTCTCTCTCTGTTTTCCCCTTCCTCCCCGTACCCAGCTCTATGGAGTATTAGAGTGATTATTAGAGTGATGCCCCCTGACAGAGGCAGTAAAAGGCTCAGTCAGTTCTAGCAGAGCTTCAACCACTGTCACACACACCTCAACCCCTCCCCCTTCCCTTTTTTTTAATACTCGTGTTGTTCACCACACGTCCCTTTCTTCTGCTCGAGTGGAGCTGTAGGAAAATGTGAATGTCATGTGTTCCCATTGTCCTCTCCACAGCTTTTAGCCATGGTGGACTGGCTATGATCCGGTGGGATAAGTAACAACACATGTTACTTCTCTGTCTGTCTGTCTGCCTCTCTCTCTCTCTATCTCTCTCTCTCTCTCTCTCTCTCTCTGTCTCTCTCTGTCTCTGTCTCTGTCTCTGTCTCTCTCTCTCTCTCTCTCTCTGCCACCCCCCCCCCCCCACCACTTTCTCATTGTCTCACCCTCTCTCTCCAACTCTTGCTGCTATCATCTCTTTCTCTCTCTGTCTCTGTCTGTTTCCCTCTCTCTTTCTCTCTGTGTCTTTCCCTCTCTCTCTCTCTCTCTCTCTCTCTCTCTCTCTCTCTCTCTCTTTCTGTCTGTCTCTCTTTCTTTCTCTCTCCGTCTCTGTCTCTCTCTCTTTCTCTCTGTGTCTTCCCCCCCTCTCTCTCTCTCTCTCTCTCTCTTTCTGTCTGTCTGTCTGTCTCTCTCTCTCTTTCTGTCTGTCTCTCTCTCTCTCTTTCTGTCTGTCTCTCTCTTTCTCTCTCTGTCTCTGTCTCTCTCTCTTTCTCTCTCTGTCTTTCTCTCTCTCTCTCGCCTTCTTTAAGCCTGCCTTAAACTGTCCAAACAGGGGAGACGATCAGGAGGGGTTGTTTGTTTGTTAAAGAGTACATTTGCCCCATTTATACAAATAATTAATGTGAAATTTGTAAACGCTTGTGTGTTTTTGATTTAGGGATTTACTTTGTTACATATCGTCTCACCAGTTGTCTCTTCCCCGATGAGGCCAATCCTATAATGAAAAGAAATCATGCATGAACCCCTCATATTCCACATTCCCCACGTGCAACAGTCTTACACATACGAAAACGAAATAGTGCAAGAAAGTACGGAGGAGTGGAGAACGAAAAGGCATATTTACCTTGGGGTCACTTTCTTTATGAAAGAAACGTCACCAAGACTGTGTTGTATGTGTGCGTGCGTGTATATGTGTGTGTACCTGTAGGTGTGTGTGTGTTACAGTGCATGTGCGCGCACGCAAAATGCACAAACACGTGCATGTTTTTTGTAACTGAGTGTATGTCTCTCTCTCCCTCTCCCTCCCCCCCCCCCCCCCCCCCCCCCCATCCCTCCCTCTTCGTGCGCGCGTGCGCGTGCGTGCGTGCGTGTGTAAGAGTGAATGCATGCATGAAATCTCTTTATATTTTCCTCAGTTGCAACTGATTTTCGAATATGACTGAAATTGGCAGCCTAGATTCCGTTTTTTTTATAAATACTTATACACATCTTTGCTGTAATCACAACATGGTTTATTTTCAGTAGTATATGTCTGTCAAGATTTTCTTGTCTAAGAATTCCAAAGAGCACAGTTTCTTCAGAAAACACAATTCTTGTGTTGTATACAGCTAATATGTATTGACTGACAAATTTCCAAAACGAATTAACCTTATGACAGTGAAAAAAGAAATGTTCAATGTAATCAATTTCATCAATGCAATATGAACAATTTCGATTATCCCTAACTTTCATTTTGCATAGCATTATATTAGTCGGGTATATATTTTGTAAAATTTTCCATTGTAAAACTCTCAATCTGGTTTCTTTTGTGCACAAGCGGGGTATCTTCCATACATTTTCATTTAACTCCAGTCCATATTTATTAGACCAAAAACGGGCTGCACATGGTTCCGTGTAACTGAGGGAACACAAAGTCACACGGAAATCCTTGCAAGATATATGCTTTTTGTTACAGAAAAGAGGTGGTTCTGAAAAATCTATATCATATCTATCTTGTTCACTAACCCTAGTATTAAAACTATGTGTGGCCGCTGACACTACATTATACTCTAAGATCCTTGCAGGGGAGGTTCCTATCTTGTTAATCACGTCCTGGTATGAAAGCATTCTATTTGTACCATACATGTCACTAACATTTAGTATTTTGCCCTTTATCCAGTCAGGGAAGAAAAGGACATTTCCTCGATATTTTATGTATTGGTTATTCCACAGTAAAGAGGGAAAGGGTGAGACATCTTCATGTTTATTAAGATCTAGCCATGTTTTCAGAGTAATTTTCCAAAAATGTGAATGTATCTTGTCTAAACCTTTGAAAAGTGCGCTTTTAGTATTTGCATAAAAACACGTGACATTCTCACCAAAGGGTAGAAATATTTTTCTCGGAATTATAGTCCACCTTTCATTGTTTGTGGCCTTACAAATTTCTACAACCCATGACAGGAGAAAAGCAGATTGCATCTGTCTTAAATTTATCATTTTCAATCCTCCTTTTTCATATTCACTGCACATTACGCTTCTTTTAACTTTTTCAAATGCCTTTCGATTACAATGTTTTTTACGCCAGAGAAATCTAAAAAGCATGCGATTTATATCTGATAAGATCTTATCAGGAATAACAAATGTTTGCATAACATAGACCATTTGTGAAATAAGAAATGTTTTAATAATATGTATTTTACCCATTATACTAAGGGGGGATTTCAACTGCGTATTAGATAACGATTCAGATATCATCTCTGGAGAAAAACATGCAGAGGGCACAGTAAAGAAATTCAATGATTTAATAAGAAACCATAACCTGTATGATACCTGGAGACTGTTTCATCCAGATGACAAGGAATTTACATGGCATAAAACTTCTCCTTTTATTGCACGTCGATTGGATTATTTTATATCAAATGATAATTTGTTTGACAAAACAATAGACTGTAATATTCATTCTATCCCATTCACAGATCACAGAGGTTGCTCCATCAAATTGAAATTCTCAAGCTTTGAGAGGGGACCTGGGCTGTGGAAGTTCAACAACTCATTGTTGAATGACTTAAACTATGTCACACAGATGAATAGTTTGATAGATGATTATGTATCTCATATGGACGAAAACGTCGATTTTCAAATGGAATGGGAAGTCCTAAAAATGAAGATTAAGAGTTTTACAATAATTTATGCTAAAGGTAAGAGCATCGACAGAAGGAATAAGTTAGTAGAAAATACAATATAAGTTAAATGACATAGATATTAAGATTGCAAAAAACCCTAATAATATTCATTATCAAAATCAGCGACAGCACTTAATGCAAGAATTAGAATTATTGGAAACTTATAAAGCACGTGCAGCACAGGTAAGATCTAGAATGAAATGGATTGAAGAGGGTGAAAAGAACACAAAATATTTTCTAAACTTGGAAAAATCAAGAGCAAATTCAAAGATAATAGAAGAACTTCGTGATGAAAATGGTAGATCAATTACACAACAGTCTGAAATAATGAAAATGCAGCGAGACTATTATTCGAAGTTGTACAAGAAAAAGGTAAGAGCAGGAAACATGGAACAAATGGTAGATAACTTTATATCTGATACCTCAGTACCACAGCTTTCTGACTCTCAGAAGGATAGTTGTGAAGGCAATTTGACAGAGAATGAACTGCTAATGGCTCTTAAAGCCCTCAAAAATGGTTCTTCGCCAGGAAGTGATGGGCTTACAACAGAATTTTTAAAAGTATTTTGGTGTCATATAAAAAGTTTGTTAACATCATCACTTAACTCTGCATTTGAAAAAGGGACGCTTTCTCCTTCTCAGAGAAAAGCAGTCATTACACTAATTCACAAAGGCAAAGATCTACCTAGAAATGTTTTAAAAAACTGGAGACCAATTTCGTTAACGAATAGCGATTACAAGCTTTTGTCTAAATGTTTGGCAAATCGTTTATGTCAAGTAATTAGAGATTTAGTAAGTGAAGATCAGGTTGGGTATATAAAAGGACGTCGAGCAGCTACGCTATTGAGACTAATTGATGATGTCATTGATCATCTAAAAGTAGAAAATATTCCTGGTTTGCTTTTAAGTATTGATTATACACAAGCTTTTGATAGTATATCTAAAGACTTCATGGTAACAGCTCTCAAAAAGTATGGGTTTGGTGAAGAATTCATTAGATGGTTTCAAGTATTAATCACTGATACTCGTAGTTGTGTTTTGTATAGTGGCTGGATATCCGAGTATTTTGCGGTTGAAACAGGAATCCGACAAGGATGTCCTTTTTCTCCCTTAGTATTGTGTTGGCTATAGAATTGTTAGCAATAAAGATAAGAGACTGTAGAAACATTAGAGGAATTGATTTAGGGGGTTCAAGAGATACGCTTGTTAATGTAATCAAAATTGCGCTTTATGCAGATGATGTTACTTTATTTTTGACAGATCAGCATGACATGATGCAAGCATTAGATATACTCAATGATTTTTCTTTGTTTTTCTGGTTTGGTTATAAATAAAAATAAATCAGCAGCTATGTGGCTAGGTAGTAGAAAACATAGTGCAGACAGTTTTTATGGCTTTACGTGGAAAAATAAACTAAAGATTCTGGGTATTTATTATGAGAATGATAAACCAGCATCTTTAGTTGAGGACAATTGGTTGCAAAGAATAGAAACTATTCAGAGAATTATTCACGCCTGGGAAAAAAGGAAAAGCATTATTAAACATGTGCACTGCTTTGAGTTTGAATATTTTAAACGGAGTGTGTAATGGTGACCTTGAAGGTCACTACACATACATTTCTGAAACAGGTAGTAGTGTGACTGATTATTTTATTTTGTCGAATGATCTGTTCTCTGTCGTATGTGATTCCTGTGAACTTTGTGTTGCTGAACGTATTGACTCTGACCACATGCCTGTTGTATTTTCTGTTGTTTTTCCTAACGTAAATATGGTTGAAGATAACACTGTTAACAATCAGGTCATTGAAAAGTTTGTGTGGAACAGTGATAATAGCCAATTATTTCAAGATAATTTGTTGTCAGAAACTGCTGGTATAAGATTTAACATAGCTATGACTTTGATTGATGTTGACATAAACAGAGCGCTGGATGAGTTTAATGAATGTATGAGAGGATGTGCGGAATGTATGAAAAAACATATTTATGTTAATAAAACTGATAAAAAGGATGACTGGTTCGACCAGGAATGTAAAGCAAGTAAAAGAAATGTTCGAAAATTGCTACGTCATTATAACAGACGTCCATCAGACAATACAGCCTGCTCCGAATATACAATAGCAAGACGTGAATATAAAAACTTGTTGAAAAGAAAAGAAAAGCTCTTTAATAAGGTGCTGTTGGATAGACTTGAGAGTTCCATACGTAATCAAAGAGAGTTCTGGGATAATGTACATAAACTGTCCTTTAAAAGAAAACAACCAAGAAATAGCATTAATGTTGAGACCTGGTTTAATCATTTTAAATCATTATTAGAAAAAGAAACATTGGATTGTAATACGAACGAAAGCTTAGGCGAGCATGATGATGTTGATGGTTTCATGAATCGTCCAATTTCGGTGGAAGAAGTGTTATACGCTTTCAGAAAGTTGAAAAATCGCAAAGCAGCTGGACCTGATGGTATTATTAGTGAATTATACAAGAATTCTTGTGATTACGTGCTCCAGTTCTTCTTAAAATTATTTAACACACTGTTTGATAAGGGTATCTTTCCTCGAGATTGGAGTGAATCTATAGTTTTACCATTGTTTAAGAAAGGTGATGTGAATAATCCCAACAATTACAGAGGTATATCCCTTAGTGATATTAGTAGTAAATTATATAGTACAATTATTAATGTTAGATTGCAGGAATGGGTAACTGAACATAATATCACAGGTGAGCATCAAGCTGGTTTTAAAAAGGGATATTCAACTATAGATCACATGTTTACTTTGTTAGCCTTGATACAAAAACAATTTTCATTTAATCGTAAACTGTATGTAGCATTCATAGATTTTGAGAAGGCATTTGATTCTATAAATAGAAATTTGCTTTGGCCAATCTTGATAAAAAATGGTGTAAGAGGTAAATTGTACAAGTGTATTAGAAGCATGTATGATAACGTTAAATGTAGGGTTAGGTGTGGCTCTCAACTGACTGAATATATTAACTGTACTGCTGGTGTGAAGCAGGGTGATGTGTGCAGCCCCATATTATTTTCATTGTTTATAAATGAACTGGCCCTAGAAGTATTGAATAATGGTAGGCATGGTGCCATGTTTTCTTATGATGCATTTGAGTTGTTTATTCTTTTACTGGCAGATGATATTGTTCTATTGTCTGAAACCATCATTGGCCTTCAGACCCAGCTTAATAACTTAAGAAATTCAGCACTGGCACTTCAGCTGAACGTTAATATGGAAAAAAGTAACATCATAGTGTTTCGGAAAGGTGGTTTTTTGGGTGCGAGAGAAAAATGGACTTATAATGGTGTTTTAATGCCGGTAGTAAACGTGTATAAATACTTAGGGATTTTGTTTTCCACTCGTTTA
>CM065728.1:72030439-72032939 GCA_033310375.1 Conus canariensis | reverse complement strand
TATGCCACATGTAGAGACGCCTATGGAGCAAAACTACCCAAAGAGAAAACACCTCCAAAGAAATCCAGACGCCAAGAAAAGATGGACAAGATCAGGGTCCAAAAGAAAAACCTCAAGATGCAAATGAAGACCGCACTGCCAGCTGAAAAACAAGGCTTGGAAAAAACTGTGGAAAGACCTGAAAGAAAAACACAGTGCCCTCAGCAAAGCGGAATCTGCGAGGAAGAGGAAGAGCAAAAAGAAGAAGACACAAGAGCGCTTCTTCAGAGACCCCTTCCAGTTTGCCAGAACACTGTTTGAGCAGCCAAAATCTGGGACCCTAAGTGTGGACAAAGGAGTTCTTGAGCAGCATCTGAGGAAAACATACTCTGACCCACAAAGCAAAGCACCACTCGACATTCAAGGTCTGGTGTGGCCAACCAACCCTGAGGAACAGTTCAATGGCAAGCCTCCAACGTTGGCGGAAATCAAGAAGGTGGTCGACAAAGCCAGAGCCAAATCATCACCAGGGCCAAACGGAATACCTTACCAGCTTTACAAGAAATGTCCCAAGGTGCTGGAGTGGCTCCACAGGCTGCTGTGATCGGCTTGGAGAAACCAGAAGATCAGCGGCCAGTGGATGACGGCAGATGGTGTGTACATCCCCAAAGAGCAAAACTCAAGTGACATTAGCCAGTTCAGGCCAATATCACTACTGAACGTCGAAGGGAAAATCTTCTTCTCTGTCATGGCAGCAAGGCTGACCAAGTACCTGATGGAAAACAAGTACTTGGATGTGTCAGTCCAGAAAGGTGGCATCCCAGGCGTGGCGGGCTGTGTAGAACACGCCACAATGATCTGGGACGCAATCCAAAAAGCAAAAACAGAAAAGAGAGACCTGGACGTAGTGTGGCTTGATCTGGCAAACGCATATGGATCTGTGCCCCATGAGATGATACAGTTGGCTCTTGAGATGTACCATGTGCCAAAGAACATCCGCGACATGCTCAAGAAGTACTTCAATGGCTTCTCAATGCGGTTCTCTACCAAGGAGTACACAACAGACTGGATCAACTTGGAAGTGGGTATTGCAATGGGCTGTGCAATTTCCCCAATACTGTTCGTGCTGGCAATGGAACTCATCTTGAAAGCAGCAACAAACAACGCGAGACAAACAGACCTTGGCGATGGATACAAGATGCCTCCTCTCAAGGCCTTCATGGATGACACTACAGTGATTTCATCCAGAGAAGACGAGACACGTCATGTGCTGGAGAGGCTGGACGACATAGTTGCCTCATCCAGAATGAAGTTCAAGCCAAAGAAATCACGGAGTCTCTCACTGAGGAAAGGAAAAGTGGCCGGATCTGTGGTCTTCAGTGTTGCCAACCAGGCCATTCCAACAGTCACAGAAGAACCAGTCAAGAGCCTTGGAAGATGGTATGATGATACGCTGAAAGACACACAAAGAGCAAAAGAAACCAAGCAGATGGCGGAGGAAGGCTTGGAGACCATTGACCAGTGTGGGCTCCCTGGCAAATACAAGGTCTGGTGTCTGCAGTTCATGCTGATACCAAAGCTGCTATGGCCTCTGATGATATACGACATCTGCACCAGCATAGTGGAGGCAATGGAAGCCAAAATCAACAAGTTCACAAGGAAATGGCTTGGTGTCCCACCCTGTCTGACTGACATAGCGCTGTACTGTCGCCAAGCAAAGCTGAAACTACCCCTGAAATCCATCCTGGAGGAATACAAAGCAGGGAAGATCAGACTTCAAAGCATGCTGGAGGACTCAGGAGACAAGGTGGTAGAAGCAATTAAGCCCCAGCTGAAGACAGGCAGAAAATGGAAAGTTCAAGAGGCGATGGATTCTGCAAAAGAAAGTCTCAAGATCAGAGAAATAACAGGACACACACAGACCAACAGACAGGGACTGGGGGTGACCAAAACTGAATGGTGGTCAAAGGCCAAAGGAAAAGCCAAAAGAGACATGATGATTCAGGAGATGAGAAAAGAAGAAGACCAAAAAAGACTCCAAAAAGCAGTCCAGCAGAGCCAGCAAGGGCAATGGACAACGTGGGAGAATGCACTCCAAAGAAGTCTCACTTGGAATGACATTTGGCACATGGCCCCTCTCAGGATCAGCTTCATTCTCAGATCTGCATATGACCTTCTGCCCTCAAATGCAAACCTGGTGAAGTGGGGGAAAACAGACGATCCTGCATGCCCCCTCTGCCATGAAAAACAAACAGTGGAGCATGTCCTAAGCTCATGTAAAGTAGCCCTGGCTCAAGGAAGGTACACATGGAGGCACAACCAAGTGCTCAAAGAAATTGTACAAGTAGTCTGGGCTAGTACCAACACCACAAAAGGGAAAATCAGGACTCCAAAAGCACCCGCAACATTCTTCACGGCAGGAGGCAGCAAATCATGGCCAAGAACAACAGTGCCACTCGAAACATGCAGGCAGAGTCTGCTGGACGGGGCAGATGACTGGGAGTGCACTGCAGACCTCCCA
>CM065728.1:72023260-72025760 GCA_033310375.1 Conus canariensis | reverse complement strand
ACTAACTCTGATTCCTCACAGGATCCGCCATGACAGCAGTTCACTGCTGACTGCCTCTGTCCCTACTGGTCTGCCTCCTCCTTCTTCTTCTGTCATAAGACATACATTCGCCATCATCATTTCGGTGGTCTGATGTGAGGAAGGAAGAAGTGGCTGCCTAGATGGTCAGCTCTAGTGGTCAAGGGAGAGGAGGGTGTGGAGGCACTGGTTTGGGGGTTGGAAGGGGGGGGAGCTTGAGTTGGGGCAGGGGAGAGGGGGGTGGGGTGGCGGATAGGTCAGATCCAAAGTTTGAATCTTGTGGGATAACTCAGGTGGAAGATATTTCCTGTCACATACAATACTCTGGAACTATGCTCTGTATCAAACACTGAAACATTAAAGTTCACATGAGAAGGTTCATCGGTAAATAAATATGCAGATTCGCATGGTGAATGAGAGTTGATGAAGTAACAACAAAAACGTGGGGAAAATAGGAGGAAGGGGGACCCGTTAGAAAAGGGGGGAAACAGGAAAACAAAGAAAAAAAAGGGGGGGGGGGTTACTGTGCAACCAAAATCGAGGTTTGAGGGCAAAAAAATGCTCTAGAACATTGAACAGTGCCAAGGACATCCACGCTGTTGGTTCGGATGAGGAATTTGCACAAGCCCTCGATGCCAGGCGCCTGAAACTCAACCTGCCACGAGCAAACGAAACTGAAGATTGGGAGAAACTGGATGCAAAAATCGTCCAAAGACTCGATGCACTGATAGGGAAAAGCACCCTGGAACACAAACTAGCCACATATGGGGACATTGTGTATGCCACATGTAGAGACGCCTATGGAGCAAAACTACCCAAAGAGAAAACACCTCCAAAGAAATCCAGACGCCAAGAAAAGATGGACAAGATCAGGGTCCAAAAGAAAAACCTCAAGATGCAAATGAAGACCGCACTGCCAGCTGAAAAACAAGGCTTGGAAAAACTGTGGAAAGACCTGAAAGAAAACACAGTGCCCTCAGCAAAGCGGAATCTGCGAGGAAGAGGAAGAGCAAAAAGAAGAAGACACAAGAGCGCTTCTTCAGAGACCCCTTCCAGTTTGCCAGAACACTGTTTGAGCAGCCAAAATCTGGGACCCTAAGTGTGGACAAAGGAGTTCTTGAGCAGCATCTGAGGAAAACATACTCTGACCCACAAAGCAAAGCACCACTCGACATTCAAGGTCTGGTGTGGCCAACCAACCCTGAGGAACAGTTCAATGGCAAGCCTCCAACGTTGGCGGAAATCAAGAAGGTGGTCGACAAAGCCAGAGCCAAATCATCACCAGGGCCAAACGGAATACCTTACCAGCTTTACAAGAAATGTCCCAAGGTGCTGGAGTGGCTCCACAGGCTGCTGTGATCGGCTTGGAGAAACCAGAAGATCAGCGGCCAGTGGATGACGGCAGATGGTGTGTACATCCCCAAAGAGCAAAACTCAAGTGACATTAGCCAGTTCAGGCCAATATCACTACTGAACGTCGAAGGAAAATCTTCTTCTCTGTCATGGCAGCAAGGCTGACCAAGTACCTGATGGAAAACAAGTACTTGGATGTGTCAGTCCAGAAAGGTGGCATCCCAGGCGTGGCGGGCTGTGTAGAACACGCCACAATGATCTGGGACGCAATCCAAAAAGCAAAAACAGAAAAGAGAGACCTGGACGTAGTGTGGCTTGATCTGGCAAACGCATATGGATCTGTGCCCCATGAGATGATACAGTTGGCTCTTGAGATGTACCATGTGCCAAAGAACATCCGCGACATGCTCAAGAAGTACTTCAATGGCTTCTCAATGCGGTTCTCTACCAAGGAGTACACAACAGACTGGATCAACTTGGAAGTGGGTATTGCAATGGGCTGTGCAATTTCCCCAATACTGTTCGTGCTGGCAATGGAACTCATCTTGAAAGCAGCAACAAACAACGCGAGACAAACAGACCTTGGCGATGGATACAAGATGCCTCCTCTCAAGGCCTTCATGGATGACACTACAGTGATTTCATCCAGAGAAGACGAGACACGTCATGTGCTGGAGAGGCTGGACGACATAGTTGCCTCATCCAGAATGAAGTTCAAGCCAAAGAAATCACGGAGTCTCTCACTGAGGAAAGGAAAAGTGGCCGGATCTGTGGTCTTCAGTGTTGCCAACCAGGCCATTCCAACAGTCACAGAAGAACCAGTCAAGAGCCTTGGAAGATGGTATGATGATACGCTGAAAGACACACAAAGAGCAAAAGAAACCAAGCAGATGGCGGAGGAAGGCTTGGAGACCATTGACCAGTGTGGGCTCCCTGGCAAATACAAGGTCTGGTGTCTGCAGTTCATGCTGATACCAAAGCTGCTATGGCCTCTGATGATATACGACATCTGCACCAGCATAGTGGAGGCAATGGAAGCCAAAATCAACAAGTTCACAAGGAAATGGCTTGGTGTCCCACCCTGTCTGACTGACATAGCGCTGTACTGTCGCCAAGCAAAGCTGAAACT
>CM065728.1:72003260-72018260 GCA_033310375.1 Conus canariensis | reverse complement strand
GAGGAGGCAGAAGGAGAGGAAGACAGAGAAAGAGATGGGAGGACAACATCAGTGCATCACCAACTTTCGGAAGAGAAAGGCCATTTGGGCCATTGGTATGGATGACACGTTACACATAGCATGCACCCTGCGTGAGAAATGGAAAGAATGAAGGAAGTAAGGAAATGGAGTGAACGATACGCCAGCTGGCAGCTCTTCAGTCGGCACTATCCAGGTTGGCAGCCCGGTGTGTAAACGTGTGTAGAATGCAAAGCGTTTAGAGCTTGGTCTCTAGCCGAGGGTAAGCGCGATATAAGTAATGATGATAATAATAACAATAATAATAATGATAACCCAGGTGACGAATGGTCCATTTTTTTCATTTTCAAGGAAGAAAAGAATTTCAAATGGATATTCCTGTAAATACAAAGCTGGCTTTGAACATGTCTTTCCGGGTATGTTGAAGATCAATGGAATCGGAGCGATGTCGACATGAAGGTGGAGAAAGTGATTGCTTCAAGTTGACTGCGACGCAAGATCCTCGTGTGTTCTATGCATCAGAACAGCTTTGAGGAAGTCGACTTTCTTTGCCAGTGGCTGCAGGGCGTTGAACTTCTTCAATTTCTCTGAAGTTGGTTAAGGAGAATCCTGACAGAAAGATCGGAGTTACTGTTTCGTGTGTGAAATGTAAGTGTTTGTATGATGTACTTTTTGCAGCATCAAAAGGCAAGACAGAGTGTCCAACCTACAGGTCCAACAGAAGTGTGGTCTAGCCAGCACTGAGTGGATACTCATCAAAAGCCAGCTCCGATGGACAGGACACGTTGTCCGTATTGAGGACAGCAGAATTCCAAAGATGCTGCTCTATGGATAAATGGAGGAAGATCAACGCGGCCAAGGATGGCCTCTCAAGAGATACAAAGACACCTTGAAGACCAATCTTAGAAGTTACAACATCGAAACTGCTTCCTGAGAAGAAGTCGCCCTTGATAGAACACAGTGGAAGCAATGATGTACCCAGGGCACAAAGACGTCCAAGTGCAACAGAGCAGCTGCCATCCAGGAAAAGAGGAATCGGAGAAAACGGAGCCCATCCTTGCAGGACTCCATTCCATGCAGCGTTTTTGGACGACTTTGTGCCTCAGGAACTGGTCTTCATTCCCACATGAGGACCCACATCAGCAGATAATCTGCCAGCCTACTCATCCGTCGGACACGACGGGAGAATCCATCATCATTTTTTGCAGCATAATCCAAAACTGTGGGCGAATAACTGATGTGACAGAGACAGTGCTAGTGAGCTTGGGGGTAGGGGTGGGGGGGTGGGGGGGGGGGGCGAGTTTGAGCGTGGGTTTGTGTCTGTATAAGGCTTTAGTTGTTGGGGAGCGGGAAAAGGCTGCCTGCCTCTTTGTCATAGAAAGAAATCAATAGGAGACTGCCCCCCCCCCCCCCCCCAACATTCCCCCTCCGGAACAGTGTTGGTGCACTTGTACCGAACTGTAGCCTCCACAACCAGATGGAGAGTGACAGCTTTGGGTGTGTTTGTCTACAAATTCTAGTTATATGTTCAGGCTTTTTTCTGAATGAGAGGGGCAAAAGAGAGGGAGGGAGGGAGGGAGTGGGAGGCAGAGAGAGAGAAAGAAGGGTAGAGAGAGCGGGAGGGAGGGAGGGAAAGGAAGAGAGAGAGGGGGAATGGCGGGGAGGGACACAGAGAGAGAATGGAGAGGGGGATAAAGAAAGACAGAGAAAGAGAAAGTGAGAGAGACAGGCAGACAGACTGAGAGGGGATAGATAGATAGATAGATAGATAGATAGATAGATAGATAGAAGATAGATAGATAGATAGATAGATAGATAGATAGGGGAGAGAGAGAGACAGATAGATAGATAGATAGATAGATAGATAGATAGATAGATAGATAGATAGCTATGAGAGAGAGAGAGAGAGAGAGAGAGAGAGAGGGAGGGAGGGAGGGAGAGAGAGAGAGAGGAGAAAGCGAGAGAATATTACTACGCAACGTGTAAGAGCACGGAGTCTACCAAAAGCGGTGCAGTTCAAAAGAAAACCAACAGATTTTGCTGCCAGAACTAAATATAACACAATGATGTCAGTCGTAAAGCGAGGCAGCTACCTGGTCTCCATGGAAACCAATCTTGGCCTTTAAAGCGGCACATAAAACGCCAGTCGTTTATCAAAGTAGCGACCATTCCGCTAGTTCTCAGTTGATGATTTCATCTGTCCCTGACCAATAGAATTCCCCATGAACATGAAAAAGGGCTTACCAACGAATGTGTGTGTGTGTGTGTTGTGTGTGTGTGTGTGTGTGTGTGTGTGTGTGTGTGTGTGTGTGTGGTGTGTGTGTGTGTTGTGTGCTGTGTGCGTGTGTGGTGTGTGTGTGTGTGTGTGTGTGTGTGGTGTGTGTTGTGTGTGTGTGGGTGTGGTGCGCGCGCGCGGCGCCGGGGCCGGTTTGTGTGCGTATGTTAAAAGCATCATGTTCTATATTGTATTACAATAATTATGTGCATAATTCCCATTCACATTGCGAATGAGAAGATTCTATGAACGTCCAGAACTCGGGGAGAGAGAGAGAGAGAGAGAGAGAGAGAGAGAGAGAGAGAGAGAGAGAGAGAGGAGGAGAGAGAGCGAGAGAGAGAGACAGACAGACAGACAGACAGACAGACAGGCAGACAGACAGACAGACAGTCAGACAGACAGTCAGACAGAAGACAGACAGGCAGACAGACAGGCAGACAGACAGACAGACAGTCAGACAGACAGTCAGACAGAAGACAGACAGGCAGACAGACAGGCAGACAGACAGACAGACAGACAGAGAGCGAGAGAAATGTCAAGACAATAGAAGTAATCATCGACTGTTTAATTACTTTCCATCAATTCCATTTTAGGTGTTTCTTAGTTTCGAGGGATATTAAGCTAAATATGTACAGATTGTTGCGTGTTCTTGGAGGGCTACGCTTTTGTGTGCGTGTTTTTGGGGTGTGTGTGTGTGTGTGTGTGTGTGTGTGTGTGTGTGTGTGTGTGTGTGTGTGTGTGTGTGTGTGTGTGTGTGTGTGTGTGTGTGTCTGTGTCTGTGTGTGTGTGTGTGTGTGTGTGTGTTGTGTGTGTGTGTGTGTGTGTGTGTGTGTGTGTGTGTGTGTGTGTGTGTGTGTGTGTGTGTATGTGTGTGTGTGTGTGTGTGTGTGTGTATGCCCGATTCTCACAGTGACCCCAGTTTCGATTTGTTCTCTATGCTTTTGCCCTTGGCGAGTTCTTGCTATTATTTTTGCCAAAGTATTAAATTCAAACTGTATTGTGGCCTTTTATGTAAAAAAAAAAAAAAAAAAAAAAAAAAAAACAACTGACCAGTTTGAAATCGGTGTCATGGGTAATATCTTACTCCCATGGATGCAAAATTCGTAACGTTGAATGTATGCATGAAAGGATTACTTTTGAACGGCAGATACAGAATTGATTTTTGCTATGTGACATATTCTCTGAAGCACGTTTTCCATTGCCCATCTTGTATCGAACTGGAGAAGACAGGTGATTGCTGGTTCTTCTTTTTCATTGTCCTGAATGCTATTTATCTTGCCTGAAGAAGACCTAAGAGGTCGAATCGTGTTTTGTCTTGAAATTTGTTTTGTCCATATGAACCGGCGGAATTACTTAAAATAACTTTTTATTAAATACCTTTCCCAAAGTCGGTAACGTGATCAGACCGATATGTTATACCTTAATTTTCACTTCTGCCATTGAAGACTTTGTCTTCTTAAGCGATGACACTGCTTTTGGTTTAAATAAAATTCTTCAGATTTTACACTGCTTTTCCTTCACTTCTCGCTGGCCGGGATGGAAGACCTGTTGCAGTCTCGCATTTCCTCTGTCGGTATTGATGTTATGGCTAAATGTGTCAGTCACCCTCTTTTCAGCTCATTTCTGTTCCCCTTGGCAGATTTTTTTTTATATTCCCTTTTGCTGATGGAAATCTTTGAAACGCCCCCCCCCCCCCCCCCCCTCCTCCTTGATTTTGTATCTATGCACAATTATCATAACACGACATTTGAATGACAGCTTGTTTAAGACATCTTTAAAGGCAGTAAATGTGTATTTTGCAATATGAATAAGTACTCTAGAGCACCGTCTGTTCTTTTTCACACATTCCCTCGCGCGCGCGCGACCGCGCATGCACACACACACACACACACACACACACACACACACACACACACACACACACACAACCACACTCGCACACACACACGCACACACATACTACACAACACGCGCGCGCGCGCGCGCGCGTGCGTGTGTGCACGCACACACACACACACATACACACACGCACATGCGCTCGCGCACCGCATACATTGGCACACACGCATGGACCATGCCCACACAACCATACCCACACACACGCGTAACCCACCACGCACATATACAATGATAATAATGACACAGCCATTGTTAGGAAGGTACTCAAGGTCTGACCAGCGCGTTGGGCTGATGAGTAGGGCAGACATCTGCTAAGTCGTAGCCACAAGATCCTCTCCTTAAAGCCTTTCATCTTAGTCATTTATTCATTTATCCATCAGCTTTAAATCATGCGCAGTGTGGTCTCAAAAATAGTAGATGTGGTGTAGCACATATGGACAAGTCCGCACGCAGTGAAACCTCCTTGATGAAACTGACACTGACACCTTCACACCCCACACTCTTCCCCACTGCAATGTTTTCCCTCCAGGAGGTTGGCTGGCATACCTGCATGGTGCGGGCTGTCATGTTTTCCTTCCAGGAGGTTGGCTGGCATACCTGCATGGTGCCAGCTGTCATGTTTTCCTTCCAGGAGGTTGGCTGGCATACCTGCATGGTGCGGGCTGTCATGTTTTCCTTCCAGGAGGTTGGCTGGCATACCTGCATGGTGCCAGCTGTCATGTTTTCCTTCCAGGAGGTTGGCTGGCATACCTGCATGGTGCCAGCTGTCATGTTTTCCCTCCAGGAGGTTGGCTGGCATACCTGTATGGTGCGGGCTGTCATGTTTTCCCTCCAGGAGGTTGGCTGGCATACCTGTATGGTGCCAGCTGTCATGTTTTCCCTCCAGGAGGTTGGCTGGCATACCTGCATGGTGCCGGGCTGTCATGTTTTCCCTCCAGGAGGTTGGCGGGCATAGCCTGCATGGTGCGGGCTGTCATGTTTTCCTTCCAGGAGGTTGGCTGGCATACCTGCATGGTGCCAGCTGTCATGTTTTCCTCCAGGAGGTTGGCTGGCATACCTGCATGGTGCGGGCTGTCATGTTTTCCTTCCAGGAGGTTGGCGGGCATACCTGCATGGTGAGGGCTGTGAAGTTTTTCCCTCCAGGAGGTTGGCTGGCATACCTGCATGGTGCCAGCTGTCATGTTTTCCTTCCAGGATGTTGGCGGGCATACCTGCATGGTGCGGGCTGTCATGTTTCCCCTCCAGGAGGTTGGCTGGCATACCTGCATGGTGCCAGCTGTCATGTTTTCCTTCCAGGAGGTTGGCTGGCATACCTGTATGGTGCCAGCTGACATGATACTTGTCGACTGTTCGGGAGCTCTGTTGTCCATGCTCTAGAGCCATGTTCAAAATGTGATCGCAAACTCCCTAGACAGACTCTTGAACATCCTTTCGTTGGCTTCTTACAGCGTTCCTCAAAATTCCTTTCGGCCTCGGCTTCTGTGATCTGGACATGTGCCTTCCGTGTCATTCTGCAAGTGAGCATTGTGAGACTGAGAACAGGGCACTCCAGACTGAGCCATCACATATTCATAAAATTCCAAGTTCCAATTTCAAGTTGCCCTTGCGGTACAGCCCCAGTGACAGTGGAACACTTCCTGCAGGACTGTCCCACACATGAAAAGCTACGGGCCTGGACCTGGCCTGCCAACACGCCGATGAGGGAAAAGCTTTATGGATCACTGGAGGGACTCCGCCGGACAGCAGCCTTCGTCAGTGCCTCTGGGGTTCCTGTCTGAGTGAACGAAGAAGGAGAAGAATGTCATTCTGAATTAAACCTTGCTTAGTTAGACTTAGATGCTCCCGCTGCGCATGAGGCAGTCAAGGCGCTCCACTGTGCACGGTCCTCAGCCAGGACCAAACCTGGTCCGTAACTATGTCTGTTGGTCTTCCAGTGCCTTTCTTTTTCGTCCGTCGTGTTCACGAGGACCACTTCAGTCATTCTGGGGTTAAGGGGGAGGTGAGACGATTCGTAGGTACGCAGGTGGCTGATCAAGCCGATGCGTGCACGGAATGTGCGGTGACATCTTGAACAGGCAAAGTGGGAGACCTGCTCTTGATTACTGGCGCGGGCTTTCCTTGCCTGTCTCTTTTGTTGCGCTGCAGCTGTCCTCCTTTCTTCACATAAAATGGCACCTTTGTGGACAGGGTAGCGCCATCTGCCTCGATCCATAACAGTTAGTTCCCATGTGTCAGGGTTGATGTTAAACGCTTTCATGGATGTTTTGAGAGTGTCTTTGAAGTATTTCTTCTGACCTTCATAGGAACGCATTTCTTCTGCAGTTCACCATTAAAAAAAAAAATTTGTATAGCTGGTGGTCTGGCATGCGATCTACATGACTTGCCCATCGAAGTTTAAACAGCATCAGGATGGTGTGTATCCTAGAGAGGCCTGCTTGGTCGAGCACCTCTATATCTGGGATGCTGTCCTGCCATTTGATGCGTGGCAACCTTCTGAAGCAGGTCGTCAGGAAGTGATTCAGCTCCTTACGGTCATCCCATAGTTCGTCTGCTGTTTGTTCAGTGGACAGTGAGGGGCGTGTAGCTGCTGACTGCTCTTGGTTGACAGACCACTGGTTGGTCCACTCCGGAATCAGTCCTGGGCGAGTTGTCTTCAATATTTTGAAGCTGTTCACGCTTTTCTGTCTGTCACAGCAGCTGAGCTATTAATCTCTCTCTCTCTCTCTCTCTCTCTCTCTCTCTCTCTCTCTCTCTCACACACACACACACACACACACACACACACACACACACACACACACACACACACACACACACACACACACACACACACACACACACATACGCGAGAGAGAGAGAGAGAGAGAGAGAGAGAGAGAGAGAGAGGAGAGAGAAAGGAAACGGATAGACAGACAGACAGACGAACGGATGGACAGACGGACAGATAGGTAGAAACGGAAACAGAGACAGAGACAAACAGATACACAGCCATCCAGCCAGAGAGAGGAGAGAGAGAGAGAGAGAGAGAGAGAGAGAGAGAGAGAGAGAGAGAGAGAGCGCACCCTTTTAAAAGCCTTTTCAACTTCAAAAGAGCGGATAGAAAACTATGGCAGCGCTTTTACCCCTGGCCATCAAAGCAGACAGGATGGTGCGCTTTATGAGCCTCGCAGGGCAGTGGCACCAGCTTCTGCAACGCATTAGGATCGATCCTCCGCCGGAACGACGACCGTGAATCAACATTAGTGGGTGTTTAGAGACCAGACCTGGTCAGCGTGATGCACGGGCGGTGATGCAAAGAGACCCGGATGTTTCGGAACGTAATACAAGCATGACGTGGCTTTGTTGTTTTTGGGTGGTTGTTTTTTTCCCGCGTGACGGAGATGAAATGGAGTTCAGCCCCCAGTTCCAACTCTTCCTTCCTTCTCCTACATCAAAGCTGGCGGAAAGATGTATGGAGTGATGTATAGTGTTGTAGGGAAACGTGGCATGGAGTGACTGTATAGTGTTGTAGGGAAACGTAGCATGGAGTGATGTATAGTGTTGTAGGGAAACGTAGCATGGAGTGACTGTATAGTGTTGTAGGGAAACGTAGCATGGAGTGACTGTATAGTGTTGTAGGGAAACGTGGGAAAATAATGCATGGAGTGACTGTATAGTGTTGTAGGGAAACATAGCATGGAGTGACTGTATAGTGTTGTAGGGAAACGTGGGAAAATAATGCATGGAGTGACTGTATAGTGTTGTAGGGAAACGTGGGAAAATAATGCATGGAGTGACTGTATAGTGTTGTAGGGAAACGTGGGAAAATGATGCATGGAGTGACTGTATAGTGCTGTAGGGAAACGTAGCATGGAGTGACTGTATAGTGTTGTAGGGAAACGTAGCATGGTGTGACTCTATAGTGTTGTAGGGAAACGTAGCATGGATGACAGTATAGTGTTGTAGGGAAACGTGGGAAAATGATGCATGGTGTGACTGTATAGTGTTGTAGGGAAACGTAGCATGGAGTGACTGTATAATGTTGTAGGGAAACGTGGGAAAATGAGGCATGGATTGACAGTATAGTGTTGTAAGGAAACGTAGCATGGAGTGACTGTATAGTGTTGTAGGGAAACGTAGCATGGAGTGACTGTATAGTGTTGTAGGGAAACGTAAGCATGGAGTGACTGTATAGTGTTGTAGGGAAAACGTAAGCCATGGAGTGACTGTATAGTGTTGTAGGAGAAACGTAGCATGGAGTGACTGTATAGTGTTGTAGAGAAACGTAGCATGGAGTGACTGTATAGTGTTGTAGAGAACACGTAGCATGGAGTGACTGTATAGTGTTGTAGGGAAACGTGGGAAAATGCAAGCAAAGGGAGGGCGAAGATGACGATGATCATATTTTGGAGATGTGCGCACGCAGTCATCTTTTGGAAATATTTCCAGCTCAAACTCAAACAGCTTGTGTGAAGACAATGTATATCGTTCATTAAACGAATCACGTACACTGTTCTTGGCTGTTTGAAAGACAGCTGATTTCTGTCTTCATAAGGCCTAAGTTCCCCAGTTCAGAACATATATCCGAAAGAGGTGTGCGTAAGTCATCCCGTTTATAAATGTACTGCTTTAAGATGCTCATCCAGCTGGAAGTTGCAGGTTAGAATCCTGGCAGAGCCAGAAAAAAGAAAACCAGCAGCAGAAGTACATCTAGAAATGATGATCTAACTGCCGCCCGGCGCCCTTAGAGTGTAAGGAGTTCAGGGCCAACACGCTTGTCTTAGGAGGGTTTCCTCTTTGAAGACCTTCTGCTGTGGCTGCACACCAAAAATGAATCCCTGAAAGCCTTGTCTAAGGAGTCGAGTATTTATACTCTGGCGCAGTTAGATTGTTTTGAGAATGTTCATCGTGTCTGAAAGTTGGTTCTCCTCATTTTTTGTTCATATGGCCATCAAGGTACAAGCCAGGTGGTTAAAAGCAGACAGGCTAAAATCAAAGGAATGGGACAATTTGGGCGCTTCCAGCTGGCGCAAAGATAGGGTCACGGGTGAGTGCTAAGGCCTGAAATGTGACGTCAACTAAGGGAAAGGTAATGTATTTGAAGAAGGTTTGTGATTTCATTGGTGAAAATCCTCCAAAACAAGGACAATAATTCATGGGATTTTTTTTTTATCAGTTATCAGTTTAACATTAAATGCTGACCCAAATTCATAGTAGGCCTCAAATCGCTTACATGGATTATTACAGTGTTTCAGTGCAGAATCCCAATAGTGGTGCGTGGCCAGTCAGTCTCTGCTTAGACTTTCTTCCTACCAGCATTGACCACATGAGGCTGTTTAACTCAGCTAATACGGATCAACTGTATTCGCCAGTGACCTTACACTACAAGCCATCACGACATCAATCAGATATGATTCTGTCAGAACTGGATGACTGAATTCACTTCTTAATGGCCGCCCACAAAATCAAACCGGACCTCTCCCCAAAGTTCAACATTTCACAGCTCAGCTCATCTTTCAAGCTTTTTCAAATTCAACACTGCTCACCTGACTGTAAAGATATACATATTTGCTTCCTTTTGAACAAAGGCCATAATACAAAACTGTCTTTATTTTCCTCTCATTTCTAAACAGCATCTCAGCATCTCTCCAAGCTATTGAACAGCGGTGTTAACATGTCTCCGTTCATCTGTTGGTGACAGGATTTTTCGCGTTCAAATTCTATCAAGGTCTCTCCGTTCTTCTGTTGATGACAGGATTTTTTGGCGTTCCAAATTCCACCAATATACCTTCGTTATTCGATTGCTGACAGGATTTTTCGCGTTCCAAATTCAATCAAGGTCTATCCGTTCTTCTGTTCATGACAGGATTTTTCGCGTTCCAAATTTCATCAATATACCTCTATTCTTCTATTGGTGACAGGATTTTTTTGCGTTCCAAATTACATCAAGGTATTTCCGTTCTTCTATTAGTGACAGGATTTTTCGCGTTCCAAATTTCATCAATATACCTCTATTCTTCTACTGGTGACAGGATTTTTCGCGTTCCAACTTTCATCAAAGGTCTCTCCGTTCTTATATTGGTGACAGGATTTTTCGCGTCCAAAATGCCATTGAAGAGAAGTTCAGTGGAAGAAAATCTAATTTTACTTCGGTTCCAGCGTGGAACTGTCAGTCAGTCATAGTTTTCATTGTCATCTTCTGAAACAACTGTCAAAGCCATCTCTATCAGCAGTTTTTTATATTGTACATTCCATTCTATGTTTGTGCCATTTTGTTTTCATGGCTGCTTTTGTCTCTAACGTCAATGCATGTTGATGCATGCGCTTTGTGTGTGTGTGTGTGTGTGTGTGTGTGTGTGTGTGTGTGTGTTGTGTGTGTGTGTGTGTGTGTGTGTGTGTGTGTGTGTGAGTGTGTGTGTGTGTGTGTGAGTGTGTGTGTGTGTGTGCGTGTGTGTGTGTGTGTGCGTGTGGTGCGTGTGTGTGTGTGTGTGTGTGTGTGTGTGTGTGTGTGTGTGTGTGTGTGTGTGTGTGTGTGTGTGTGTGTGTGTGTGTGTGTGTAAATGTGCCGTTGATATATTGGAATTAGTGCTTTCACTGGTGCTGACAAAATTGTTTATTGTCATCATCCATATTCTCATGACAGTCGCGTGCGTAGAGAGAGAGAGAGAGAGAGAGAGAGAGAGAGAGAGAGAGAGAGAGAGAGAGAGAGAGAGAGAGAGAGAGAGAGGAGGGAAACAGACAGACAGGGGAAGGGTAGGGAGGAAAGAACGGAGGTGCGGCGGGGGGGGGGGGAGGGGGGGAAGCTTGTCAGAAAGCTAACAAGGCTTCAGTCCCACAGTCTGCAGAACTGAATTTCAAACAAGAGTCTGATTGGATTCAAGGGAAACTTGGAACAGTCTGCTGCCATTCTTCCTTCAACATGAAGGCGGCTCGACAGATGGAACTTGATGAATAATAATGACGAGTGCAGGAAGAAACAGAATGAGTTTTCCCCCTTCTGTCGTCCTTCTCTTTCTCTTCATCTTTTGTTCCCTCGTCCAGCTGCTGAAATTAAATTCATCGATCTCTCCGTAAGGTTTTTTTTTCTTCTCTGGTTCAAGGTAGGGTTTTTTGTTGTTTGTTTGTTTGTTTTTTTTTAACTGTCTCTTTTGTCTGTCCCTCTCGTTTTCTTTCCTTTGTTTCTTTGTTCCTCTTTTTCTGTGCTTCTCCTTCGTCATCTTGAGCACCGGAACTAGGAAAAAATAGATGATTACACTTTCCACTATTGACAGTATCGCCCTTACAGATTGGTCTGTCCCAGTGTCTCTGCGCTATCCCTGGTAGTAGTTTGTTCCTAGAATTATCCTGCTGTATCTCTGCTAAGACATTGAGTGCTACATCCCTGTGAGGGAAATGTCTGGTAAAACGACTGTGTGCTCTGTCCCTGTTAAATGATAGTGTTCCAACAAAAAGTTTGCCATGTCCCGTCCTGTTTGAAAACAGTCTGTTCCAAACATTGTCTGCTATATCTCTGTTAGATGTAGTCTGTTTAAATACATTGTCTGCTATATCTCTGTTAGATGTAGTCTGTTTAAATGCATTGTCTGCTTTATCCCTGTTAGATAGCAACCTGCTCCAAACATTGTCTGCTATATCCCTGTTAGATGGTAGTCTGTTTCAGTACATTGTCTGCTATATCCCTGTTAGATAGTAGTCTGTTTCAATACATTGTCTGCTATATCCCTGTTAGATAGTAGTCTGTTTCAATACATTGTCTGCTATATCCCTGTTAGACTGTAATCTGTGCCAGTCATAGTCTGTCATATCCCTGATAGATTGTAATCTGTGCCAAACACTACTGGCTTTATCTCTGTTAGATTATAATCTGTTCCAAACATTGTTCGTATATCCCTGTTAGAGAATAGCCTGTTCCAAATATTGTCTGCTATATCCTTCCTAGGTCATCAAGGAGGGGGAGGGGCGTAGGAAGGGAAGGATGCGTGTGTCTTTTTTTCAAAACAAACCATGCCTTGATAAATGTAGTCAAATTTCTTTTAAAAAAACTTGCTCTCTCTCTCTCTCTCTCTCTCTCTCTTCTCTCTCCTCTCTCTCTCTCTCTCTCTCTCTCTCTCTCTCTCTCTCTCTCTCTGCGCACACGCATTTGAGTGAATGTCTATGTGTGTGTATTTGTGTATGTGTGAGAGAGGGAGAGACAGACAGACAGACAGAACAGAGAGAGAGAGAGAGAGACACACACACACACACACACACACACACACACACCACACACCACACACACACACACACGCACACGCACACACACACACGCGCGCGCGCGCGCACACACACACAAAGAGAGAGAGAGAGCGAGAGGGAGAGACAAATGACAAAAAAAATGTTTAATGAGCCAGGCCTTCTGCCCATGTCAAGGGAGGGGCACAAAGGGAAATCATGTCAGGATACTACATTGAAAATGAACATGATTAACATCAATACTAACCTGTAGACGAAAATAGGAAGATTACGGATTTTAAATGCATCAGTTAGATATGCTGCCAGTCTTCACATACATTTGTGTCACACATCAGTAACGATGACCTGAAAGTAGAAGGGTTATTGTAATACTTATGGGGAATGTAGTTTTCTCTGACATTTAAGTATTTGGGACAGACGCATATAAAGATGACTTTCGCTTTATGTGACACTCTCACAAAATGGGCATTTAGGGGAGACATTATTAGAGTATCGGTACCGATGCGTTCGTAATGCTGAAACACCTAATCTAAATCTGATTAAGGTCTTTTTCAATACACACTGTTTTAGATCGAATAAGTATTGATATGTACCAAAGGATAGTTTGAAAGATACATAAAATGTACATCGACATTTATCTCTCAACTTAGAAAGAGAGAGAGAGAGAGAGAGAGAGAGAGAGAGAGAGAGAAGAGAGAAGAGAGAAGAAACAAGACAAGACAAATGCTTTATTGTCATAGCATTACAGCGTTAAGACAAGGGGGTGAACATGAACAATTGTATGCATATATCAATATTATTTACTGATTTCACACATGCATAAACATACACGCACACACAAACGCGCGCGCGCCACAAACAGCACCCACCCCCACACCCACACACACCCACACACACACCACACACACACACACACACACACACACACACACACACACACACACCACCACACACACACACACACACAGCACGCACACACACACACACACACACACACACACACACACACACACACATTGATACAGGATCATCTTGAATAGTTACTTTTTTAAAGTTAAATGATATCGCACATTAATTCTGACTTACTCTTTCTTATCTTCATTGCCTGTGCTATAAATTTAGCAACAGATTTAATAACAGTTTCATTACTACTGGAAAGGATTTTTATAACTTTGTTCTGATCGGGAATGTTGGGGAAGGATTCCAGTATGGCACATTTTTTACGGATATCATCATAAGTGGTACAGTAAAATAAAACAGGAGTTTCATTTTCGAATCCATTTCCACATGATGGGCAATTAATATTTGTTTGGTCATTTCGAAACCACTGAATACAGTTTTAAGGCCACAAACTCGGAGTCGAAATCTTGAGAAGCTGTCTCTATGCCACTTATTAGTAACACATGATAAATATTTTTCAGACTCAAAGACATTTTTGAAAGAATGAAACCATCTATATTTATCATTATCCTCCAACTCAGAATGCCAGTTCTGTTTAAAGCAGGAAATAAGCGTATCTTTCAACTCTAGAATAAAAGCAGATTCACACCCAACACCTTGACTCAACCAAACTATGCCATACCCATTTTCCGTCAAAACTTTTTGTACTTTTGATGCCCAGTTAATGTGACCAGATTCATGCTGCCTTAACAGCATTTCATAAGCCTGTCTACATATTCTTGACATGGGCAGTGACACGAGTTTTAACCAGTATTTAATACACTTTATTGATGTCCTAAGATACAGTGGGTATCTTCGGTTTCCCCAAACACCAGATTGTTAGAAGCATGCAGGGGGACATTTAGGAATCTCTTTTTTTATAGCAAAGGTGTGTACAGTTTCGATTTGTCTACAATCATTTTCTAGACCCCAGACTTCAGCTGCATATGTTAAGATAGGTTCAATTTGCGAATCAAAGAGTTTCCAGAACAAACGTGCATCTATTGATCTAATTTTTTTAGAGACTTTATGATTTCTATAACTCCTTTTTTCCCTTTTCTACAGGGTTCCGATAGAGCAGAACCTACACTTAATTTTGTCGTAAAGAGCATGCCCAAGTATTTATAAGAATTCGTTACTTTAACCACTTCATTCCCATAGTACCACTTTTTCATAGAGGCTAAATGTCCCCCCTTCCTAAAAATCATTACATTTGTCTTTTCAAGGTTAACAGTTAAAGCCAAACGGTCAGCTTCTCTTTTTAAACAGTTCAGTTGATTTTGAAGTCCAATGACTGTATCAGACAACAGAACAACATCATCCGCAAATAACAATAGAAATATTTCAGTAGTACCAGGGATTAACTGAATACCATGTTTTCCGCTTTTTGACAAATCAGTAGCCAGTTCATTTATAAAGAAAGAAAATAATTGGGGACTCAGCAGACAGCCTTGTTTCACACCCCTAGAACATTCAAAGCAATCAGAATAATTACACTTGAGAGAGAGAGAGAGAGAGAGAGAGAGAGAGAGAGAGAGAGAGAGAGAGAGAGAGAGAGAGTAAGAGAGAGAGAGAGTAAGAGAGAGAGAGAGAGAGAGAGAGAGAGGAGAGGTGTGTGTGTGTGTGTGTGTGTGTGTGTGTGTGTGTGTGTGTGTGTG
>CM065728.1:71993260-71998260 GCA_033310375.1 Conus canariensis | reverse complement strand
ATCACCATCATCATCAGCAGCAGCATCACCATCATCATCTTATATCACATCTTCTTCGTTATCAAAAATGACAGAGTGCCACTGTATCTGTTAGAATTTAAAAGGGAGACAAGAGTGGAGGAACCTTCACGAAAGACGTCATAGCAATAATGACGCGTTGCAAAACTCCTTTTACTTATCGCTTTCAGATCTCTGTATTTTCGGTCAGTGTAGTGCTATTGTTGATTTACTGAAAACATTTGGTAAGTGCACGTAAGCAACATTGTTCAGTTTTTGGTTTCGGATCGATTGATAAGGCGACTGGAATATTTGAGATTATGTTAGAATGTTTACCAGGTCTCCGGAAGTTGCCAGTATATTACCGAAGGTTCGAGAATGTTGTAGAAGCTGATCGAATCACACTCGCATAAGCTTGTCGCGATTTCATTGGTAGCAGAATATTCTAGAAAAAAAAATGATCGAGAATGTTCCAGAATATTCTTTAGATCACATATGAAAAGGATGAGAGCTGTGCGACTGGGAGAGAGAGAGAGAGAGAGAGAGAGAATGAGAGTTGTTGAAGAGTTCTAGTCATTGTCGAGAACAGAGTGTTCGAGTCTTCACTGACTTTGAGTATAGTCGATGAAAAGTTAGTTGGATATTGGCTGCTGCATGTACGATTGAGTTCCTGTACGACTTACTGAACTTGAAGGTCAGTGGATTGCTGATTGTTGTTCCTACATTTTTCAACGTTTGTAAATCAAAGGATCCTCTTCGTTTCAATACCGCCTGGTGTATTTTGTCGTCTGCAAGCTGAACACCTACAACAGGATCTACAACGAACTCTGGCGCGCTACTGCACTTCCAAACCGGTCTAGCGTGTACTACTATCTAAGATTGTGTACCAGGAATAAACATGTGCTTCTCCCCCCCCCCCCCCCCTCCCCCCGACCTCTTTTATTCTGATCCAGCATAGCCAGCACATCATCTCCTAAGCCTGCTAATGATGACAATAATTGCTTCGTCATAGAGCCAGTGTGAGTCAGCGCTCCCTTCCAGATGGCGCCGTCTCCATTTCACACAGCCCCCCCACCAACATAATGACACCGGACACTTTGACACCGACCGAATGCGGGCATGGTATACCTATAATTAGGAAACTAAGATTACCATAGCAGCAGGGTAAAAAAAAAAAAAAAAAAAAAAAAACCGGCCACTGAATTGGGGGCTGTGTGTGTGTGTGTGTGCGCGCGCGCGCGCGCGCGTGTGTGTGTGTGTAATGTAATGTAATGTAAAAGGATATTTATAGAGCGCTTTACCTGGCAAGAGCCCAAAGCGCATATTACAGAAAAACATGATAAAATTCTAATTCTAATTCAAAGCGCACGCGCAAACACACCACACACACACACACACACACACACACACACACACACACACACACACACACACCGCCGGAAAAAAAAAAAAAAAAACCTCTCACACGCAGACAGACACAGGAGCGCGTTCTACACCAGCGAACACGCGCACACTGATAAGTGGATATCGTTAATCAGTCCGAGGGAAAAGATGTGTCTTTAGGGAGGTTTTAAAAGTCTGTAAAGAGTCCGTGTTACGCAGAGAAGAAGGGAGACTGTTCCATAGAGCAGGTGCCTGGTAAGAGAAAGATCGTTGGCCTGAAGTTTTCAGGCGAGCGGAGGGAAGCCGAAGCAGACGAGAATCGGTGGATGAGCGTAAGTTGCGAGATGGAACATAGAGATGGAGGAGGTCAGACAGGTAGGAGGGAGCCAGATTATTCAGTGATTTGAAAACCAGGAGGAGAACTTTAAAGTCAATGCGAGACTGAATTGGGAGCCAGTGTAAGGATGACAGAATTGGTGATATGTGATCAGATCTAGAGGAGCCGGAGATCAGACGGGCGGCATTGTTCTGAACTTTTTGAAGTGTATGTGTGCGTGTGCGTGTGTGTGTGTGTGTGCGTGTGTGTGTTGTGTGTGTGGTGTGTGTGTGTGTGTGTGTGTGTGTGTGTGTCCATATATGTGTGTGTGTGCGCGCGCGCGCGCTCGTGCATGCGTAAGTGTGTGTGTGTGTGTGTGTGCGTGTATGTGTGTGTGTGCGCGCGCGCTTACTAGTGATCACACCTGATTATGAAGATAATGCTGTGAAGTTCCATCCGGTTGGAGTTTTACATGTTAGGTTTCCAGGCCCGAAAAACACAGCCACCTGCAGTGTTCGTTGGAAAAATTTGAGCAACACTCTCACAGAAGCAACCATTTCGTGGATGAAATGAATACCATTCTGTCTTTGACAGACTGAAAAACAATACCAAAAAAAAAATCCACGATGCCATTTGTCTTTTATTCAGAACGATATGATACTGCCGTGTCTTATCTGAATTGATTGATGAATATTTCCTAGTATTTGCACACATCTCTGGAATTGTATCCTCGCTGTCTCTTTGCATCGTCGGTCAAGTCTGGCACTATCTGTCGAGGACACAAAGTGATGGCGCTGTATCTAGTCTGGGTTGATTCAGGGTCAAATTTGGAACGAAACGCGAACTTCATTTCCTGTTCAATCTGGAACGGAGCATTAAAAGCACAGTCACTTCTGCTTTGATGGGAACCCCGTAATAGCATTGCCTCTCGCGCTTTAGAACTAGGAAAGGCTCTTAAAAGGTGTGTGTGTGTGTGTGTGTGTGTGTGTGTGTGTGTGTGTGTGTGTGTGTGTGTGTGTGCGAGAGAGAGAGAGAGAGAGATAGTGTGTGTGCGTGTTTGTGTGTGTGTGTGGGTGGGTGGGTGGGTGGGTGTTTGTCACTGTATGAGTGAGTGAGTGAGAGAGAGACAGACAGACAGACAAACAGACAGAGTACGTGCGTGTGTGTGTGTGTGTGTTTGCGCGCGTGCGGTGTGTGTTGTGTGTGTGTGTGTGTGGTGTGTGTGTGTGGTGTGTGTGTGTGTGTGTGTGTGTGTAATTGCCCGGGGACAAATGGCGATCGATATTTTCAGCCGAGCCAACGATAACTGTTTACTGTCCTGGTGCATGTGCCACTGGGGATAGAGACAGACAGACAGACAGGGGGAGACAGACAGACAGACAGACAGACGGGCACACAGACAGACAGACAGACAGAATTGTTGGCACTGCAACTCCTATTCAAGAAGACTGAAGATTAAGATAATCACCTGAATCTATCAAGTCTGGTTTGTTCCCCCCCCCCCCCTCCTCCCCCTTCCTCCCCCCCCCCCCCCCCCCCCTTCCCTCACAGCCAACCTATCATTACGACAGTCATTTCAATCACAGCAAACACAGCTGTCATTGGTTGTTGTTTATTTCATTTGATTTGATTTTCATCTGATGATCTTGTAACGTTGTTGGTTGTGTTGTTGCTCTTCGCTTTCCTGTCCTCACGCTGAGTCGCTTTCAGATGGCTGATCTTGCTTTAGTGTCTGACAAGCCGGCTCCGTTTTGTACCAGATCCCATTTCTGCGTGAAGTTTTCAGTGTAGACATCACAGAATCCATTTATGTCACCGATGATTAATTAATCAGTGGGTGCCGTTATACCTTTATTTTGATGAGTGGTAACATATCGCTCAGGTCTACTATCAAGATGCTTTATGGGGTGTTCCACTCACACACACACAGCGGGCTAAACCATTCATCAAAACTAATCATAATTCAGTGAAAGAGTACCAACAAACTGTTCACTTACAATGTGAACACAACGTCGCCTGTCTTTTACTTTAGCCCGATATCAAGATGGAAGACGAGCAGTATCTTCTAGTTGCACAGTGAGGCGACTGCACGCTGAAATCTAAACAAATTTGAAAAACATTTTTGATAAAGCTCGTTCCAAAAAAAATTGACAAACGAATCACAAGACAAAACACGCGTTTCCATGAAGATAAGCGACTGCTCGTTCATTTTCGTTGTCCTGAGTATTGAGTATCTTGCCTGAAGATGAAGATAAGCGACTGCTCGTTCATTTTCGTTGTCCTGAGTGTTGTGTATCTTGCCTGCACTGATGAAGACCTAAAAGGTCAAAACGCGTCGTGTTTTGTCTTGTGATCTGTTTGTCAACGTTTTTTTTGGTCGGAGCTTTATCAGTACGTTTTCAAATTCCAGTAGTATCTTTAACTTTCCCATGTAAGAGTTCCATTGTACATACTGGAGTCATTTCCTACTCCCTGCTGATCTGAGTGCCTGGCTCCCTGTCAGCCTTCCGTTCTGGGAGTGGGCTGTCTGGTCAGCACACTGTGGTGCCGTACTGTCACACTGTCAGGTTTGAAGCACACACTGCCGGTTGAAGCGCATGGGTGGCAAAAGCTAGCGAGCAGCAGTGCGTCGCCCTCCTCTGAACAGCCGAACGACAACCAACTACCATGTGGGATTACCTGAGAGGGCGGCACAGCTGACTGAACACTTCTCTCAAACCCTACGGTCAGGGTGGTTATAGCTGGAGGGGGTTAGTGAGTGAACGAAGGGGACTGTGACAAAGCCCAGTGGTGGGAAAGTGCGGCACACCTCCTCTGCCCTGCTGACTTGTGAGGTGGTGGCTATCCTCTGAAGTGACAGCTGTGGTAACGAGACGTCAGTTAGAATGGGAATTGTCGTTGATGTGAGAGCGGAGTTGATCCCACGTATGTTGATGGGAGCTGTCACGTTTGCTGTGAAGTGAGACCTGTGGTGTTGAGACGTGTGTGTTGAGTGGGAACTGTCACGTTTGCTGTGAAGTTACAGCTGTGGTGACGTGACGTGTATTGGTGGGGAACTGTCACGTTTGCTGTGAAGTGAGAGCTGTGATGGCGAGACGTGTGTTGACGGGGGTCTGTCACGTTTACTTTGAAGTAAGAGCTGTGGTGACGTGACGTGTGTCGATGGGAACCGTCACGTTTGCTGAGAAGTCAGAGCTGTCGTGCCCAGACGTTTGTTTATGGGGGAACTGTCACGTTTACTTTGAAGTCAGAGCTGTGGTGACGTGACGTGGTTGATGAAAACTGTCACGTTTTCTTGGAAGTG
>CM065728.1:71985760-71988260 GCA_033310375.1 Conus canariensis | reverse complement strand
GCACTCATTGAGGGGAAAGAATAAAATAGAACACATGCACTCATTGAGGGGAAAGAATGAAATAGAACACATGCACTCATTGAGGGGAAAGAATGAAATAGAACACATGCACTCATTGAGGGGAAAGAATAAATAGAACACATGCACTCATTGAGGGGAAAGAATAAATAGAACACATGCACTCATTGAGGGGAAAGAATAAAATAGAACACATGCACTCATTGAGGGGAAAGAATAACATAGAACACATGCACTCATGAGGGGAAAGAATAAAATAGAACACGTGCACTCATTGAGGGAAAAGAATGAAATAGAAACACATGCACTCATTGAGGGGAAAGAATAAATAGAACACTGCACTCATTGAGGGGAAAGAATAAAATAGAACACATGCACTCATTGAGGGGAAAGAATAAAATAGAACACATGCACTCATTGAGGGGAAAGAATAAAATAGAACACATGCACTCATTGAGGGAAAGAATAAAATAGAACACATGCACTCATTGAGGGGAAAGAATAAAATAGAACACATGCACTCATTGAGGGGAAAGAATAAAATAGAACACTGCACTCATTGAGGGGAAAGAATAAAATAGAACACATGCACTCATTGAGGGGAAAGAATAAAATAGAACACATGCACTCATTGAGGGGAAAGAATAAAATAGAACACATGCACCATTGAGGGGAAAGAATAAAATAGAACACATGCACTCATTGAGGGGAAAGAATAAAATAGAACACATGCACTCATTGAGGGGAAAGAATAAAATAGAACACATGCACTCATTGAGGGGAAAGAATAAAATAGAACACATGCACTCATTGAGGGGAAAAGAATAAAATAGAACACATGCACTCATTGAGGGGAAAGAATGAAATAGAACACATGCACTCATTGAGGGGAAAGAATAAAATAGAACACATGCACTCATTGAGGGAAAGAATAAAATAGAACACATGCACTCATTGAGGGGAAAGAATAAATAGAACACATGCACTCATTGAGGGAAAGAATAAAATAGAACACATGCACTCATTGAGGGGAAAGAATAAAATAGAACACATGCACTCATTGAGGGGAAAGAATAAAATAGAACACATGCACTCATTGAGGGGAAAGAATAACATAGAACACATGCACTCATTGAGGGGAAAGAATAAAATAGAACACATGCACTCATTGAGGGGAAAGAATAAAATAGAACACATGCACTCATTGAGGGGAAAGAATAAAATAGAACACTGCACTCATTGAGGGGAAAGAATAAAATAGAACACATGCACCATTGAGGGAAAGAATAAAATAGAACACATGCACTCATTGAGGGGAAAGAATAAATAGAACAATGCACTCATTGAGGGGAAAGAATAAAATAGAACACATGCACTCATTGAGGGGAAAGAATAAAATAGAACACATGCACTCATTGAGGGGAAAGAATAAAATAGAACACATGCACTCATTGAGGGGAAAGAATGAAATAGAACACATGCACTCATTGAGGGGAAAGAATGAAATAGAACACATGCACTCATTGAGGGGAAAGAATAAAATAGAACACATGCACTCATTGAGGGGAAAGAATAAAATAGAACACATGCACTCATTGAGGGGAAAGAATAAAATAGAACACATGCACTCATTGAGGGGAAAGAATAAAATAGAAACATGCACTCATTGAGGGGAAAGAATGAAATAGAACACATGCACTCATTGAGGGGAAAGAATGAAATAGAACACATGCACTCATTGAGGGAAAGAATGAAATAGAACACATGCACTCATTGAGGGGAAAGAATGAAATAGAACACATGCACTCATTGAGGGGAAAGAATGAAATAGAACACATGCACTCATTGAGGGGAAAGAATAAATAGAACACATGCACTCACTGAGGGAAAGAATAAAATAGAACACGTGCACTCATTGAGGGAAAAGAAATAGACATAGAACACATGCACTCATTGAGGGGAAAGAATAAACATAGAACACATGCACTCATGAGGGGAAAGAATAAAATAGAACACGTGCACTCATTGAGGGGAAAGAATAAAATAGAACACATGCACTCATTGAGGGGAAAGAATAAAATAGAACACATGCACTCATTGAGGGAAAGAATAAAATAGAACACGATGCACTCATTGAGGGGAAAGAATAAATAGAACACATGCACTCATGAGGGGAAAGAATAAAATAGAACACTGCACTCATTGAGGGGAAAGAATAAAATAGAACACATGCACTCATTGAGGGGAAAGAATAAAATAGAACACATGCACTCATTGAGGGAAAGAATAAAATAGAACACGTGCACTCATTGAGGGGAAAGAATAAAATAGAACACATGCACTCATTGAGGGGAAAGAATAAAATAGAACACATGCACTCATTGAGGGGAAAGAATAAAATAGAACACATGCACTCATTGAGGGGAAAGAATAAAATAGAACACATGCACTCATTGAGGGGAAAGAATAAAATAGAACACAT
>CM065728.1:71978260-71980760 GCA_033310375.1 Conus canariensis | reverse complement strand
AACAACCACAGAGATTAGTCGTCCTGATTCACGGGACAAACCTACAGGCCAATCCCTGCCTCTGTTCAGTTAAACAACAACAACAACAACAATAACAACAACAAACAAACAAACAAACAAACAAACAAACAAAAACAAAAAACGGTGACTTGGGGAGGGAGCATACGGAAATCCTTTCTCGCCCATGACTCCCTTCAATAACATCGCCGCTGCTATCAACCAGCACCTGGTCATCATCAGTCAGTTTGTCAGTCAACATCATCAGTTGATGACATGTATAACATGATCTCATGTGCACACGCTCTGCCAACCTGTCCTTTGAGTGTCTTCAACTCTTGGTTCACACATCACACGCAATTAACATGTCCTTCTATTGTCCTCAACTCTCAGTACACATCACAACCGGCCTGTCCTTGAACACACACACACACACACACACACACACACACACACACACACACACACACACACACACACACACACACGTGCACGTGCTCGCGCACCGCATACACTAGCACACCCACGCAAGGGCCCGTGCCCGCATATCCAAACGCACACGTGTACACTCACCACATACACACATACAATGTTGATAATGGCACAGCTAGTGTTACGTAGGCATTCAAGGTCTGACCAGCGCGGTGGGCTAATGCGTAGGGCAAACATCTGGTAAGTCGTAGCCAGGAGACCCTCTTCTTGAATTCTCTCATCTTAGTAATTGATTTATTTATCCATCAGCTTTGAATCACGCGCAGTGTGGTCTCAAAATCTAGCGGATGTGGTGTAGCGTATATGGACTAGTCCGCACGCAGTGACACCCCCTTGTTGAAACCGAAATTGAAACTGAAAGTGCACAACTATTATGTCCTCTTGTCCTCAACTCTGTACACACACAGCATGTCCTTGTACTGTCCTCATCTCTGTACACACTCAATTGCCATGTCCTTGTACTGTCCTCATCTCTCTGTACACACTCAACATGTCCTTGTACTGTCCTCATATCTCTGTACACACTCAATTACCATGTCTTTGTACTGTCCTCAACTCTGTACACACAACATGTCCTTGTGCTGTCCTCATCTCTTTGTACACACTCAATTGCCATGTCCTTGTACTGTCCTCATATCTCTGTACACACTCAATTGCCATGTCCTTGTACTGTCCTCATCTCTCTGTACACACACAACATGTCCTTGTACTGTCCTCATATCTCTGTACACACTCAATTACCATGTCTTTGTGCTGTCCTCAACTCTGTACACACAACATGTCCTTGTGCTGTCCTCATCTCTTTGTACACACACAATTGCCATGTCCTTGTACTGTCCTCATCCCTGTACACACTCAATTGCCATGTCATTGTACTGTCCTCAACTCTGTACACACTCAATTGCCATGTCATTGTACTGTCCTCATCCTGTACACACTCAATTGCAATGTCTTTGTACTGTCCTCAACTCTGTACACACTCAATTGCCATGTCCTTGTACTGTCCTCATCCCTGTACACACTCAATTGCCATGTCTTTGTACTGTCCTCAACTCTGTACACACTCAATTGCCATGTCCTTGTACTGTCCTCATCCCTGTACACACTCAATTGCCATGTCATTGTACTGTCCTCATCCCTGTACACACTCAATTGCCATGTCTTTGTACTGTCCTCAACTCTGTACACACTCAATTGCCATGTCATTGTACTGTCCTCATCCCTGTACACACTCAATTGCCATGTCTTTGTACTGTCCTCAACTCTGTACACACTCAATTGCCATGTCATTGTACTGTCCTCATCTCTGTACACACTCAATTGCCATGTCTTTGTACTGTCCTCAACTCTGTACACACTCAATTGCCATGTCCTTGTACTGTCCTCATCTCTCTGTACACACTCAATTGCCATGTCATTGTACTGTCCTCATCTCTGTACACATTCAGTTACCATGTCATTGTACTGTCTTCATCTCTGTACACATTCAGTTACCATGTCATTGTACTGTCTTCATCTCTGTACACATTCAATTACCATGTCATTGTACTGTCTTCATCTCTGTACACATTCAATTACCATGTCATTGTACTGTCCTCATCTCTGTACACATTCAGTTACCATGTCATTGTACTGTCTTCATCTCTGTACACATTCAATTACCATGTCATTGTACTGTCCTCAGCTCTGTACACATTCCATTACCATGTCATTGTACTGTCTTCATCTCTGTACACATTCAATTACCATGTCATTGTACTGTCTTCATCTCTGTACACATTCAATTACCATGTCATTGTACTGTCTTCATCTCTGTACACATTCAATTACCATGTCATTGTATTGTCTTCATCTCTGTACACATTCAATTACCATGTCAATGTACTGTCTTCATCTCTGTACACATTCAATTACCATGTCAATGTACTGTCCTCAACTACGTACACATTCAATTACCATGTCATTGTACTGTCCTCAACTACGTACACACTCAATTCCCATGTCCTCGCAC